>CM023952.1:32269861-32287916 GCA_013407115.1 Glycine latifolia | reverse complement strand
AAATTTAATGCATATTTAATACACATAAATTTACATAATAATTTTTATAACAATTAATTTTTATCTAATAATATTTTTTTTACATATATAAATTTCTAAAGTAAATGAACCTATGATTTTATAAAATTAAAATTTCTAATGTATATGAACTTAATATTTTTTATTCAAACCTATAATTTTTAATTAAATCATGATTTTATAGAATAATATTTTTTTATCTAATAATTCATATTTTATAATAATAAATATAAAATAAAAATCATGGTTTAATTAAAAATCATAGGTTTGAATAAAAAATATTAGGTTCATATACATTAGAAATTTTAATTTTATAAAATCATACGTTCATATATTTTAAAAATTTATATATGTAAAAAAATATATTATTAGATAAAAATTAATTATTATAAAAATTATTATGTAAATTTATATGTATTAAATATGCATTAAAATTTGTAATGTTATATATAACAATATTAATTAATTTTTAACATGAATGATCTAGTAGCTCTGTTGGTTAGAGCATTGTGCTTGTAACTGGAAGGTCACATGTTTGACTTCTGCTTGGGCCATTATTTCAAAAATAATTTTAAAATTTTAACACGTAAAATTGCATGCTGAATGTATTAGAAAAAGCACTGATGTAGAAAGCAGATCCCATTTGGGTTGTGGCATAAGATCTATGCGAAGGTCCAGCAATTTGCCAAAATGGACTAAGGGATTGGCCCAAAGGTATTCAAAGATATGTGTTTGTTTTTACTTAATTACTTGAGTCTATGCACGTCATGTTATTCTATGATATTTGCCTGATTAGAAAAGGCATTTACGAAATTGAAGTTAGTTTATACTTAATTGAGATTGAGAGAGAGAATACGGGATTAAAAAGAACACGGTTTTTTTAAGGTTTTTCCTTTTTTCATTTTCGGATTACACAGAAAATGTGAGAAAAAGAAAATAATTGATCGAAATAGTGAGCCGTGGCTTAGCTTTGGGGTTTCCAAATTAAGAACATTACAATTTCTAAGGAATTGAATGCACAAATATATTATTTTATTTAAATAATTTAATATATATTTTATATGGGGAACAGAATTATAAATATCATTTTAAGATAAAGGTTCAATTTTCACGTACTATCCGCATTTTCTTTTTTCTTTTAATTTGTTTTTCGCTTAAGATATTGGTTTTATTTATTTTTTTTCCTATTTTCTTTCCTCTTATTTTTACTGCTCATCCAAAAGAAGCATTAGAGAATACGCACTCTCTGTATAACACCAATAACAACTTGTTTGAGGAAATACACATTTAAAAATGTTTTATAACAAAATCATCTAATTGGTGGCCCTGTTCATCTTGAATAACTGCATATATAATCATTATTACTTCGTTTTTTTTTCTGTTGTGCAAAAGCTCCAGTCTAAATGTGCTTGATACTTATTTTTTTATTAATAGAAATCAAAGATAAATACCAAAAGTTTATAATAAATTAGATACTTTGTTCAATCAATTGAGCTAGATTTTCCTTTGCTTCATACTTCTGAGTAGGCATAATAATATATGTAAATTTCTGTATCAAAACTTTTTCTCCAGTGGTTTATGCTACCAAATTTACTCTTCCTTGGTCCCAACTTAATTTTTTTAATAGAAAAAAGAGAGTGGAATTTAACATGTTTTGAATTTGGATGGCTGAAATTTAGTGATGAACTTCTTTATGTATGTAAAATTGATTCTCATGTCTCCTCTGTGATGATTGAGTCCATAAACTTACAAACAAAAGCTGAAATAGACAAAGGGAGAAGAAAAAAGAACAATTAGATTCTGTACCTAGACATTTTTGTGTTAAAATTGGTAAGCCTCAACCCTCTATACCCATGTGTCTTCTATTTTGAGCACTTTCACCTTTTAGCTGATGATTTGTGTTAAAGTAGTACTACTTTTCTGGCCTCTGCAATTTTGCTAACACATTCTTATAATGTGGTACCAGGTGTGAGGTAGAATCCCCAGATGAGTTGTTTTTTCTTGTCTTTGTAACAAAGTAGAATGTTGCTTAGCACACCCTCATAAGCATGAGGACTTTCTTTTCAGTTTTGGTTTTGTTTCTAACGTGGCTATCTTCATTCCATGACAGCTGTGGATGCAGAAAATGACGGCTTTTGAATCATTTGAGTAGCTTCAGAGATTTCTGCTTCACTTTTTTCTCAGAAATTTGTGGAAGTCCATATCACAATAGAGATTGGAGTGTGAATAACTATATTGCCCTTGGAATTGACAAAGAATTCCAATGTTATGTATCTATTTGGTTTTGGATTGGACAATGACTGAGATTGATAACACAGCTTGATGAGTATGGTTTTTTTTAAAAAAATTTTATGATTCATGAAACTTTTGTGTAGAAAATGTTAGGTAAAGGAAAGGGAATCACCCTGAGAGATATACCTTGACAGCTAGGAAGAAAATGATACATGTGTCCATGATTTTATCTGTAAGGGTTTAAATGATTTCATGGAATGGTTCTCGCTAATTGTTATTATTTTCATAAGTTCAATTTTTATATGGGAATTTTCTATATGGTAAAAAAAAGGGTCAATTTAGATGAAAGCAGTGTGGTTCCTTAGAAGAGAGGTCCTGGTATTAACTGTTAAGCCAAAACTTCTTGCCAAAGTTTTGTAATGCATGCAAAGAATATTGACACAGAAACCAGATTGGTAGGGGGGAAACCAATATTAATTGTAATAAATTAAGGGACAGTAAAAGAGACAGAGAAAGAGATTTTATATAGTAGTTATTATGGATAAGAAATATATTTATAGTCCTTTAATAGTAATTAAGTAGAAGTCCTTGATAAAGATAGAACACAAATTTTAACCATATAATATAATTATGTTATCTTAAGTTGCATAAGAAAAGCTACAACCCTTTTCCTTCTTTTGTTATTGCCAAGGACAATAGTCTAATTGATGTAATTAACTACTCGGTTATGTTACATTCATCTTGTCACTTGTGCTGCAGCCAACTTTTAATTAGGAATTATTCATTCATTGTCTTTAAAGCAGTTTATCATAATTATATATAACTAATGTAGTACATCCTTAGTTAGAGTGGTAAACTAAATTGTACACATTGCAAGTGATAGTTTAGTTTTTGTACTTTAGTTCCCAAAAACCATTAAAGTCTCATGTTAAGTCATTGATGGAGCCGTAATCTCTAATGTATATGCCAGTGGTAACATTACGCCAAAAAAGGAAAAAAAGGATTAAGAAAATGGTGTTGCTTCGTTGGAGGTGCACATAATTTGCTTCAGAAATATGCCAACACAGTGGTTAAGCCCTTTTGAAACTCATGCATAGAATGTAAGCTACACACAATGATAAAAGAACATGAAAATTAACAAACAAGTGTCAAGCGTGCAACATTATGTTATTAAATTAAATCCCAAAAGTAGCACAGTCATCATCTCTATCTGGTCTCAACACACGTGAATTTGAAGTTTAAAACCAAGAGAGAGAGAGAGAGAGTATATTATGTGAAGTGGAAGCAAAATTGTTTCAGCTTCATAGAATAAAAGATGATGATTACCTTGTGAGTGAAGTAAAACATATGGAAACAAAAAACATGGAATTGAGTCAAAGACAAGAAGACCAACCATCCCTCTCTCTCTTGTCTCTCTGATCACTCTCTCTCTTTTGTGTTAGGGAGGTCCCCCTCCAATCCGTTTTCCACTCTACCCATCAACCAACAAACACAATCCCTCTTCTCTCTCTCTCTCATGCATATTCATATTTTAAGCAAACTCCATAACCATCACTATCATCATCACCACTTCCCACCCTATGAAGCCTTTTATCTGTCCCTCATAAATATTATTCACCTATATAGACCTTTCTCTTAGGCCTCTATCATATCACACTCAAAAACAAGAAGAAACAAACACATTGCACATAGCTTGTTGGTATCATTTCACAAGCATTATTGAGTCTGTAGGCAAATGAGGAAACCTGATCTGATGGCCAACAAGGACAAAATGAACAACATTAAGAGCAAGTTGAGAAAAGGGTTGTGGTCACCAGATGAAGATGAGAGGCTCGTAAGGTACATGCTGACAAATGGACAAGGGTGTTGGAGTGACATTGCTAGGAATGCTGGTCTTCAAAGGTGTGGCAAAAGTTGCCGTCTTCGTTGGATCAATTACTTGAGACCTGACCTCAAGCGTGGTGCATTCTCACCTCAAGAGGAAGATCTCATCGTTCATTTGCACTCCATTCTTGGCAATAGGTACTCCGATTTCACCTTGTAATTTCATATCCTTGTTTTGCTTAATCAAGTTCTTATCAATATCAAGTTTAACATATCTATATATGATCTCCTATAACTATAATATGATCTACTACGATGTGATTTTATCTAGAAGAAACAAAAATGCAATGCAATGCCAGTGAAGATCTATTAACTTTGTATTAAAAATACCATGAATATTATAGATATAGAGACCATGAAAGAATTGTTTGTATTGATTTGAGTGATTTATGAGGCTAGTAATTGTGGGGAATGAATGAAAACCAGAAACAAGTTAAAAGAAGATAAAATTCTTGTAATCGTTAGTAAAAACATGGAATGATTTTTTTTTCTCAAACCAGACGTACCTTAATTACTTGTGAAAATAAAAAAATAATTTTTTTAAAAATCTGAGAGACCCCAATATGTATTTCATTGATTGTTGTTTTATCTTTACATAGACAATGATAATTTTGAGTTTTTGAAATGTGTAATACAGAATGGTTTGGCACATTGTGTTAAGAAATTGAACTTATTGGGCAGGTCTACCCTGCATAGGATTAGACCAAATGGGTTTACCTGGTAGCATGTCACCGTTTTCACCTAGATAACTAGGTCCTGCATTCTATTAAATAAAGGATGGTATATAATATATTAACTATTCAATATAGTAGTTGGTTTAAAAAATCTCTGAAATCATGAATAATTAAATATTGGAACTCTATGTAGGATATGTAGAATATGAGTATATTGGGTATTATTTGCTTTCTTTCTTCTCTTCTTTAATCTCTTCCATTTCTATAAAATCTCAGGTGGTCTCAGATTGCAGCACGTCTCCCTGGCCGCACAGACAATGAGATTAAGAATTTCTGGAACTCCACGTTGAAGAAAAGGTTGAAAACTAACACTTCCACTCACTCACTAAACAACAGCACTGGCTCATCAGAGTCTAATAAGGATGTTTTGAGTGGGATCATGCCCTTTAATGAACATGACATCATGACCATGTGCATGGATTCCTCTTCATCCATATCATCCATGCAAGCAATGGTTTTGCCTGAACAATTTGACCCTTTTTCCATGTTGGCAAATAATCAGTGTGACATGACTAATGTTCAATCTGACTTTTCCAACATGCCTGCTGCATGCTTGACTCAAATTGGCGTGGTAGAGGGGCATCAAGGGAATTATGGGATATTGGAGCCAAATAAAATGGGGTTAGGAAGAGACTTCTCCCTTCCTTCACTAGAAAGTAGAAGCATTGAAAGCAATAGTGCCCCAATTGATGTGAAAAGCCATAACAACCACTTCAATTATGGTTCCTTCAATAACACTGATAAGATTCAGGGTTCCAAAGTAGAGGACTTGATCGGGTTTGGAAATCATGGCAAAGGGGAAAATTTAAAAATGGGAGAGTGGGATTTGGAGAATTTAATGCAAGACATAACCACTTTTCCTTTCCTTGAGTTTTAAGTTTATTAAGCGTCCTTCTTTGGAATTCCCTTCCTCATTTGGATCTCTCTCTTTTTGCTTTCCTCTCTATCACTTTTCCTCACACATATCTGCCACATACCCTTTTTTTTCCGCTCATGGTGTCTCGATCGAGAGTAAGATACTAATCTCTCGAGCTAATTTCTCAAGAAATGGAAATTCGTTAAGAGATTTATCTCTCCCAACAAATGTTTTTCTATACACTGGTTCTAGGAAATACCCACCACATACATAGCTATAAACAAAAACCACACAAAGCTCACCTTAGGAAATGTTAGGCACCAATAATTTTTCCCTCCTTCAATCCTTATTTCATACTTTTGTATTTTGAATCCTGTTTCACCAATTGTTAATTTCTTTTCAGCCTTTTGCAAATTGTACACACACACCCCAAATATCAATCCAATTGTTTTAGACATAGTTCTGTAATGAAAATATTGTAGAATGTACAGATTAGCCAGGAGTAATTTCTTGTGCTGTTCATGCTCCTGTGGTTTGCTTGTGAAGTACTTTGTGTCAATTTGCGGGAATAGGTTGGTGTAATAATCAAAGTGCCCTTTCATCAAGAGAAATAGTGATCATTTATAAAGTCAACAGCGGAATAAAGATTAGTTGAGTTGTATGTAGTAATGTGAATTATAACGAAAGAAATAACGTGGAGGTGGAAGTTGTTAGTTAGTGTAAGGTGAATGTAAACAGATGTACACAATGATGTAAACACATCAATACATAGTAACTTTGAAATTAGTTCATTTCCTTTATGTTTCTATTTTATCTACCCCTCTCTCTTTTCTTTTGTTAGCTAAAAAAATTAAATATCTATCCCTTTCTATATATATTGGACTGAGACCATATTTATTTGTGGTCATAGGTTAAATTGTTTTAATCTTTCTCATTTAAAAGACATATCAAAGGATGTAAAGAAGAGAACTAATTGGGTTGATTTAAGGTTTCTGTTCATGTTATAATTTCATGCGGCTCTTTTATTTATATTGAATATAGATAAATGCTACATAGGATCATTTTGTTCAAATAAAAGCCCATATCATTAGAACTTGATGGACGAAACAAATGACAGCTTTCTAACATAAAGATTAAATGAAAAGGAAATCAAAATTTTGGGGGGTTAAATAAAAACTTTATAAATATAAAGGACAAAAAATCATAATATTTTGAGAAATCATAAATATTTAAGTATTAATTTTAAAATAAAAATCTAATAGGTATGAATTTAAATAATTTAAAAGCTATTGGGTTTGTAAATTGATGGGAAATTATACTAAATTAATAGGTGGTCATTATTTTGAGTAATAATTATGTATTTATGTTAGATATTTGAAATGAGAACTTTATCGTTTATAACAATCCTATTTAACTGAAGCAAAATTTCCTCCAATAAATAATAACTATTGTTTATGAAAAAATATATATTAAATTACTCTGCAGGTCCTGAATTATTTGGTAATTTTAAATTAGATCCCTCAACCTTTTTTTCAATTAGATCCTTGAATTTGAAATTGTTTTTTAATTAGTTCCCGGTTGTGACCTAATTAAAAAATAAATACAAGTTCAAAAACCTAATTAAAAAAATAGTTCAATAACCTATTTAAAAATGAAAAATAATGCATAAAACTTATTAAAAATTGTAAAGTATTTGCAGGACATTATTTTCACCTCTACATGTCAACACTGTCGCCTCCGTAGACTCAATATTCTTAACTAGGTGAGAATACTGACTTGCATGGAATTAATAATTTTTAATTAGGTCTTTAACTACTTGTCAGTTTTAAATAGGACTTTAAACTATTTTTTAATTAGATCCCTAAATTTATATTTATTTTTTAATTAGGTTATAATACGATCTAATTATAAAACAAGTACAAAAACAAAAGTCCAATTAAAATGAAAATTCAGAAACCTAATAATAAATTGAGAAATAGTTGAAGATCTATAGATTAATTTGACCTTAAACAAAATTATTCATGAGACTACGTAACAAAATTCAAAAGACATATAGGCTAGATTGACATTTTCGACTTTTGCTTCCGGCACTTCCCAATTTTTCAAAATGACCATAGTAACCTTGTCTTCGTCACTTGTCCATTCTGTCTTGCTCAAGTTCACTTGCACAAGTGAATTATTAATTGTCTTGTTTATACTTTTAGTGTTAGTTTATTATAACCAGATTGACTTATTCGAAAATATTTTTTAGAAAATGAATTTTTAGGATAGGTCCATATCAACAAATCTGAAATTAAAACCATAAAAGTAATATAATTCCGCATCAGACAATCCATATTTGTTGTTATACAAATTTGGATCAATCAATAAGTAATGGTATAATAATAATAATAATATCAGATCAAATAATCCGAAATATAACATATTTCTGGATTAGATAATCTGGATTTGTTGTTATACAAGTACAAATTTATTGATCCAAAAATTATTTGTAATTCTTAATTAGTTTGGATCAATTAATCCAAAATTGTGCAATAATAATTTTTGATTGTTTGATCTGAATTGAGTGTTTGTGTTTTCCAAATTAACTAATCTGGAATTTCAAAATAACACTTCCAAAATGCTTGGTCCAAAAATTATATTATATTCTGGATTAGGGAGTCCGAAATTGTTGTTTTGAAGTTTTGGATTAGTTAATTCGGTGTAATTTTTTTTCATTTGTTGATTTTCTTATCTTGGTTTAGGGTATTTTAATTAATTTTAGTTATTAATTATAAATTAGTTTGAATATATTGGATAGCTTTTGTTCAATAAGTTACTTTTCCTAAATTTCCGAATCTTCAATTTTTCAGTACTTCTTCCTTTGTTTGGTGATCTTTATATGTAAATGATTTCCGCATCTTCATATTCTCAAGTCCTAAAAAATCCTAGCTCTAGCTAGTTTGGGATTGTCATATTTGAAAGGGGAATCCTAGATTCTCTCATGGTTTGAAAACGAGAAAATCTTAAATACCAAAATATTTGATATTGGATCTTTCATATTTATATATACCATTCTAAGTTTTTTTATGCATGTATGTCAGTCTTAAAAAAAATGCATGCATGTCACAATTTTCCTCGCACTTTTTTAATTTCCTTATTGATCTCTTTTGTCACTCTTCAATGGGTGGTCTATTCTGGACCACACACATGTCACAATTTTCCTCGCACTTTTTTTATTTCATTGCTGATGCTCTTTAGTCACTCTTCAATGGGTGGTCTATTCTGGACCACACATATATATACGCAAATGTTCCCATATATTTTGGTATGTGTTTAATTTGTTTACTAAGCTACGTATATGACTCAGGTGTGAATGTTATGCCTGCCAGTGGCAATATGGTTGATTGATATAATATATATCTATCGTAATGAAAATTCATGTAAGTTTGTCCACATACATTTATTTTTATATAACAATTTTAGGTCTAACTGGGGAAAAGATGGGACTGAAACTGAAAGATCATTAGGTAGAATGCGACATTTTCGGGATACGATAATATGTCGTACCTTGCATTTCCATGTGATTTTACATAAGGGAAATTTATATACTATGATGTTATCAGGGTTTGCATAACTGAGGACGTACTATGCAGCGGATGCTGTCGATAATTAATGCTTGATTACTTTATTCAACTTCGATACCATATACTTGGAAACTTGCAGTTGGATAGATGCTGCAAAATCCTCAAAGTTCAAAACTGTGTTTTCTTCCACTTCAAAAGTGATATAGTTAACTGAACTACTCCAAGAAATGAATTGTTTTTCTTCAATCAACAGTACAATTATTAATAAGTGTTTCCAAAAGAAACTGAACTTTGGCCACCTCTACTTGATATCATCCATGACATAAAAAGAATAATAACATAAGAAAAATATGTTTGAAATCATCCTTAATCTATTATTATTATTGAGAGATCGTGAATTTGAATCTCCAAATAAAAATTAACAAATGAATAATTATTTCTTGTTGATTAAAAAACTAGAAAAGATTTATAGACAATTTTATAGAGAAAAAATTATTTGACAATTACTTAAAAAAGAAACTATTAAATTCATACTATTAATTATTGCGTATGCTGCTACTAAATAGATTTAATAAAGGAAAACTTTAACAGAAAAATAATCTTAAGCATTGTAAAAGTTAGAAAAAATATGCGTTCAACAATTGTACAAAAATATTAAAACAATTTAAACCAAAATATTGTTGTCCTTTTCGATTATATTAGAATAAAATGGTCATATTTTGTTAATTTATTCTTCAGTTATAAATATTGAATAACATAAATTAAATAGATATTAAAATTTTACAGATTCTTTCACGTATAAATATCAAGTGAAATGTGAACTCTTTGACAAATAAAATATTTTGTCCGTGTAAACAGAATTGAATGTAAATATTTATTCCATGCTAATTAATATCTTAAAGAATGAGGATAGATATGTTATATGATAAGAGAGTACGAGAGGTCCAAGTATAATGATGGATGTTCAGGTAATCACGTGCCCAATGAACTAGTGGACTAAAGCTTGACCGTGGAGGTCAACTCTGAGTACCCAAAGAAATTAATGAATAGCGTACAGTGATAAGATCATGTTTTGATAATAGTTGTGAGAGTA
The DNA here is from genome assembly GCA_013407115.1 of Glycine latifolia. Lineage (NCBI taxonomy): Eukaryota > Viridiplantae > Streptophyta > Magnoliopsida > Fabales > Fabaceae > Glycine > Glycine latifolia. The sequence goes on along the minus strand of CM023952.1, from coordinate 32,277,533 downwards.
ATTATAAAGGAAAGAGTGAGGTATAAGTTACACAATATAGATTAGTAATAAATAAGAGTAGTTCTCAGCTTAATGAAAGGTGAGACTGAGTCAAGAATATGATCACTAAGATAGTTAACTCAGCCTAGAGTCTTAAGAGTATTCATCACTAAGTCATTTTGTCTCATTCTTAAGTTTACATGCTTTTTAGGTTAAGCCGATGGACATCCTTGTGGAGTATAGCTTGGAACTGCTCATAAAGAGAGAAGATGTTTGAGTTTGTTACCTTCTGGTGTAGGAATTGTATTTAGTTTTATATATGTATCTTCTTTCACGTTAGATACGTATCCAGTGTAAGAGTTTGCAATAAGTATCATAATAGATTTGTGTTTCATTTATACTTGATCTCTAATGTATTTATAGTCAAAGTTTCCATGTCCTACAGATCAAGGTACATGTAAAGCTATTAGGGTGTCACGGAAGTGTCACATGCAACCTTGTGTGTGTGTGCACTTTCTTGTGATGATACATGTCACTAATTTTTTGTATTATGAAAATCTTAAAATTTGTTCCCATGTCCTACAGATCAAGGTACATGTAAAGGTATTAGGATGTCACGGAAGTGTCACATACAACCTTGTGTGTGTGTGCACTTTCTTGTGATAATACATATCACTAATTTTTTGTATTATGAAAATTTTAAAATTTGAATTTTAGTCCCCGTAAAATCTTCTTCTTTTGAATTTAGTTCCTATAAAAAATTTATTTTTTTATTTTAGTCCCAAAAAAATTTAAATTCTAATTTTGAGTTTTTAATTATTTTTTTGGTCTTACTTTAGTCATTTTTAAGAATATTTATTCTCTTCTTTATTTGCTTTCATATCACCAATATCATCACATAATATTGTTCAAATCATTATTAATGAATAATGACAAAGGTGGAAGTGGAACCATGTGCCCCAAATATTTAAACGAACCAACCTACTTGGACTCACTCAAAATACCTTAAATGCAATTAAAACGTAATTTGCTTAAATGAAAATTCACTTGGCCCCAAAATTTGGAATATTAACAATATTTTTAATAGGAATACTCATGAATGATTATGGTTAAATTTGGGCCCAAAATTCTAAAGAATGACAAACTAATACACTTACTTTACCTTTTTTTTTACCAAGTGGCCATTCAATTTAGGTAGATTATGAGTTAGGCGAGGTGATCAATGTATTTCTGATGAGTTCAAGTGGATTAGGTCAATGTTTAGGCCATGTTTTTGCTCCAATTCCACGTTTGCCATTAATCCCTAATAATGGTTAGACACGTTTATATTTTTTAGGCCCGAGTCATATTATAATCAATCGATGAAAAATCCTAATAAAAATATAGTGAAATAAAAGAAATACGCTAAATACTAGAATGGTGAAATATAGTGAAAAGTTTTCGTGGTCTTTTCGAAAAACACAATATTTTATAAACAAGCACTACACCAAATTTTGTAATTTACAACATTTATTTTTTAAATATATAACACTTTTTAAGCGCTATTGCCGAGGACGATATATATTTATATATAACATTTGGAAAAAACCACTATATATTTGAAACTTATATAGAACGCTTATCCAGAAACATGCTGTATATATATTGAACTGGACAACACTTTGTAATTTATATACAACATTTTTTAAGGCAAAAATTGTTATCTATATATCACTATCTACATCGTTTTTTTGAAAAGCGTTGTGTTAATGTATTTAAATATATAGCATTTATTGGAAAAATACTATTTGTATTTTTTTTAATCTGGTTTAGTTCATTCTCAAATTTCCAATCACATACACACAATCCAAGTTATCCACCACATAATCCAAGCTATTCACCCAAACATTCTAGAAGTCATTTTCTTTTTGAAACTAAGTTGTACACAAATAATCCAAACTATATATCCAAAAAGAGTACATTGATTTGTATAAATAGAATTCCACAAAATAACAATCAAAGATGTTTCCATTGCAAACATCATACTCAGTACACAAAATGCATATATAGTGTACTACTACAATAGACAATTAGGTAGTGAAAGAATAAAGGCACACTATAAACCTAGTCTTAAATTCCCTATGTCATGAACTCAAGTTAGATGTTTGAACACATTCAACTGTTTTCCCAAAATGTCATGCTCCTAGTCTTGATTCCCATGATCTTTGGTGCTGCAAAGACAAAACTTAAGTAAATGTTTTTTATGAAGAAAACTTAAGTGAATATACAACTTATAGTAAATGTTTTCTTAAGAACGTTGGATGAAATCAGGGCATTGAACACTGGATAGTTTATAAAAATGCTTTCGATACAACTCCATTTATATAACGCTTTGGACATTTGTGTCTTATAAAACATTAGATGAAATTAAGCCCATTTTAGAGCGTTTTGGGCAAATTCAATTAAAACATTTAGTTTCTAAAGTAGAAATTGTTATACCTTTGTAAGCTTTGGATGCATATAATTATCACGCTCAACAAACCTCATCAGTTTATCAAAGTTTAATATCATTTATTATCATCAAAATTATGAGATTTTTATAGGCTTAGATATATTTCTTGCCTTTGGTTCAAACATGTAGTATTAATTAGTATTCCAAATTTATTAGCAAAGTGGGCTTTCAGTTTAGGTTGATTGTAGGTTCAAGGTATTTTGAGTGAGTCCAAGTAGGTGGTTGATGTTTGGGTCACGTAATTTACTTTCACCTTTGTCATTGTTCACTAATAATGTTTTGCACAATGTTGTGCTATGATATTGGTGAGATGAAAGCAGATGATGGAAACATTTAAAGATTTTAAAAATAACTAAAGACTGAAAAAATAATCATAGAAAACAGGGAAAAACACAAGAAAATAGGATTGAATTATGTTTCTTAAACTTGTAATTTGGATTGGTTATAGTGAAACTTAGTGAATTAGCTGAACTTGATTCGTTGAATTGTTTTTCTTTCCCAAAGTCATTTCTAGCTCAAATCCAAGTAGTTTCACATTGTCTCTTCAAGCAAACTCCCAAGTATTATATTCTTTGAACAAAGTCTCTTTAGGCTTCAACTAAACACTTAGATATGGTTAAGGATAAGGACTCACTGATTCTTCTGCGTCTTACACATATGAGTATACAAAGATTAACTTAAGGCTTACACTCTCAGGTATACAAATGAGAATATTACATTAGTGTCAAAGTAATTTCCATAATCTATTTTTCCCCTTATATTACAACTTCAGTTTTTAAAAAGCTATAAATGTTTGAACCGATTGACCCCAACTCAAATCAACTTATTTGTGAGAGGGTTAGAGTTTGGGTTGGTTTAAAAAAAATTGCAAACCTAATCTACCTCATATAATTTTGATTGAATTAGATTATAAATTTAATTTAGACTAACTTGACTAGTAAACACCCATCAGAAAAATAGTTTCTGAAGGTTTCACACAATAATATCTCTCCTTTCTATTTCTATTCTCAAGCAAATCTTAAAAATATATTTTCATCGCATCGTCTCTCCCTTGTGTAATTCTTTCCACTATAATTCCACGCAATCAAACAATATATAATGTTAGTTCATCATGCAGTACTACTGCAAATTACTTACGAATGTACATGTGTATAACAGTCAATAATTTATGTCTATCAAAAGTATATAGAATATAATTTTCCAATTTTAAATAATTAAACCTAAGAATATTAACGATACTCCATTCCATCATTTATGATGTTCGTACTATGCTCGGCTCTTACAGGGGTCCTTATTCTGTGTATTTCAGTTCTAACTGGGGAGCCATTTGCATATTTTTCGATAAAATATATACATTTTCGTTTGTTTCTACTTGGTAGTTGTTACGAAGTTTCTGTTATGTTGCTATCAAGGATATATAGAGACCTAACTGAGAACGGTATTAGCTGGTGATCAGGATTTGTCACGTTTTCATTCAACTAACCCATCTTTGAACATTTAGCATCCTATGAACCTTCACTAACATGCATATTTTTGTAACAACTTAATGTTATCTAGTGTTCTTAATTATTTTACTAATTGAAAATAATTTTTTATTTATTAAAAACTTATCAATGCACCTAGCTAAAATAGAATTTCCATAGCATCTACTTTCCAATGTACTAATCCCTCGATTAATGTGATCACTGATGAATAGTAAGAATTTATTTTAGTAATGTGGGAATTTGTTTATAATTAGCAGATGAAATCTATATATAGTTTAACAGAAGAAGGTTCCAACAATAAACAAGACAAAATTATGATGCTACTGATGCCTGTAAATGTAATATTGCTTGGTTATTTGGCTCTTCGATATCTCCAATGACTCCTATAAAAACCATCACTAGCTTCTCTAATGATCTTTCAACGCCAAAAAGGTACCACATTACTATATTCTTACCTTTTATTAATTCTAGTTGCCAACCTTGATTGCATGCGGTGTGACCATCATATATATACATTTCTTCTTAGTTTTGATTAATGTGAACATTATATAAACATTAATATTGGACGATCTCAAACTCAAATTATGATTAACTTGGCAGGTACGTTGTTGAGGATTGACCTTAATTATCTTGAACGATCTTAATTTCTTCTTTTGATCAATTGTTTCAAGCACTTCAGTGTAGATCTCTTGTGTGAGATTCACAATCCAATGGACGATAATGGATGTTCCAACGAGCCCAACAAGACGTGGAAGATGCCTCTCTTTGTTTTCTTCAGAGATGCGAGGTACATATTCATCGCATATATACATTATGCATTTTTCTTGAAGGAGAATATTATGCTTTCTAGAATAATAATATGATATAACAATTATAAAAGATCTTTTTTGTCATATATGTGGTTGATGGGGAAAATTCTTTGACATAGTTACATTATTGAATTTACATGAAGCTCTTAAGTGAGAAACATTCATATATATGTAGTTTTATATATGAACTACTAATACTTGAATAATATGATTCTGCTAATGTCAATAAATGTAGGAATGTTTCCAAGTTGGATGCCCTTTCTCGGGAGATACTAGGGATTGCATTCCCCTCGGCACTGGCTATTGCTGCTGATCCCATTGCTTCTCTCATAGACACGGCATTCATAGGTCATTTAGGTATTCGTCTATATCTTGTCAACAATCATTTCTTAGCAAGTAATGATACATGTAAATTTACACAGTAAATACTTAATTGACATTTTCCATTTTTCTTTATCTATCTTCTTGTTACAATATAATATCATCCATCGTATGGACACATCTCGTTCTTCTATGTCTATCCCTTTCTAGCTATCTAATAGCACATAGGGGTATATATGCATCATTTCCTTAGATAGCCAGTAGCAATTTTTTTAATATATAATAACCACTAGCTACTTTGATGCACATAGAAAAATAAATTAAGAAAATAACAAGCTTGAGTTGATGCGCACACATTCAGCCGTGCGCCGTGGCTTTGCGCTATCACAATGAGTGATATACCAATTGCAACTTGCAGGCCGTACTAGTACTTGTGGTAAACATAATTAAGCATTTATTAAATAAAAACAGACACAAAAGCAAATATGAAAATTGATAAACAACTAATTTGTTATCTAACACTTAAAAGAGTAAATATATATATATATATACATGATAAGATTTATGATATGATAAAAATAAAAAAAATATATTGATAAAATATTTAAAATAAATAATAATTTGTATATCATTACCGAAGCATATTATCATAAATCATATTAGTTGCTTACCAAAATAAACAAAAGAAGAAGAAAAATATACATAGGAAGATTGTAAGTTACTAGTGTCACAAGCTCAAACAAGCTCTTTCAAATGTCTCGTATTAAATTAATGTTATCTGGGACAGATTTAGAAGCCTATTAAAGATGGGAGTGAATTTTTTTTCTTCTTTTATTGTAATTATTTAAATGTTTAACTTGGAATAAATAATAATTTTTAAAAAATATTAATTATTTTTATACATAAAAGAAACATCAATTTTTATTTTAAATAATAATAATCTTAACCATTATCATAATAACAATAAACATATAATTAGTTTTGCACAATTTTATATTAGTTATTATCTTAACAATTGTAACGGCCGGTAATAACAAGACAACTAAATTTATATTAGTTAACCTTAATTATTATTATAATAGTAATATACATAATTAATTTGACACAATTTTATATGAATCAACTTTAAAAAAATATATGCATATATATGAGAAGTATCAAGGGAACGGGTGCTAGGACCCCTGCTGACTGGAATCATTTCACAATTTTATCTCTTGAAGTTAACTTTTTCTTTTGATATATCTGTTTAGGACCGGTGGAGCTTGCTGCTGCCGGAGTTTCCATTACTTTGTTCAACCAAGCTTCAAGGATTACCATATTTCCTCTGGTCAGCATTACTACTTCCTTTGTGGCTGAGGAAGATACTATTGAAAAGATGAATACCAAAGCAACCGAAAAAGGTAATAGGGCTAAGTTCAGCGAAGCAATTGTGCCTGAGGATCATATGCTTCAAGACATAGAGAAAGGTAACCCCAAAGAGAATATTGACGCTCCAACAGAATCTAAGGAAGAAAAAGATGAACCAAAGGAATATGTGGAAAATAATGTTACGGGGAACAATGGCATGAAAAATGGAGATGGTACTATTTCTTTATATATAGTCCTTTTTTTTACTATGCCTGGATATAACGCATATATATATATATCATATGTTGTCCACATGTACGTATATATGGAGATCGAGATTGAATGGAAATCTATATGAATGTTAATTTGATTATATTCTTACATTTATTTTTAACTCAATGATAAATTGATTACTTAATTACTTTTTAGGAAGTATGAAGAGTAAGGACAAACTTGGAAAGAAAAAGCGACGTATTGCTTCAGCATCAACAGCTCTACTTTTTGGCACAATCCTTGGCCTCATTCAAGCTGCAGTCCTTATATTTGCAACCAAACCTCTGTTAGGTGTCATGGGTGTGAAACGAGTGAGTTTATTCGTTAAAAGACTTAAAAAATATTTTATTAATAAAAAATATTAAAATACACGGTGGTCTGAATAAACTTTTATTCGATAAATGTTAATGTTAGTTTAATTTAATATTTGTGATGATTTAAAAAATCTTATTATATATAATGTTAATTAAATAGTTCTGAATATTGATTAAAATAGTTAAAAATTATAAACAACCTTTTTTTACTGGATAGCTGATTAGTTGAAGAGAAAATTGTCATATGTTACGTCAATTGAAGAAATTTGTGTTTTGATTAAAATAATTAATTAAGAAAACAATAACTCATCTGTGATGGGATATTAAGTAATTAAAGAAACATATTAATTTAAATTATTTTTTTATCACTATAATATTACCATGAAATATCTATTAATTTTCATAGGAAAATCTAATTGGTTATATTTAGTAAAAAGATTTTGTAAATTACTTTTTTTTTCCACCGAATCCAAAATCTTGTTAAACAACATTTTGTATTTAAATTGATATAAAAAATTATAAGACATATGTATCCCAAAATTAAATGAAAAGATATGCTCATGACTCTATGAAAAGAAAAGAAAAGAAAAACGTATAATGTGTTGGTGGGCCTCCTCAAGTGAGCCCAACCACTTTCATTATAAAAAAAAAAAA
>CM023952.1:32186866-32269761 GCA_013407115.1 Glycine latifolia | reverse complement strand
GCTTTCACGTTTTCTTCTGCGGCGCTGGAGAGAAAAATAAAAGGCTTTGTTCACTTTACGGTATTGGTTGGATACTCATTCGTGCTCTGTTTTGGATGAAATTTCAGCCACTTGTTCCAAAAATTGAGGGCATTCATCTGGTATACTCAGAACTTTATTTCTCTCATATTTTGGCAGAAGATATTTTTACCCTGTTGTGGGTCTTTATTTGAATATTGGTGCATTGTTGATTTTCACTATTTTAAGAGTGAGTAGGCTTTTATTTGTGAGGTTCTTTTGAGAAACTCTTTGCTGTACTCTTTGATATTTTACATAGTGGATATTTTTTCTGGACTTGGTCCCGTGATTTTTGTTCCTCACACTGAGGGTTTTCCACGTTAAAATTGTTGGTGTTCTTCTTGCTGTTATCTCTTTATTTTTCTGCACCCTTGGATTTTTGGATTGTCGTATATTACGCTTCTCACAGGTTCACTCAAGCGGGAAAGATTTTATTTACCACTACTTATTTGTGTAATTTTTCCGCTGTGCATACGTGTCTTTCCCAACATAATGGTCATCCTGTTTTCAAGAATAAAAACCCAAATCACAATATAAAGATGGCTGTTACATATGTTTCTTTATTATCAATTACATTTTTGCCTATATATATTTTTAGTTGACTTGTTTCTTCTTTGTTTAGGATTCTCCTATGCTAAACCCTGCAGAGAAGTACTTAAGATTGAGATCGTTCGGGGCACCTGCAGTACTTCTCTCCTTGGTCATGCAAGGCATCTTCCGAGGGTTCAAGGATACAACAACTCCTTTATATGTCATCGGTTGGTTGAAATTATCCATTTTCTTAGAATGAAGTATATTATGAGAGACAGTGTAAATTAAAGCGTGTTTCCCCTCATTAACTTGGTTTATTTGTTTGTTTTTGGTTTTACTCATATAGTTTCGGGATATGCATTGAATGTCATATTGGACCCGATTCTTATTTTCAAATTGAAATTAGGCATCAAAGGTGCAGCCATTGCACATGTTCTCTCCCAGTAAGTCTTGCTTTAGTTTGTTATATATTTGAAGAATAATCGTTAATCATTTTTCGAGTTCTTACAAAACTGCATGCGACCATATATACCCTTGTATATAGGTACATGATGGCATTCACTCTTATTGATATTAATGAAAAAAGTGCATCTCCTACCTCCAAGCATAAAGGATTTGCAGATTTTCCGATTTCTTAAAAATGGTAAGGTGGTTAAGCATAGCAAGTTTTGAGGTTGTAAATTCTTTATTATTATTGAAATACAAAAGAGAGTCAAAAGTCAATATAAAATATGAGTTGGATTAATAAATTTTGGTTAAAGCCATTTTGTTCAAATACTTTATTAATTTTTAAGGTTATAAATGGACTAAATTTTTTTAATCTTTTATTAAACTTTTTTCTTCGTAAATTACATTAAACTTTGCATTACTTATGTTGGAATTTGTTAATTTTCAATTATTTGACTAATTATTGCAGGAGGATTTTTGATGCTAAGGGTAATAGCTGTGACATTTTGTGTGACCTTGGCAGCATCATTGGCATCAAGGCAAGGTTCAATTCCTATGGCAGCATTTCAAATATGCCTACAGGTCTGGATGACATCGTCCCTCCTAGCAGATGGTTTGGCTGTTGCTGTTCAGGTACTGGATTTTTGGTCCTCAATTTTTTAGAATATATAACATATTTGTTTGTTTAGTTTGAGAAAAATTATCATATTATTTTAATTTTGTTTCTTGTTTTCAAATTTATGTATACAGGAAATCTTGAGTTTCAATTTCTATTTATAATAACATAAATGTTACTTTATTTTTCTTTTACTTTGGTTCTTATTTTCACCATTTTGTTACAAATTTTTAAAATAAGAGAAAAAAAATAAAACAATATATTTTCTGTAATTATTAAATAGAATAAAATATTTTCTTAATTTCCTGTACATATTTTTAATCTAAAGTAATTAAAAAAAACCGGCTGTTAATTTCCCAAACTCTCCAATTTGTGCAATAAACATAAATCAAATAAACATTACTAATCAGTTTCCTTTGCTGCACAGGCAATTCTAGCTTGTTCTTTTGCTGAGAAAGACTATAAGAAAACAACAGCAGCTGCAACAAGGACACTGCAAATGAGTTTTGTTCTAGGAGTGGGGCTCTCTCTTGCTGTTGGACTTGGATTATACTTTGGAGCTGGAGTGTTTTCAAAAAATGTTCATGTTGTGCACTTAATTAAAATAGGCATCCCGGTAATCCATATAACAACAAATTCAACAATATTTGGAAACCATGATATTTATGTGTGAATTGTTAATTATCTAATTTCATTTATTTAATCCACTAGTTTGTGGCTGCAACTCAACCAATCAATTCATTAGCCTTTGTATTTGATGGAGTGAACTATGGTGCTTCTGATTTTGCATATTCGGCATACTCTCTGGCAAGTTCACACATGCCCTTTTTTTCATTTATGATATTTTTCATCTTTAATTATCCAAATTTATCGATTTAATTTTTTGTTTCTTTCTTTCTTTCTTTAATTTGCAGGTTCTTGTGTCACTAGTAAGTGTAGCTACAGAATTCCTTCTCTACAGGACCAAACATTTCGTTGGGATTTGGATTGCGCTAACCATCTATATGACTCTTCGCATGTTGGCTGGTGTATGGAGGTAATTGAACTTTGCCTTGTCAGAAGCAATCAACTACTCTACTCCATCTTCAAACTGGTTTAATTATCATTTATAACAGTTTAATTATAATTCTTGTGTTAAACATAAGTATGTAAATAAAAAAAATCAGGAACTTAATCACATTTTATTGATATATAGGAAGAAATATATGACACAAACCTAAACAGACTTGATTAGGAGTGTAAATTTGATCCCACAAACAAGGATATCCGTGGGGACTGTTCTGTATGAAACTCTGCAGGCGAAGATTTTTTCCCTGGAGGACAACGACAAGGATAAATATTCTCTTGTGAGCACGGCAAGAATAGGAACGGGGATCACATCCTCCATTTGCCCCAAGGAAATTATATAATTAATCTTATATTAATTATTATTTGATATTTTAAATATTAAAGGTTGATTTTATATTTTTAATACACTTAATCACTTAACTTATATACAATTATACATAAACACACTAATACAACACATCAAGTAATAAAACAATAACAATCTTCTTTATTTTTTCTAGTATTAGAATTTAAAATTAATGTTTTTTAAAAATTTTGGAAATCCGTAAAAAATAGAGACAGGAAAAAAATCTTACACACGGTATAAAAAACTGAAGACAGGGAATTAGTTGAGGACGGGGATATAAGAAGTCGGGGAGTACTCCTCGTCTCCACCTAGTCCCGTCCCGTCCCATTGAGATCCCTAGACTTGATACATTCAAGAGTTGCCTATTATATAAGACCTAAACTATATACAAGAAAATATCAAGAACCTATTTTAGTATTTACACAGAAGTACCTGTGTCAAATTCTATTATTTTTTACATTAGATATGTATGTTCATAATATATGATTTTACACTACTAATCATGATTTATTAATTTGTAAATTTTGTATTCTAAGGTTGGATCATTCTTGATAATTTGCCATGCAGGATGGGAACTGGGACAGGACCTTGGCGCTATCTAAAGGGTCGCTCATTGCCTAGCATATCTATTCATCAGGGAAATTTTGTTGTCGAGTAGTATAAGTTTTGTATCACATTCTCACTTTTCCCCAGATCCATATGAACTTTATTATTATTATTTTACCCTACATGAATATTAATTATAATTTTGTAATACATCTTCGATTGCTTCATTTACGAGTATTACTGGATTTTAATCCTATGTGATGTACGGCTTCTTTTAAATTATAAATATTTTTATATTTATATTTAACATTTATTTAATTATATATATACATAAATTAAATTAAATTTAAAAGTATTTAGTACCTTATTAAATATAATCGTTTTAAAATTGAAAAAGATAATCAATTGAATTTTTTATTTGAGCAAATATTGTCTTGAAAATATTTATTGTACTGAAATTTATTATATGTTATTTATTTTTTTAAGTAATAATAATGATGTATTATCTATATGAAATATATAAATTTTAAAAAATTATAATAAATATAAATTTGTAATTATTTAAATTTAAGTATTCATTTTTGTTATTGTAATTACTTTGTTTACATGTGCTAATTTGTGTGTTTATAGTCAATAAAATTTAAATTTATTTATTCTAAAAATAAAAATTTATATTAAAACGATACTTTAATGTTAATCATTTTAAAGATATTTATAATCATCTGATATTGTTAAAGTTTTAAAATGGTTAACCTCATTATAACTTGAATACTCTCTATCAATATAATGAGATTTATTTATTATTAATTGTTATTTGATTTTAATTTCATTACTTGTTTAAATTTAAAGTTATTATTCTATGATTTTCTTAAAAAAAATATTATCTATAAAGATTATTATATGTTTCAATTTCTATATTTTATAATAGAACTATTACAAGTATTCTTTCTCTTTAAAAACTATTACTTACACTTGTTATTATTTTTTGTTTAATATTATTGTCTCCTACTTTCATATTTGATTGTTTTCTATTTCTCATTCTAAGGGAGTTGAAAAAGGAAATATTATATGTAATGAATATTTAGTTTCTTATAGTCTAAATTTATGAGAATATAAAATCATAATATTTTATAATTGATTGTTATGAAAAGGCTTTATTTATTTATTTACTATTATTATTATTTTATACGTCTATAATAGTGTTTTTTTCTTGTTATACATCTGTAATAGTATTTAAGATTTGAAATTAATTAAATTAAAAAAATAAAAAATACACATATATATATACATAATAGTTTATTATTTAATTTCTATATTTAATTACTATTTTAAAGAAATTTATATTATAAATAGAAATATTACTACTTAATATCTTAATCATCAAATTTATATATAAATAACATTGGTTTCAGCAATTCAACTCTTTCACTAAATACAATTAGAACCACTAAATGCAGTTATATCCTACGGCTAATATAACATGTAAAATTTGATCAACGGTTAAGAGAACTTCAAATATCCTTTACATATATATTATTATACATCAGATAGGTACTTTTGTGATACATCTAGGATTACTTCGTTAATTTACACGTCATATATATTCAATACTCATTTGATTTTCTGGTTACAGAAGATTCTTCCTATTATTCTTAGTGCATGCATTTTATATTGGCTTAAATAATATTTTACTACCCCTAAAATACGGTGTTTTGATTTTGGTATTTAAATTTTAGTTTTTATTTTATTTTAATTTTTTAGTACCCCTAAAATAGGATGTTTTGATTTTGGTACTTAAATTAATGGGGATAAAGGTTTCAATTGCATAAGTTACTCAATTACAAGAAAGTAAATAGTCAAAGTAAGAAAATTAAATCATCCTTAATTAACATTATATTATCTAGCATCCTTTAAAAACTGAAGATGCATGCATCAACTAGAATCATGAGAGTTTGCTAGTCTAGAAACAAAAGCGTTGAGTGGAATACGATTTAGTAAGTGAGTCAACAACGTGCATGGAGGAAGATATGGTAAGTGATGTCAAGTGAAATGATGACAATCGATCAATCTTACTGTGCTGGATGTGTTCATGAAAGATTGAGTTGTGAATGATTATTATAGCACTTACGATATCACGATATATAGGAGTTGGCCCAGAAAAATATATAGATGCCTATATCAACAGGTAACCAACATAACCTAACTATTTCTGCAGTGATGAATGTTACGGAACGATACTGAACTTCTATAAAAGAGTAATTAAAAGAGGCATCGACTTGCTTCTTACTTTTCCAAAACAATTAAATGAAAGAAACACCGAGAAAAATGCGAAAGACTTGTGGTGCATGGTCTTATGATCAATGGGGATCACCACCCGTAATTAGGGGAAATACTCTAAAATTGGCTGCCTCAAAGATAATGAAAAATGCCAAAAGCAACTATGCCCAATGAGCTTAAGTAGGAAAAGTAACAAGCTAAAGTAGGGAAAGAGTGATTATACATGGACGTACATTTATGTTTTTTAAACACCTAACAAATACCTATTTTTTCTTTCTATTTCTCTCTTCATGTCAAATCATAATACTTATAATATCCACACTTTTCTCACTTTTATCTCTCTCTCATTAGGTGTTAATTCATATATTGGATGTTCATGTATAATTTTTTGTGAGAAAATAGGAAAAATATCAAATTGACTAACAACATGCATTGCGTGTGTGAACTTATATTTTAGATAAATTATACTTTTGTCCCCGGAATAATTAAAACTTAATTAGATTGCATTACCTTGAGAGGTGTATGTATGATTATACTTTGATCTATTTTAAACAAAGATTATAATAATAGTGAACTATGATGAGCCCCTCAAGACCATTTTAAACTAGTTATTGATGTGCTTTGAATAACAATGGGAATTTTTTTTAAGAAACTTGTTTACAACAAAATGGAAAGTTGCAATGCATTCTTGTCTTTTAAGGAAGGAACACTACTACAAAAGCCATTTTTTACGTCACTGGTTTAACGTCGGCTAATAAATAACCGTCTTAGAAAGAACGCGGTGGCATTTTTGTAAATAAATATAACTATTCTACGTCGGTTTCTCTAAAACCGTCTTCAAATCTATCATTCTTAGACGGTTTTTTTAGAATGGTTTTCAGTGGTTTTATTATTTAAATGTCTCCCTCTCTTCTCTCACTCTTTATTCTCCCTCTCTCTCTCACTCTCTGACTTCCCCTTTAGGGTTTCGAAGAAATCATGAAGGACCAAGGCAACCCCTCTGCTCCGCACGCTCGACACCGTCGCACCGCCGTCCTCTCCGCCATCGTCATTCACGCTGACGGCATCAACAACAGCTCTCTCGAGGTTTGGTCTTTTGTGTTTTGGTCTCTCTTCTCTTGTGGTGTTGTGGTGGTGGTGCGTTCTATATTCGGGGGACCTTTCTTCCCGTGCGTGTGTGAGCTTTGAAGGTGAGAGGTTCTCCAAACCCTTTCTCTCTCTTTCAAGTTTTCGAATCTGCTGCTTTCTTTGTTGCCCTTTGATCTTATGGGATACACTCAATTTCTTTTGCCCTTTCGTTTTTGCCCCTAAAAACCTTGTTTTTGTTTGATTTTTCGGACATGGAAGGTTTTCTTCCCTAAATGCTTTGCTGGGGCTAGTCAAATTATTCACTCTTGGTGTGGATTTTCATTTCTGCATTTTTTCGTAACTGGTCGACGTGCAAGAATGAATTGACAGCCTTTGTAGGCTGTTATAATTTGCTTTGACTTGGCGGCACAAATTGTAGATTTCTTGTTCAGTATTTTCTGATTTTTTTCCCTGTATAATTTGAATTTTCTATTTATTTCATTTGTATTTCTGTTGCTTTGAAAGTAGAATTACAGTTTACCCTTTGTACCACTTCCAGAGAATGTCCTCTTTCTGTGGATTTTGCCATTTCATTAGCTTTGTTAAATGAAATTTGCTTTCCTAGAACTTTTAAACGAGAAGAAATTGGAAATATTGGAAGGACTAATAATAACAACGAAAAAGAGGTAAATACATTAACCATTATCATCATCTTCTATTAGTTAATCACGTAGCAGCCATCATGGAGGAAACAAAAGATAAGAAAAATGCAGTTGAGGCTTATGTTTATGACATGAGAAAGAAGGTGAAGATTGCCATGGTTTTCTTGTTATTTGAGGTCAAATTTTTTATTTTTTATTATGACTAAAACTAATTTCTTGTTATCATTTCAGCTTATTGACAAATACCAAGAGTTTGTCATTGATTCAGAGAGGGAAGCATTTACTACTAAACTTCAGGAGGTAGAAGACTGGCTATATGAGGATGGTCAAGATGAAACTAAAGGTGTATACATTGCCAAGCTAGAAGAGCTCAAGAAGGTAAGAAATTTTAGGGATTAGAAAATCTCTGACCCGAAGTGATCTGGTATGCTAAGGCCTGGTTGTTTTAGAGAATACTACTATCCCCACCAGTGTAAAAATAGAGACTACTAAGACGCCTTTAGTTTTTTTTGTAGCATTATACATAAATGCCTGCGAAAAGCATATATTTTTGTTTTAGTTTTTGCCATCTTAATGGATATTTACATGATTGCAGCAAGGTGATCCAATTGAAGAGCGTTACAAGGAAAAAATGGAGAGGGGTACAATAATTAATCAACTTGCCTATTGTATAAATAGTTATAGAGAAGCTGCAATGTCAAATGATCCCAAATTCGATCACATTGACATCAATGAGAAACAAAAGGTAATATATGACAGATAATATAACAGAAAATAATAAATGAACATCACTTACAAGGCAATTTCATTGTTTACAAGGCAAGTTTTAGAAAAAAAGAAATCTACCTTGAAGCCTAGCTTTTCTTTCAAAATTCCATTAAGCAGAAAATGGTGACCATGGAGTTTGCCTCCATGATATTGTTTAGCAAAGTTGTATATACAAAAAATTCTTTCTCAAGCTTTTCATAAGATATAAAGATAAACCTTTTAGACTTATAAAATTGAGTTTAAGATGATTGGATTGCTTGTATTGAACCACTAATCTGTTTGAATTCCCATCTTAAGGAATGCTCACTATAAATTAATTCAACATTAAAGTTTAACTATATTTTTATAAGCTGACACATTTGGTGCTATTGTTTACAGAGCAAGTGGATAGTAACTGCCCTCTTTGGCTGTTTCATTCTTTGGATGCATGATGCAGAAGCCTTATGGTTTACAGCAGGGACTGTTCTGAATGTTATGCTTTCTGTTTTGCTCAAATATATACTGAATTAGGAACGGCCTTCAACCCTGAAATCTGACCCTGGGATGCCATCATCACATGCACAATCCATATTCTTTACTGTTTTCTTTGTTATTTTGTCAGCTAATATCTCTTACCAGTTATTTCTTTCCAAAAAAAATTACTAAGAGAAGTGGTTCACAAATCTTGTTCTATGATACTTGCATGGATATCCTTATGTATTCTTTATGGTATCCATTGTTAACTATTAAGAGAAAAAGGTAGCACTGATAAAGTGATAGAACACAACACTGCATGAAGTGCTTTCTGTTTTTGGTATATGCTCCTTGTTCTGGAATCTTAAAAGGTTATTGAGATGAAAGTTCTGGTTAAAGGTATTGATATTTTTGTATTGGTGTTTGTAAATTTACTATATGTATATCTAGTGCATACATTCAATCTTCTATATTGTTAACATTGGAAATGCCTGGTTTGAAATTCCTGGGCTAAACATTGCTTCTTTGTTTTAGTATTGCTTCGTGAAATGAAAAACTCCATTGTCTTAGTTTCCTCTTTAGTGATAACAATAAAAAAAAGTGATTGCCATAGCAGTCATGTTAAAGATTCAGATGCAAGCAATATTTTTTCTTTAATTAGAAATGTCTTCTGTCTTCTTGAGGGGGGTGCTGATTTTTTAGATTTCTTTGTTTTTTTAAACACAAATAGAATTATATGGTTTCCTTATGAACTTATGTTTGTTTCTCTTATAACGTTACAGGCATACAATGGCTTGGGATAAATGGATTATTATGGTTGATTGATCCCATGGGCAATCTGAGGAACTGGAATTCGGGTGACACATGAATGGCAAACTGGACAGGGGTTTGGATCTCTGATAGGGAGGAGGCTGATGCTTACTTCCATGTCCAAAAGCTATAGGCTAGAATTTAATAATTTTAAGGATTAAAATGATATTTTTATAGATTCAGATGTAACTTTCCAACATAGAATAGAAGCTGTAAACATATTTCTCCCCCTATTTTGATTGCGAAATCAAACTTGGTTTATCTAGAGCCAACAGACCCTAGTTACATTGTGTTTAAGAATTAAGATTATTTGTTCATTTGACTTGATTTGTTGTATCTAAGGTTGCTTCTTCATTGTGCAGTTCTATATGCTAGTTTTGTTCTTGTTTTTGGTTTGATAAACATTGGTGTAAAAATTTGTTTTCTACAATCATTATCATGGTGATTGATTGAATAAGTAAATAAGTAGTTTTATTCAATGCATTTTAATGACATGAAGAAGCAGCAGCAAGAGCATGAGAAGATACAGGCCAAGAAGGAAGAGATAAACATACACCATCCTAAGTACTTTCTAAGTCGGTTATTTTAAAAAACTGACTTTGTATCCAAACTTTCTAAGTCGGTTATTTAAAATAACCGACTTTGAATCCAAGCTTTAAAGTCAGTTTTTTTAAAATAACTGACTTTGTATCTAAGATTTAAAGTCGATTTTTTAAAATAACCGACTTTGTATCCATGATTTAAAGTCGGTTTTTTAAAATAACCGACTTTGTATCCAAGATTTAAAGTCGGTTTTTTAAAATAATCGACTTAGATTGTACGAATTTAAAAAAAAAATTAAAAAAAAAATTTTCAAAGTCGGTTTTCTAAAAATCGACGTTGTAAGCTGCCTTTTTCGACGACGTCCTATACAAGGTCGGTTCCAGAACCGACTTTGTATGGCTAAAATAACCGACCTTGAAAGCGGCTGTTGTAGTAGTGGAAGGTGTAAATTTTAAAATTAAAAAGAATGGTAGTCTAGTTTAAGTATTTCTCATGGAAGAAGAGTATAATTTACTTTCAAATTTTTAACTGTTAATATAAATCCTAATATGAATTATAGAATATGGTATCATATTAAAAATATTAATTTTATTAATTATCTCCAAGAGTTATCAACAAATGAAATTTTAATTAGTTTAGAGTAATTCAATTAATCCAAAGCTTATTTACCAAAATAGTTTTAAAAAAATAATCTAAAGCTTGGAATTTCTAAGAAGATTTTATTTTAACTTCTTTACTTATTTGTTTGTCTTTAAAGTGGCAAAGAAATTGTGAGATCATACATTGTTTCTTATAATTCAAAACCTGTTTACATCGAAATATTTTTGTACAGACCTTTTTATAGAAATTGAACAACTTCATGTTTATTTGTAAAAAAAAACAAAATGGCGTAGACTTGTCACTCTCAAGTCTCGACCATTTATAATATTATAAAATAAAAAAACATTTTTGACTTGAAAGTAAAACATTCTTTTGGGAAACTTCCGCTGACTACGTCGTTTTTCCAGTGGGCTAGGGTTGTTGCAACTTATTTTAGATAACTATCTTTTTAAAATGTACGGTGCAATTTGAATGTACGTGGGGACAAAGAACCAATTCATGCATGGTGTAGGATGAAGCATGCTCGATGATGTACTAATTCAATCGTGCACGATATGAATTCTATTATTACTTCAAATTCACACTTTTAGTCTTTAAATACTGCATTCACTAATATTTTAAAATAATAAATATTATTGTACTATGTTTTAGTTTTTAAAGGTAATAACTATATGAAAATTACATAATAATAAATAAAGTTTACAACAAATTTATATATTTTTCCTCCATTTAAATTAAATTAATTATCATAAATTAGTTAGATTCTTTCATCTAACATAAAATGTCCTTTGGGGAGAAAAGGACGACAGAAGATGACTACTGTGATTGGTTGTAGATTTATCGTTCATTTTTTTTTCTCTTTTCATGCATGTCTTTTTCTCTTTTACTCAATAATATTAGAATATGTGAATCTTATAATAAGTGTTTTTAGGGATTTTATTAAAGAATAATACTACTAATTAACAAAAATTAGTATTAAATATGTTGCAGCTCATTATATTCTTTCCATTTTTTCTAAGTAGTTATCATTCTTTCCTTCAAAGAGTAGTTATCATTATTTAATTTAAGTAGTTTAGAAATTTAGTTAGCAAGACTGTTTATAAGTGTTATTATTCTTTGTTAAAATTCATATACTAATTTTCTCTTTGTCATTAAAATCAATGAGTTAAACTGAATCATTATATATAAATATATGAAAAGTTGGGGCATTTGTAGTGTGATTTTATTCAATTTTTAATTATAAATTGCATCCAAACCAAATGTAAAAATTATATATGATTCAGTTTGACTAAAATATGGAATCCAAATCCAACTAAGTCAATGGTTTGGTTTGGATCAGTTTTTGGGATTTTTAATTTTGTCTTTATATTGTTTTTAAAATATTTAATTTAACTAATAAACAAATTCGAAATTGAGGTTATGTTTGATAAAATTAGCTAAAAAGTTAATAGGTAGTTGAAAGTTGAAAGCCGCTAGTTGGGAGTTGAAAAATTACCTTATTAAATTATAATTATTCAATAAAACTAACTGTTGAAGTAGTTAAAAGTGGAGAATGACAGAAAAAATAATAAAATCATAATTTATTTTAAAAATGTAATAAAAAAATAGATTAATATATTGAGGATAAAAATAAAAGAAAATATAAAAAAATTATAAGCTAGAAGCTAGCATTTTAAAAAATGTTACTTCAAATATTGTTTCAAAAAATGCTAGAAATTATCAAGAAGTTACTAAAAATAATTTGTTTACGAAACAGTCAAACAAAATTTTCAGCTAATAAAAAAAATTTAGAAATTAGCTTAAATATCTTGTCAAACATAATTTTGTTGAAAGCTTTTAATCTATCTTATTAAATTATAAGTATTTGATAAAACTATTTGAAGTAACTAAAAAATGTAAAATGATAGAAATGATATATTTAAAAAGGGTAAAAAATAAATTGAATAAATATTTTAAAAATAAAAAAGAATAATATATCAAAAGTTAGAAACTAGAAATTTACGTTTTAAAAAACATTATTTCAAATAGCATTCAAAAAATACTAAAAATTATTTTAAAAACTTATTTACCAAACACCCAAACAATATTTTTAATTTATAAAAAAGCTAAAAACTACAGCCTAGCACCACGAAACATTGAAAATCTTATTGAGATATTATAGTCCAACATTACCAAATAGGTTCATATACGTTTAAAAGTTTAATGTGTTTTGACTTCTTTTATAAATTATATGAAGTATGTAGAAACTAGAAATTAACTCTAATTAATATAATTAGTTAAGCCCAAATTAGACTTAGAATGAATTATAATTCTATCTTATATATTTGTGTGTACATGTAAAAAATCAAAATGAATTACACTTAGAATGGAATATAATTCAGTTCTATATATGCAAATAATAAATATAAATATTATAATATAAATAAATATTTGTGGTTTGATTTGGTTCTACAAATGTCAACCATAATCCAAAAATCGATTGGTTTAATCAAAAATCAATCCAAATTAAACAATATTGATTTGATTTAGTTTTCAATTTTTAAAATTATTTTTTATTTTTATTTTGAATTAATTTAAATTTAAAAACCCCTTAAAAAAATACCTTATTTTTGGCATAATAAAAAAAAAAATACCTTATGCATGACGTGAATTTCGGAAAAGAAGTTGACGCTCAATATAAGATATGCTGCATGCACTAAAGCTAAATCAAGCATGCACGTATATAAAATCTATTATTTGAAATTATTTTTAAATATTTACACACAACATGTTTTAAAATTACTTTTATATTTTTTAAATAATAATTATTAAATACTATTGCATGATTTAAATTTTAAAGGTAAGAAATATATATATATATATATATATATATATATATATATATATATATATATATATCAACTATATTTATTTTCTCTATCTTAAATAATTACTTGATTCAAATATGGAAAATGCTAAATAGTAGTATTATTTTTTAAAGGTATTTGTTAAGGAATTAAAAAAAATTACTTTCTCCCCTAAATATAAACTCTTTTTCTATAAGACTATTTTTAATTTTTTTATAACTAAAATACTCTTAATTACTTTAATATAAATATTATGAATTATAAAAGACTAACACACATTAATTAATTAGGTAAAAAAATTAATTAAATGAAAAGAAAAAGATAATGAATCTCAATAATTTGAAATATTTTATAAAAATAATACAAATTATTAATAAATTTAATATTATTAACTAAATTAATTAACATTTTAAGTGTGAATTAATTAAAATAGTCTCAGAAAAGAGGTAGTATTATTAATGAAATGTAACATTTTAATGTGTTAAACTTTACCTTTTTATAATTTACCACTTACCTTTATTTTTATTTCTTAGTAAATATATTTGAGATACGCATTAAGAAGGATATTTATAAGTGTTTTATTTATCCACTAAATTCATCTTTTATTTCTAATCTTTCTAGTAAATTATTTAACTGAACTATTATATTATAGAAGAATTAGAAGTTAGACAAGTCTTAATTAGTATATTAGTTTTAATAATTAAAAGGTTAAAATGTAATTTTATCCCTGATTAATTTATGATTTAGTCTGTCTATCCTTTAATTGAGACATCTTGTCTTCACTTTTCAAAAATATGTAATTTTAATCTTTTATTTTTAATTGAGATATTTTGCACTTCATTTTTTTTAATTCACAATTTTAATTTCTTAATCAATTTCAAATGTTAATTTTGTGTGCTCAAATAATATTGACGGTAATATTTCTGTTTATCAGTCATGTGACAAATATTTTTTAATTATTTAATTATTGATAAGCTTAAGTTATAAAAAATAATTAAAAAATATGTAGTTAACATAAGAAATTGATCACACGAACCAAAATAAAATTTATTTTTAAAAAATGAAGACAAAATATCTCAATAAAAAATATGGGGACTAAAATTGTAATTTTTAAAAAATTTAAGGAATACAATATCTCAATTAAAAAATAGAAAAACTGAAATTACAAAATTAAAAAAATAAGAAGAAAAAATATTCTAAAAAGATTTTTTTTTTACACTATCAATAAAAAAATTACATTATAAATCAATTAAAACTCATCATTATTATAACTGTAATTATTAAGCTACATATAAATCTGATTCAATATATATTATCATTAACAATAATATCAAATGATTTAACAATTAAATCAGTGAATATAAAATATTATAAAATATAATTAATTGAGACATTTTATCAAGCTTAACAATTTGTTATCAATTGATTATATAAAATTATCATAGCCGCCCAAATTTTTCTTTGATTTAGATCAAAAGAAAAAAGAAATAGAACAATAATATAAGCAAATGCAATAATGTATTTTAAAATTACAAACATTTATCAATTTTATTAAGCTTTTGAATAAATTGTAATCAATAATCATTTTAATTTGAAGAACGGGACTAGGTTTTGTTGTTCATTTAATTTGCATCTTATATTTATACAACACTTTTAATCATCCATCAATTCTCTATCTCCCTCCCTCCCTCCCTCTCTTCTATTATATCACATTGCACAATATGTAAAAAAAAAAAAAAAACCAAAAAAACATCACAAATATATTCACAACGCCAAATTAGTACCTTACAGGTTCAAATTCAAATAACATTTTCTTTCTCGAAATTGCATTTAGTAGCCTATTATATTTTATTAGTGTAATATGTTTTTCTTAAAAGAAATTAGTGTAATATTCTATAGCGCGTTCATCACGCAGTAGTGTCAATTATTTACGGGTCTTAGGGCGTCTGCATGCCGTTTTTAATTTAATTATTTTGCATCTCATTGATTGTTAGTAAACGCCTTCCCTAATGTGTGTATTGTTATATTTGTCACATTTTGAGGAAATGATATCTATGATTTGATATAACTGTTAACTATAAACAAAAAAGAATTAATTAATGCAATGGTTGTGGTGCAACTCGCAGTGACAACTATAAATACATCACTTCCCTAGTGGGATCTTTCAACGCATAATTTCGAAGGTAGTACCTTACTAGTTCTCTTATATGTATTTATTCTTGTTGACACTAACTAACCTTGATTTTACTATATGCATAGTCATCTTCTATACATGCTTCTTCTTGTAAACAATACTTAACGATATCTCATCATTTTCAAACTTGTCAGATTGAAAGCACAAACATCGTGTGGATCTGTCATTTTGTTTGAATTTTACAATATCATGGACAACAATGGCAGTTCCCACGAACCTAATAACAACAAGAGGGGAATTCCATTCCTTGTTTTCTTCAAAGACGCAAGGTATTATATGTTGAAGTATTAATTGAGTCAAGATTGTTTCTTCATTTAGCTAGGTTTAAATATATCTTTAATGTTTGCGAATATAATTTTTTTTATTTGAGTTCTTTCAAAAAGTTATTAGTTTTAGCCCTTATATTTTATAAAATAATTTGTATCATCATTTAATATTTAGTGATATATATGCATCTAGACATGCATGTCATGCAGTATTACTTTGGAATCTCACATGACATGTTTAGTTAATTAGATGTAAGCCATATAATCATAAGGACCATTTAAAAAAATTATAAGGACGAAAATTAACAAAACATTTTTTTAAACTAAAACCAAAATTCATCCTATCTTTGTAAGGATTAACAAATATATTAAGCCATTTTTTCATTTAAATCTGTAATTTAAATCCCTATTTCTCTCTCTCTATATATATATATGCACATCACCCATTTTTCATATATATGTAGGAGCAGAATTATATAAGTGTATAACTATATAGTCTATTATAAAGAAGAAATTTTTTTAAAGTAATGAGAGTTAAGATTTGAGAGGAAAATAATAAGTCTTAGCACAATGAAAACAATTAATAGTTTGATCATTTTTCAAAAAATATATAAATAAGTGTTAAATAATAATGATGTAATGCCATAAAAATAATAGATGAACTCACGTATAAGAATGAAAGCTCATATTTATAATATAAAAATTGATATATTATTTTAATGTCTTTTTCTTCTTTTTTTCCATCCCTTATCTATGCAAGGTTGATGGGGATTTTTTTCTTACATATATTGCATTTATATGAACTTGCTAAGCAAAACCACTAATATAATTAATTTTATGATGAACTACTAACACTGGAATCTTCTAATGTGAATAATGTAGACTTATTTTCAAGCTGGATGCCCTTTCTCGAGAGATATTAGGGATTGCATTACCTGCTGCACTAGCTGTTGTTGCTGATCCGATTGCTTCTTTGATAGACACAACATTCATAGGCCACTTGGGTATTTCGTTCTCTCTTCCTTGCCAACATTTTTTAGAAAGCTTTCACAATCACATATATATTATGTCAATGGCTATTTCGTTAAATAGAAATTAAGGTCTTCATCTAGACCTATGGACTAAACATTGCTGGCCCACTCTGAAGCTATGAACTACTGTATATAATTAACAACACTTCTCCATGCTCTCAAAATAGTAATTTTGCCCTAACCTTCTGATTTTCTTCTTTGGATCGGAGTTGAAATTAATTTATTCTTTAAAGCAATTTTAATTATTATAAAAATCATCGATCCCACTACATGAGAATTTATAATTAGATAATAATAAATAATTCTTTATACTCTATTATATTGCATTCTAAACAAAATTCATAGTTTTAATTAAAAGAATTTTGTTAAGAATCATTTTAGCTTTTGAAGATATATAACTTCCTTTTTCATCTATATAGGACCGGTAGAGCTTGCTGCTGCTGGAGTTTCCATTGCTTTATTCAACCAAGCTTCAAGGATTACCATCTTCCCTCTTGTCAGTATCACAACTTCCTTTGTGGCTGAGGAAGATACTATCCAAAGGTTGATTAACAAAGAAACTGAAACTGATAACATAGAAAATGAAACAACCAAAGAAAATGTTGAGGCTCCAAAAGAATTCAAGGAGGAAACCGACGAATCAAACAACGTTGTAGCGAAGAGTACTTTTACATCTGGGGATTTGGAAAAATTAGCTACAGGCAACATGGACATAAATAATGAAAATGGTACATTTTCTCTCTACATCTATGTCTATATGTGTGTTTGTCTATGTGAATCTGAATTTGCCTATAACACACACTACTAGCACACTCCTTAACATGGTACATGGTTCTGATGAACCACTTTTTCTTATTATATATACGTGGAGAAAATGAATGAATGATTGATTTATTTTTTTTATTATACACAACAAGGTTAATTAATTAGTTCGCGAGAATGACTTTTCTTAACAAAGTGTTACGAATAATTTATGAACCAAAGAAAAAATGAATAAATATACGGATAGAGAAAAATTATTTTAAAAGAGAGATAAGTTATTTTAGAAAAGAAAATATTACTTTTCTTATATACTGGACAAAATAGTTTCCGTATCAATCGGTAAATTTCTAGATTATATAATACTTTTCTTTTGGTAACAAAACTGTGAAAAGAGAACTTCATAGTATTGGGGTTAGAGCGACAAGGATAAATCTCCTCTTCAAGAAGATATTTATTTTCAGGAATCGAGTCAGAGATGTTCTTGTGAAGCACTCTCGGACACGCACTCTCATTATATAATACTTTTAAATTCAATAAGTTATTTACGTGCAAATCTTCCTCGGTTTGTTTTCTAATTGGTGTGCAAATCATGTGAAAAATTTGAGACTCTTGCATCTTGTAATATTATTTTTTTCTCTTTTTCAAAAAAAGTTACAAGTAGTACCAAAAGCAAGCCCAAAGTTGGAAAGAAGCGCATTGCTTCAGCATCAACAGCGTTACTTTTTGGCACTATTCTAGGCTTCCTTCAAACTGCAATCCTCTCATTTGCAGCCAAACCTCTTTTATATGCGATGGGTCTTAAACATGTAAGTTAATTTATTCATCATCAAGAGTTAATATAATTTGTTTATATACACTTTAGTGATAGTGGAGTTACTTCATCATTTTGTTTTTAGGATTCTCCTATGCTAATTCCAGCTGAGAAGTACCTAAGATTGAGATCAATTGGGTCTCCTGCTGTTCTTCTCTCCTTGGCCATGCAAGGAATCTTTCGAGGGTTCAAGGACACAACAACTCCTTTATATGTCATCGGTAAGTTCTAATTCATGTGTATGAGTAATGATTTATGAATATTTATATGTGACAAATTGAGTCATTCGGTTTAGTTCAGACTCATCCAAATAAAACGTGTGAAATCTGTCCAATCTAAACTTCCTATGGGCTACAAAATTTATAGCCCAACTTAGTCTTATATTGGGTTAATGGACCAAATTAATCTTAATTAAAATAAAAAATGAAATTATTGATATACAAAATTTTAAGAAATATATAAATATAAAAGAAATAAAAATGATTCATTCAAATAGGCCTATTTCGGGCCTAAATTAGTAGCACAACCTAGTTTGTTGGGCCATCGAACCAGGCAAACAAACCATTTTTTCTTTTAAGAGCCCAACTCAGCCTTAATTACAGATAGTTGAGGTTGATGGACTTTCGCACAGTACATACACTTAGTCAACACTCTTAATTTCTCCTTATCTCACTTTTTACTATATTTCCATTTCTATCTCCTTTTCTATTTGAGTGTCTATAGGCATATGAATTTGCATAAACCATTTTTCTTAAATATGACCAAATATAAATGAAATCTTGCCAAGGAAGAATGAATAATTTATTTTTATCCGTAAGGGAGATTGAATTATGCTGGTGCATCAAAATGCTTGTTGAAAGTGATATAAACGTTTTTGTATTATATATTCAAATTCAAATGTTTTTCCTAATTCGGGTTATTTAATTTTGTTTTACTTAGTTTCTGGATATGCGTTCAATGTCCTACTGGACCCAATACTTATTTTTTATTTTAAATTGGGCCTCAAAGGTGCGGCCATGGCACATGTTATCTCCCAGTAAGTCTTACTATACTTTGTTATACACTATTTTGGTAACAATATAATGGTTAACTACTTTTTGTGTTCATACAATTGTATTTAACAAAATGGCAATCCTTATAGGTACATGATGGCAATCACCCTCCTTTTGTTGTTAATGAAAAGAGTACATCTCGTACCCCCAAGCATAAAGGATTTGCAGATTTTCCGATTTCTTAAAAATGGTAAAGTGTTGAAAATTAGCATGTTAAAGTTGTAGATTCTTTATTATTATTGAAAAAGAAAAATAGAGACACAACTCACATACAATTTGGAGTATTCATAAGATACTATCCTCAAATGAAAAAACAGAACCAAAGACCAAAAATATTTAAAAATATATCAAGTTATTTAATTAGATTGCATCGGTTCTTATTCCAATCTCGATTCAAACTAAACTATATATGCAGGAAGCATCCATTTGAGGCTTTGTAGGTTGCTTCCCTCACAGTTTTTTAAACATTTTTTTACATACACAATATATGCGTATAATTATAAATTTTCTCCACCATTTAAAGTTCAATAACAAAAGTCAATCCATTATATGAGTATTGTTCTCACAAGTTTATATATTTTCCTACATCTTAAAACTTCTCGATATGTCACACAGTATATATGTGTCACCTATAATTTATGTATTGAATGTAATTTTCTCAATCAAATCGTTTTTCTCTTTAAAACTAATTTAATCCAATTTGTAAACACTTATGTTTACTTTAATTGTAAGTTTTCTCCAATCACAAAGGGGCTTCAAATGTTATCTTCTATTTCAAAAAAAATCCTTATAGAATATTAATAAATAAGAATAATGAAGTTTGTGTTACTTATTATAATAACTTCCATATTTATTTCACCATTTTCAACAGGTGGTCTATTGTTGACAAGGGTAGTGTCAGTGACATTTTGTATGACCTTAGCAGCATCATTGGCAGCAAGGCTAGGTTCAATTCCTATGGCTGCATTTCAACCTGGCCTACAGATTTGGTTGGCATCATCCCTTCTTGCTGATGGTTTGGCTGTGGCAGTACAGGTACAAATTTTCTTGTCCTTAATTTCTTGGAATTAATGATTTGACATTATACATTTAATCTCTTGAATACTCTTGATTTGTGCAATACAAATCAAAATCAAGGAGTCTACTCAGTTAGCTGAGCAGTGTGTGTGAGTTTTTGTAAACCTCCAATTACTTGTATTCGATTCATACGGATTAAAAAAATACAAATCAAATAAAACTAATCATAGTTTCCTTGTTTCACAGACAATGTTAGCTTGTTCCTTTGCTGAGAAAGACTATAACAAGGCAACTGCTGCTGCAACACGGACACTACAAATGAGTTTTGTTTTAGGCGTGGGGCTCTCTTTTGCAGTTGCACTTGGATTATACTTTGGAGCTGGAATATTTTCCCAAAACGCTAACGTTGTGCACTTAATCAAAATAAGCATGCCGGTATGCCCTTTACACAACAAATCATCAATGAAAAATTATCGTGAAGTACTGCATTGTCTCTTTTATTGGTTGAAATTCGTATTTGGCCCATTAATTTTGTAATAAGATCCACTAAATAGGAAGAAATTATATGATTTAGGATTATGCAGTCTCGACTAATCTATGATCATGCAGAGATTGATTAAGACCACAGTCCCAAACCATATAATAATTTCTCCCAAATGAGAAAATGAGACTCTCAGATTTACAATGTTTTTGGAGTCATATACATATAGCTCATATGTGCACTTTAAACAATTTTTTGAGATGTAGATCACTAATAGTAATCAAAACAAGCAGGGAATGGAACCTATATGAATTTCACCAATAAGATAAAGCTCGAAAGAAAGAGTGTATTGGTAGTATTTCTCTATACATGTTTTATTGTTTTCTGATATCATTTATTTCACCAGTTTGTTGCAGCTACTCAACCAATCAATTCATTAGCCTTTGTCTTTGATGGTGTCAACTATGGGGCATCCGATTTTGCATATTCTGCCTATTCTTTGGCAAGTTTACGTGTCCTTTTTCACCCTTTTCATACTATATACTCCTTACCAAAATTTATTTAGTAATTTTTTCCTAATCTCTTTGTTTAGGTTTTGGTGTCATTAGTAAGCATTCCTATAGAAATCCTTCTCTTCAGGAGCAAACAATTCGTTGGAATATGGATTGCACTAACCATATATATGATTCTTCGTATGTTAGTTGGTATATGGAGGTAAACTTCCCCTTGTCAAAAGCAAGAAAATCTCATGCACTTAATTTTAGTTTTTAATTTAAAAAATAATATTTATTAAACTATAGTCATAAGGTTTTTATAATTGATCTATTTTTATTTTTCCTAGTCACAATCATTTAATTTGTCAATTTTATACGTCAAAATTGCGTTACATATATCATGAATGTACATGCAGGATGGGAACAGGGACAGGACCATGGTACTATCTTAGAAAAGGACCATGGTGTTATATGAGAGGCCACTCATTTCCATAGAGTATTGATCTTATCAATAAGGAGCAACACATGTTTTTTTTTTTTTTATCAATTTTCTACAATTAGGATCTCTATGGGTCCTATTTTAATATTTTCCATTAGCTTTTGTTATACGTTGTAATAAACTTATATCTTGGACTGCTCCACATGTATTATGTTATGCTTCCTACTCTGTTTCCTCCCTTTTCGAGGAATTAGAAATGTATCCAATATAAACTATAATATTGACTATGTTATCTATATAAAATTTTGCTTCCCATTATCAATATGTAAACTATGAGTGTTTACATCTTTTATATTTATATCTTCATGGGAGTGAAAGTATAATAAAAAGTTACAAAAGATAATGTCACGCAGGAACATTAGATGAAACTAAATTTAGTGGTCAAAATTTGAGGATAAGGTGCTTTGAAGATATGGATCATATAAAACACGTATTAAAAGTACAACGTTGGTACAATAAATCAAAATAAAACATGGGAACAAGAGACTAGTTGTTGAACTGACCAACACCATATACTAACAGTGAAGCTCATTCAGCATAAAAGTCATTTCCTTCAGCATACATGTGGGTCTTGGGGGAAGAAGAATAACATGGCATGGAGGTTTGTATGATGTGTTGCTAAATGGTTCATATGGATGCATAGAAATAGTATTGTGTACCATGTGAATGAATAGAATAGTATTGTGTTAAAGAATAAGGATCCTAACAATGATAATGTAGTGGAGTTGATTAAATTTAAATCGTAAAGCATGGATGTCTTGTAGTATAAAGAATTTTTCCTATTCCTCAGTTCCATCATAATTGATGTGAAGAGCTTCCCATATTTCTTTGGTTGTCTTTAAGCGGCAAAACTTATTTATTCAACTTTGGTTTAAACACAAGTTAGAATATACCTAGCTTTATCGTTTAGCTGAAGAATGTTGAAGCCCATCTTCTCTAGCTAGGTATAATTGATTCTCGTTCTCTACGTATAATTGATTCTTGAACTCAAATGTGATTCTAAAGACTTTTTTTTATAGAAAATATTTTTCTGTAATTTTCTTCTTAAATAAATTATGGTGGCAACTCCTTTGTTTTACAAAACTGTTTTTTTTTTTTGCAGTTTAATCACAATTCTGATTTTAACAAATGATGACTTTTGAGAGTCAAGCCTATCATAATTAATTTAGTAAATTATTTATAATTTTTAATCTATTTATTTTTCTTTTTTGTTGTAACTTGTTATGCTTTGTT
Organism: Glycine latifolia; assembly: GCA_013407115.1. NCBI lineage: Eukaryota > Viridiplantae > Streptophyta > Magnoliopsida > Fabales > Fabaceae > Glycine > Glycine latifolia. The sequence goes on along the minus strand of CM023952.1, from coordinate 32,246,283 downwards.
TCATTTATCTCATGTAATGTAATTATTGTAGATGTGTTTATTTATTTTGAACCGTAGGATAGAGAACATTTTGCTGTATTATATTTGTGTTATTTGTTTTGAGGATCGGGGTAGTTTAGGAATTGCTTCCTTCACAGTTCACACACTTCAATTACACAATTTTCACACATTTAGGATGAGGCTCTATACCCGGACCTAAGTGCAGCCTAGGATGAGTAAGAGGTTGAGCAGTGATAACCTCATCTTGCTTGGTTATCACAAAGGCTTCACCTAGAGTTTGATTCTTTTAAAGGTATTATCACCACTGATAGTTTACCTATTGTTGTGATTGATATCCTGAGAAAGGATACTTGGCTCTGGGAACCCATTTTAGAACCATATAACTATCTTTTGAGAGGAGGCACATGTTAGAATAATGTTTATAACTGTAAATAGGGCACAGGGGCAGCAATACCATACCCTTGCATTTCAAATGGCATAACATACGAAATAATGCAAAAATCAGTTTAGTTTTCTGTGTTATTATTCATCATTTCATTTCACAACATACATCATGCATTTCATTTCAAAAAAATAAGATAAAGAGAAAAAAATAAAAACAGAAAAGGGTAAAATGATGGTGGCATGATAGAAAAGTACTTCTCATAAAAAGCTTAACACATTTTCATAGAATAGGACCTTCATGGCACGTTACATTCGTTTCCAAGTTGTTGAAGGTACCATAAGGATCTAAGACTCGTTATGAACACTTTTCGAAGAACATGGAATTGAATTTCAGAAGAACTTTACAGTTGGGAGTTAAGCAACCTAATTTGAAGAGTTTAAGGGATCTCAACCGAATTACAGAGTAATAAATTTTCAACCAATGTTACTCAGATTCACTTGCCATACCTTCACATTAAATACCCGCAAATAAACATGCAACATGATTTGCAACCCACTGACAGTAAGAGAAATTAAAGGTATTATCTTTGAATTTCATCCAACACCATGCAAAGTACGTGATCTCATTTATCAGCTCATGGAACTCAAAACCCCACCATTAAACACACAATTATTCCTCATCCTCCAAAAGCACCACACTATTGTTCCCCAAATAATCTCTCATCTTGCATTCTCGGTCTTATTAAACCTAGTGTCGCCATGTTGCAGGAAATGTTGTAGTCCACTCTCAGGAAGCAGAGTCACATTGGTAATCCAATTATAACAAAACTTCCAAATGCTATCAGACTGTCCACACGAAAATAGAACATGACTAAATGTTTCCAAACAACATTTGCAGAAAGGGCACAATCTTTGTTCTGTTAACAACAACACATTCCTCTTTAGCAAATTATCACACGTCGGTAGCCTGTTGATGAACACTCTGCAAATCCTGAATATTCATATTCCAAAGATCAATGAACGGCTTGAAATCAACCTCCTGAACATCATCATCAACTCGAGCTCTATAAGTAGAGCTTACAGAGAATGATTCAGAGCTATTAATTGAATGTTTAAAAAAATTATTATCAAAATATAATCATTATAAAATATACTACACGGAACGTTAACCATGTCAAATATAGGGCAATATATAAAAAAATTAAATAAATACGTAACCTATAAGTTTATACTTTTTTTTTACAGCCATGTTAGTTTAAACTTAGTAAGAGGCTTTTGATGACGTGGAAATAGGTTAAGGTCATATTCCCACACCTTTTCGTAACCTGATTCGACCTAAACAAGAAGAATCACTCAGCAGAGGCACAAATGTGATGGTGACATTGGTGAGTCAAAGACGCAAATGCAATTATTATGCAAGGAGGGAGAAAGTAAAAACTTGCTAAAAGATCCTTAGAAATTAGAATACAATTTACAATATATGATACACTTACTCACATATTATTGGTCAATATCAAAAGAAACCTTTAAACAAGTTTTTCTTACCCAAAGCCTAAAAAAGTATGTCTTTAAAAAAGCCTAAAAAAAGTAGTACAACTCAAACCAGGGTCTATCTTGTAAGACACAAGGCCAATTAAATTAAGCATTTGCCATAGGCCCCAAATTATTTAGGGCGTTAATTTTTTTTATATTTTTTAATAAATTATTTACTATTAATTTAATTATTAGACAATAAATTTTATTATGATGTGATATACTATTATTTACTACTATTTTTATCAGTAAGACTATATAATCTTGATATTTTCATTGTAAATCTTATTTAATATTATTTATCTGTCAAAGGATATTAAATGAATTTATTATTGTATATATTTAAGAGTGATATGTTAAAATACTTGATTATAAATAATTTTACAGTTAAAATTTTTTTAAAAAATACCTTAGGCCTCTTAATTTTTATACACAGGCTGACTCAAACTAAGATAGAAACACAATCTTCTCATCTTATCCTCCAATCTTATCTCATGAAGTCAGTACACACTCCTAATAAAACCCCTTATTATCCTAACCCATATTAATATAGAAACGTCATACATGTTCTCAATTGATGCAAGTAACAAACCATCAATAGGACAAAGAATAATTGTCAATTTCCCACTACATATTTTCAAAAGAAAACGGATACCAAGGAGGCTCTTTTTGCCTAACCATATTGATTTTCCTACTCCATTACAATAAACACTAATGCTCCCCTTAGTGGAGTTGCCTCATGATTGATTGCTCAAGCTTTGGCAGGGAGCTTTTGTAAAGATATATTGTTATCTTCCACAAGGACATGTGGGAACACACTGAAATGATATTTTTTGTCTGTCCTACACATTGCAAGTCATTATGAAATGATTTCTTATGCAATCTATCATTTGCACCTTTGGTTTTGAGCTCTCATTATAACTTGGACTAAGATGTATTTATTTGTTATAATTTCTTCTTGTGATTTTCATGTGAAAAGTATTGAATTAAAAAAATAATATATTTGATATTTTTAAAATATAAAATCTTCATTATTTTTCTTGAGCAATATCTCATCGAGTTTGATCTTTTATTTAGGTTGGGTTGGTTTTTAACATCTAATAGTCAAGGTTATGTAGTCTACCGGGGTTTTCTCCTCTTTCATTACCTGAAAAAAGGTCATGTAGTTTACTTAAAAATAAAAGGTTTAAAACACACCTATTTGTGTATTTGAATCCGTGTTTTTAATGCACATGTTCTTTTTTTTTTTTTTTAAATCAGAAAAACATAAAAACTACAAAATAGTATTTCTTTTATTTGTAAAAATCAAAGATAAATATCAAAAAATTTATAATAATTTGCATATTTTATTCAACTAAATGCATTAATTTCATTAATAACTTTTGACCTGATGTGAATTAAATGTATAGCGTAATCAAACAGGCACCATAACTTAGTCAATTTGCCTATGGATTATACAATCCCATTTAAAAAGGTAGTTTTGATATGATTAGTATTGCGGACTTTATTTTCATCGTAGTAGTATGGACCTTATCATAGTAAGAAATTAATCTTTCTTTATGCAAAGTAAAAAATTAATCTTAGTTCATAGTAAGAGTGGAGGGTTATTTTGTGAATTCTCTAATTGGCGTGCCAGCAGATAAATTGTATTAGTCGGTGTCCATACTCTTAATAAATTTTATAGATGGTTTGATGATTAAAAAAATTATATTATGATTTTTTTTAATCTAGACAATATATATCATCCACCAACAAATAATTCTGAAACAATCTCGTATCATTTAATCTAGCACATGATGATATATGTGAATTAAATTATTTAAGTTATTTTTAAGTCAATTTTGTTTTGATAACTTTATTATTAGTGTTATGCATTTATTAATTTTGTTGATAATTAATTTTTATAAAAAATTGAGTAATCATTTTTAATAAGAAATTAAAGGTTATGTATTGACAATAAAAAAATACACAATAGTTCAATAATTAATTATCATATATAGTAAATTTATTAATTTTTAAAATAATTATCTTAAAATAATTCAAGCATTAATTTATTATTAAACAATCATATGAAACATTTTTACATTTAAACTCAAATCTTTCTTCTCAAAGCTCGTTCTTTCATTAGCTCAAATTCAAAACCTTACACAGATTCAAAGTTCAAACGCGTACAAAATATGTTTGGTAGCGTTTTTAATAAATTTTGATTACAAAGAAAAAGATAGATAACATTATTTTGTGACCAGACCTAATTAATCATTCATGCGCCGCGCTTGCCCTGCCACCTCCTATATTCTACATTATGAACACACTATGCAATAATTTTAGAGCAATGAAATGCAAGTTTAGCTTACGTTTTAGACTTGCATAGACTTTAGGACGTTAGTATCATTTTCTTTTACCTTTCACGTTATTGGCCTCGAAAGTCAGAACCACGCGATTTCATTTTGATAAAGTTGCAGAGTGCACATGCTACCACCCATTATCAAAAGAAGAAAAAACAATCACGTTATCCCAACACCAAAAGTCCAGTGGTACATTTATTTTTACACACATTAAACTTGGTCAAGTGTTTTAATTTAAAATTTTGGCGCAATGGATGTTTTAAGCGGAAAGAGATGAGAAATTCATTTATTTTTACTGGCCAAAAATTAAAATAAGAAGTGTGCAAGCATGCGAATTTAAAGTTTAGAGACCCTGCAGCTTGGATGAGATTTCAAATATTGAAGTTATTATAACGATGGGTTGTTGCAACATCAACTCAGTTTAGAAATTGAATGTAATTTTTTTTAAAATGAGGATATATATTTTAAATATAATGTACAATTATAGTTTTTAATTCAAAATATCAATTGTGATTGTGAAAAAAAACAAGTGTATAAATATGTAATAAATTAAGAGATTATTAAAATTTCAACAATTATAAATGTAATTGATACATAATAATGAACCCTAAAAACTACTGCTTAATAAAAAAGTATTGAAATGATACTCTAAATCAATCTTTTCCTACTCGAAATCAAGTATCAACCCTGTCAAACACAATAAACAAAGCAATCTTCCCTTAGAACAGAGCCTGGGACCCATGCACTGATAAACTATCCACACTCGTGCATGTGTATAAAACAAAATTTTAGAAAGGAAAATTTATTGATTTCAAAAATATTATTTATTTTTAGTTTTATAAAAAAATTATATAATTATTTTTTATTCTCTGTTTTAAAATATTCTTATAAGAAGTTGAAACAATAACTAGAGAATCATATGAGAATGTAAGCAACATAAGTAATTTTAAAATACGACCAAAAAAACAGTAATCTTGAAATAAAATAAGTTTGGTGTCACGTCACTCGCAGAGTTTTATCAGTTTTAACAACAAAAAAATGCATTAGCTATCATGTACACTTTTTTTCTGTTAAAAACAAATTAATTCATACGTACTTCAAACAAATTATTAAACTCAAATAGTTGTTGTCCATATATTTTCTCCTCTTTAGACTCTTCGAATTTGACTCGTATAAAAAAATATGTACAAAGAGAGAAAAATATCGTTAATTGAAAGTATATTATATTTAGAAGAAAAAAATTCTTTCAAAAATAATTATATTTAGAAAAATTCAAATTAACTGTAAATAAATTAACTTTCTCACTTTGGCATCTCAGAATAAAGTATATCCAAATTCTTCCTATGTTCCACGAGACAAAAACAATAATTTCAAAATTAATTTATTATACTTTTTTCACATTCAAAAATTAATTTTAATTTTTCATCTATTAAAAATCAATTTACTACCACCTCAAACTCAACCTATCAAAGATCATAATAGATATTTATCTAATACTTTTTTTATTGAAATACAGCTGGGTAAGTAGAATTTATCGGCAATATAGAGCAGTTTATAACTATCCTTTGCATGTATATATTAAAGTTTAAAAATTCAAGTACGGTCATAAAGAATTTTGAGGGATAACCAGAAATCCAAAACACATTCTTTGTAATTTGCTAAACTAGAAAAAAAAATACGTATATAGTTGTTGATACAGGTCATCAAGTAGGTGCACCCATAAACACCAGCTACAGGTGGCGCACAGAGGAATCTCCCAAATAAAATAAATCCAACTACCACCTTCATGACACTAGTCCACTCTGCAGTGTTGCCAAGAAGCAACATAATTAACACCATCCCCAAATCTTGAAAATTTATCATTTAAAGCAACAAAAAAGCCAAAAATATATTCCCCTCACTAGTTTCACAGTTATAAAAGATTGCAAGATTTCAGAGCAGGACCACAGAATCATTCCACGCCACCCGAGCCCTTTAAAACACTTGCAGTGAAGAGTATGCATCAGTGTACAAGTAGTTACACAGATTTAATGAGGGGGTACACGAAAGAGAAAAGAGGACAGTAAAAAAGATAAGAAAAGAAAAACATTGCATTTGATTTGAATTTGAAACGAAATGATATATAACCAGTACAATTCAAGGTAATACAGCTTAATAGGAAGAACATTGTAAACTTCACTATCTCATTTATCTGCAGTAAATATTCAACAGTGCAGATCACCTCTAATTATTCCCTCAGAAAGAAACAACTTCTTCAACCTTAGGCAAACAGCAAATCATTCACTTGGCTTCACTTGGTGAACTTCGGAAAAATCTTTAGAACAAACGCAGGCTAATAATGGTTTTTGTCGCATTATAAACCAAAGTAGCTTGCTTGATAGTGAACTCAGAACTCAAATAAAATAGCAAGGGCGAAAATCCTGAAACGGGGCCGTTTTGGAAGAAAAATAGATAACCTCAGATAGGATTTTTCGCCTACTATTGAATTGATCAGCCCCAAGAGAGAGAGCTTTTTCAGCTCTCCTGAAGCTATGAAGTAAAATAATGAATGACAATTATTTTATAAAAGAAGAAAAAATAGAATATCCTTCAGGTAACTTTGCAGCCAACCGATCGATCCTCCATTCCTTTACTACACTTCCTTTCTTGTCTTCCCAAAAAATTTCACCAAAAGAATATGTACCTTACGAAATTAAATACCTATTTCAAGAAGATATGTAAAGGGTCAATTTTCACTAGACTACAAGCTGATCCAGCTGCATTTGCTCAAGCCAGGCTCCTAAAACAGAATGGTCAATGGATTCAATTTGAGAATTTGAATTCGGTCCATCAGCAGATGCAGTAGGCATAGGAGATGCAAACTTCTCTTTGATCATCTCAGGTGGGGATTCCTTCACCAGAGATTGGACCCAAGAGAGATCAGGCTCTTCCCCGTTGTTCTTGAGCTCAAACGAGGATGATCTTCGCATCTGACGACCAAGTGCATCTCCATTTACTGACCAATCAGCTTTCCCATTAGGAGATCCCCACTTTGACCAAGGGTTTGCTGGGGAGCCAACAAGTGAGGCAGGACTGTTGGCACCGAGGTCTCTTGAACTGACACTGCGCAGCTGCTGCTGCTGCTGCTGCTGCTGCTTCTCACGCTGAGCAAATGCCGATACGCGAGAGCAAATCGGAGAGATTGGTTCAACACTTCTTGGTGACATCCTTCCCGAAGGAGATACACCAAAGGAAGCCTGTAAAAGAGGATGCTCAACATTCTTGGGAGATAGCAAGTTAGTATTTATAGGTGATAACATACTTTGGAGCTGTTGAAACTGATTGAGAACAGCTGATTTGTGAGTAGGGGAAAACACGGAACCCGCTGCTGGATCAGAATACCGGGGAGATGAAGAAATCTCAGCAGAAAAGAGATCTTCAAGATTTGATGGAGTTAGGATCTTGGACCGACCAGATCTACTCACAGAACCAGCACCAGGCCGCGGCTGTAAGTAACAGCTCAAATCATTCAAAGGATGCTGCTGCTGGCCATCAAGATCAGTCATGTTCAAGTCTTCTGGTGGAATGTCACGAGCACTAAGGGAAGACCTCAATCGACTAGACTGAAGATTGCTTCCTGGTAAATGAAGAGCTGGAACATTTGGCTGTGCCCAAGCAGAAGACAAGGACATGCCATTTGCAGATGGGGACATTGGTTGCCCAAAGTGGGATGGCGACATGGAAGAAACCGATGAAGGCGAGCCCGGAAAAAGGCTCATCGCAGCAGCCATGTCCATGACATTAGGAGCCGAGGCAGATGACCTGGGCGAAGGGACAGCAGATCCAGTGGACACATACAGCGGACGCAGCTCCTCCGCAGTGTGAGCAAAAAAACACACCCTTCTATTGCAACTGGTACCATCTTTGCAGAGGCGTGTCCGATACTGAGCCGGGTGTAGCCAGCATTCAAACACACCATGAGCATATTCACACATGTCCCCGCGCCTACAAGCCCCTTTCCTAAAATCAGGGCATGGCACACAGCTGTAATGGAACTTCCTGGGGTCTCTCCTCCGAGCATTCTCTCCGGGATGAACAAAAGGACACTCGGTCCAATCATGAGAGTATGCCCGGGAACAAGGCCTCACCTTGAACGAAAACATCCGAAACTCATCTGTCGCATATATGCTGTTCTTTATATCAGGCAGCGATGGATCAATCGGGTATTCCTTCTTCTCCGACAAAGAGCAAACAGCTGCATCAGTAAACTTTGCCGCCACAGGAGATGGCGGTGAGGCAGAAGGAGTGTAAGGCATTCCATTCGACAAATGGGTAGGAGAATCCGGACTTGAAGAATTAACAGACACCGGGACAGAGAATTCCCCAACAGACCCATCAGAAGCACTGTCCGAGAGAAGTTCCTCGAGAACGGTTTTTGCACCTTGCAGCTTGGGAGGAACAGCAATCACATCAATGGGGCGATTCCCATTTGCATCCACGCAATTCACATCGGCCCCAGCCGATAAAAGAATCTTAACAGCATCAACAGCATTGGCAGACCCACCAGAAGCAGCACAGTGAAGGGCAGTGGTTTTGTTCGACCCACACGCGAAATTCACATCTGCCTCGGGGCACAACAGTATAATCTTCATAACATCAATGCTACCATAAGTTGCAGCAACCATCAAAGGGGTTCTGTGCTCAAGAACAAATTGCTTCGATCCGTTTTGCCTTCCATACCAGAGCCCAACCTCATTGATCGACGAATAATCCTTGTCTAAAAGCACCTTGAAGCCTTCAATATCATTGTTAGAAGCAAGTTCCAGCAAACTGGAAAAAGAATCTTCAGTATTAACAGTTAGCGATTTCATTTCTTTATCGTTAGCTGTGACTTTTACACCTAAAGGAAAGACGAAGTTGAAGGAGATTTTGATTTCTCTGGACCACCTCACGTGCCTTCAATTAACTGGACCACAATAATCATAAAAAACACAAACAAACCATTAATCAATAAATCAACAAATTAAAGAATAAAAGAAATTACCTAAATTTGGCATAGAAAAAAACACAATTACACAAAAGTTACGAAGGATTCTAACAACAGATTAAGCAAATACCATGCTTGATGGGAAATATTAACATAAACAATAAAATTATTTAATAAAATTAATATATAATAACAAATCACAAGGTAGCATAACAACCACACCAAAGTATTGTTGACAAACAAGTAGCTGAAAAAAATAATATACATATACATAAATATACATACATACATACATACATACACATTACTTTAATCTTAAAAAATGAAACACAAAAAGACCACAGATCTGAGGTAAATCTAGAATCATCTATAACAGATTAAAGATAACAAAAAAATTGCAAATAGAAAATGAAAATAGATCAAAAATAATTCTAACCATGAAAATAGAAGAAGAAAAAAAGTGATTGACTCGATGATCGTGTAAATCCAACAGCTAATAAAGAAAAAGGACAATTCATGAGCTGAGAGAAGAGAGAGAAATTCACCGATTACAGGTGGAGGCAGTGGCGATAATCAAGTTTAGAAACTGAAAGAATCTGCGACGAATCGGAATGTGAAGTGAGAAGAAAAAAGCGAAGAATCCAATAATCTGAAGCAACAACAACGAGATCTGAAACACGGAAGAAGCAGAAGAGTTAAGGCTTCACTCTCCATCGATGAAACTGAGGGAACATCAGAGTTAAGCAGAGAGAGTTAAGAAGAGAGAGAAAGTGGTGTGTGACTACGGAAGAGAGAGACAGTAACGTCTAGAAAGAAAGAAATTGAAATTGCAATTGAGATGAAATGCGGAGAAAAGAAAATTTAAGGGTGAATCTATTTAAGAACCAAATGAAATGATACTGAAATGCACGCCAAATGAAAGGCCAAATGAAGTCTCTGGAGTTGGGGTGTCGGGGAACCGGGTGGGTCGGTGGGAGTGAAATAATGGAGTGGAAGGGATTGCGAAAGAGAGAGGAGGGGTTGAACCGGTTGACCGGTACGGGTGGATTTTATTGCGAGATTAAAGCGGAATGAAAGGAAGTCTTGGATCCGCCAATGGGAGAGCGACTCGGGCGCCACTGATGGGTATGTGAGGACAGTAGTCAATTGTGTTAATTGTGGAGTCAAATCAAAAGAGCACCGGAACAAGAAAATATCTTCATTTTTTAACCTCATTAAAATTAAAATATTACAAAATTTTAATATACTTTTCACTGACATTTAATTCATGTTTTATATATTATTTATTAGAATTTAACGTTCGCTCACTGTCAGAGTAATATAATATTAATATTCAATCACAAATCACAAGAAAATAATTTTATAAAAAATTAATAAATTTATTATATATAATTTTCTTGATTTCTTATGCTTTTAATATATAATTCTTATTTTTTTTACTTATTACATGAATCGTGAGTTATTTTACCTTAATAATAATATAGGGTTTCACTTTTAAATATGTAGTCTTATATATTTAAAACTAGAATTTTTCTTCTTTGTAGTAGTTTTATCCAATTTATCAATTAAGAAAAGTTGTAATGATAAGTCAGTGTCAATAAAATATGCAAAAATTAAAAGTGAAAATTAAAAAATAGTAATAGTTAGGTGAAAAAATGAAGCATTAAACCTAAATTATTAAATAAAGGTATTTTTCTAGTTGAAATAATTATTCAATATTAGTTAATTTTAAAGAAAAATATTTAATTTATATATTTTCAGTGAAATTTAATATTAGTCCAGCACTTTCAAATCAGTCAAACGTGTGGATTTAAAATTAAAAAAATATGTAAATTTAGTTTCTCTTTTAACACAAATGATTCATTTTAGTCTTCAAACTTAAAAATATGTAGATTTAATAGCTAAAACTCATCATTTGTATTAAAGGGGAGAGACCAAATCTATTGTTTTTCAAAGTTTAAACCCACACATTTCAATCAAATTTCCATTGAGAATTTCTAGTAATATTAAAAGACTCAAGTATATTAAAATTAACATAATATAATCTAAAAAGTAAATTTCAAAATAAAATATTTTAATTTAAAATATATATTTAAGACAAAGATAATATAATGTAATGTAATATGTTGATTTTAACCGTATACAAATTTAACTATTTTATTTAAATTTTTTAATGTATATTAAATATATGTTTCCATATATTTAAATAATTTAAATATTATATATATGTATATATAACTTTTTAAAACAAGATTGGCATGTAATGGCATCAAAAGAGAGTTAAACATCCTTACAAGTTGGCCCCCCCGGACCTTAACCATCATTTATAGCATGCCAAAATTATATTGAAAAGAAAGAAGGACATTGGATATATAATCCAACCCATAAAAGTAAAATGCAATCAACAAAACCTATAATTAGGTGGCTATTCATATATTTTTTTAAGAAATCCTCACTAATGAAAGTTGGGATTGTATCCCACCAAAAGAAAAATTGGTATACAGCTAATTTATTTGCACGAGCGTTATATTTTCCTATATATGTGAGAAAAACAAAAGTTCATATACTCTCAATTAAGTTGATGTAATTTTGCCACTTGTTTTTGAACCTCAAAAGAAAGTTATAACTATTGTGAAATGTTAAGATTGTTATTTTTTAATCACACTAAAGCCAAAAATTACACCAATTCAAGTGGTAACATAATCTCTATATGCAATAAGTAAGTGATACCAATATTATATGTGAAACATCAAAGAGCAACCCTTGTGCAATCGCGATAAATCTCTCCACAAGCGACCCATCTAAGTAGTCCCTTAGTATATATCACAATAAGGAGAATTGAATTATGATTATAAAAACAAAACCTTTTTTGTAAACCAAAGTTATCATCTAGTATAGCTTTGAAAACAAATAGCATGATTTTCACAAACAGATAAGATCAGACAATATCAATAGATTTTGTAAAAGTGCTTTTTCAAAACAAAATCAAATTGAAATTCTAGATCAGATAACACAAGAGATAGAGATATAAGACTAAGAGAATTTTACACTTGTTATTCTCTACCACTAAGACTACGTTCAGTTCTTAGCAATCCACCAAGTTCCACTAACTTTAAACAAAGTTATAATTATTGTCCATTGTCACTTCTGGCTCTTACAACCTAAGTTTATCCCCAAGCTTAAACTTCACATAGTATTCTTTGTTCTACCAAGTCATTGTTGACTCTAAACAAATCAAAAGATTTGTTGTTGGTTGGTTTACTCATTGACTAGTTATTAACGTCTTAAAGACGATTATACAAATGAAGCAATTAGTCATTTCCCTTAGGATGCAATAAGTGTTTTGATAGTTTTACAACTATTGAAAATTCATAGAGATGGAGTTTCAGTAGAGGGAACTAAAGATTTTGAATTCTTTAGGTGTTGGTTCATAACTCCAACTCTTCAAAGCTTATCGTATTTATAGGTCATCTTCAACAAGTGTATGTTGTCTCTACACTACTTGTTTTCCTTTATTAAGATCTTGCATCTAATGAAGTGTTTATTGGGATATTTAATGTTTGCATTAAATGCACATCCTATCCATGCTGAGAAACCACTCTCTTTAGCTTTCTTGAAGCATACTTCAATAGAAAATCATGTGTTTTTTGCTCATAGCAGGTGTAGCAGGGTGTGTCTTTCAAGATATTTGAACTTATAAATGTTTATTATTCTCTTGCTTCATTGAACTTCAACTCATCCTAGGAAGAAAGTTTCTAACACATTTCCTACAAAATTTAGGGGACTAAAAATTTGTTCTATTTAATCCCTTAAATTCACTTTGGTGAATAGGGAGGGGGGGGGGAGGGCTAAAAATAGCATTCAACAAATTGGAAAGACTAAAAAGAAAAAAATTATAATTAGCAAACCAAAAGAAGGTGTCTCAAAATTTGAGGGGCTAAAAATATGTTTAACCTTTTAATTTAAATAGAAGAACTTTAAGCAATGTGTTAAATACTTATACAAATTAAGGTGGCCTCTATGAGTGGAACGCAAGAGGTGGATGGGTCAGTAAAGCTTGGCTTGTGGCAAAACATTGTTAATGACAAAAGTCAAGGTCGAGTTTATGACGTGATAAGTATGCTTACGAACCTTCATTGTGATGTGATGTCATTAGCTCAAGAGTTTTAAGACCAGTCATTTAGTAGTGGCATGTTTGTTCAAAGGGCCATTAAAGTTAAGTAGAAGATTGAGATTATTGAGGAAAAAACCAATAGAGATATTGAGAGGGTTGTGATTGTTAAGGCAACTTATGGTTTCTTGGAGTACCATATTCATTCTAGCATGGAGCTCATGACAACTCTAAAACATTAGTCAGGTTCTTATATTAAGAGTCAATCACTTGCACATTTGCATCATAACACTAACTAGGGCGTCATTCATTGAACAAGGATGAGGCTTGACCAAATGTTGACATTTTTATTTTTTATTTGTCTTTTTTATTGTACTTTGGCACTTATATTTATATATATATATATATATATATATATATATATATAGGTGGATAAAGATGAATATCTATTATTATTATTTTTATATTCATTTCCATAGTATTATTCCTACTATGTATTTGTTATGTTTTATTTTATTTTTATGTTATATATATAGAAAGAGGTTTTATAATATAACAACATAAATAAATAAAAGAAATACATATGGTTAGTGTCATGTGTCAACAGGCTAGTGACACCAATTTCATGTAGTCAAATTAGTACTGGCATAATGGTTAAGTTTGCTTCAACCATGATTAGTATCAATCTTTTATTTTAATAGTTATAACTTCTATTTTAGTGTCAGTTTAGCCAATGTTATGTAGTGTTGGTAGTAAAATCTTGAACAAATTACACCGGAATGAGAGGACTCTAGAAGCTATACAGGTATAGGATTGTATAATTGATAATTACTTAAAAAATTAATTAGTATTACATGTATCAATAAAATGCATTTACTTTTCAGTAACTTATCACTTAAGAACTTCATAGTTAAGCATGTTTGGCTTTTAGTAATTATAAAATGTGTGACCTTTTGGAAAATTTATTGAAAAGTATTTGAGTGAGAATAAAATATACTAAAAAGTCTCGTGTTGGTTTGTAATGTAGTAATAACTTTTGGCTGATGCTAGCACTAAATTTTCTTGTAGTGATCACTGATGCGTAAAATATGTTCGCTAAAGAACAAATGTACCCTACGTGGAAGTAACAGTGGGCCTAAGTCTAGATTTCATATCCAAAGGACTAGGGGCAATTCTAAAATAATCCAACTTTCTAATAAACTAAACAATTTAATTTTAATTAAATGTTTTGAAAAATGTCTTCAATTACTCGCAATAAATAAAGTTCCAAGAGCCATGGGTTCATAATTCAAGAGATTATCAATCATAAAAAGACTAGGGTTTTGATTTCAATCATCAATGTGATATCCCAATTTCTTATTTCAATTGATTTCTTTTAATTATTTTGCAATTGCTAACATTCTCCTAAAATAGTTTACATGTTTTGTTCAAACGTTATTAATTGTCTTTCATCTAATCTAATTCATATTTGGTCATTTAGGCTTAAGTTTTTTTTTTAAAAAGCATAAACACAAAGAGTAAGATTAAAGATTATTAATTTGGTTAGAAATTCACAAAATATGTTTGGCCATTCGCTATTTTATGAACCTGATTGTTCTATAGTTCTGCCAATTACAAGAAGATGGTCACTTACAAATAATTGACTAATATATTAGAGCGATTAATGCTAAATAAAATCAGTAGACCAATCCAATTAATTGAATAATACAAAGTTCAATTAAAATAAAGCATTAGGGTTTACAAGCACAACTAAATCATAACACTATAAGTGAAAAAAATAGCCAGTTATAAACATAGGAAAACAATTTAACAACACCATATATATGAAAAATAAAAGAGAGTAAGAAGTTTTACAATTCAGGTGTAAGGCTTCGGGTGTCCACGTGTCACTTTAATATTATGATATTTTAATTACATAGTAATTATGGTAATAACAACCCTGGCACAAATTTGAGTTCTCGCTTATCTAACGTATGATGTCAAGGAAACCAGGTTAGCGTGACCGGATTGACCCCTCGAAGGGTAATAGCACATTTTAGGAGGAGCAATGCGGATATGGTCGGACGAGGACGGAGAGGGCAGAACCTTGGACTTGTGAAGTACGAAGGTAGGAACCTGAACGAGGTCAGGTAATGATGGCCAGGGTAGGACCCCAGACAAGGTTGTCTGGGCTACGCATATCCAGTGGGGAAGTCAGATGCGCTTGGCTCGCCAACCCGGGTGCCACCTTTTGTTCATATAAATCCACGGGAACCCGGGGTCATTGGCTTTCGCTAATAGTGAATACTTAGGATCGTATCCCGCGCATAGTCTACGTTATTAAACCAACCCGGCAATCACACGTTAAATGGGAATATGCATCTGAATCGCTAACCCGGTAGTTGGTGTTTTCACAAGCTTATCTTATGCACGGGATCCGCATTAACTACCAGGTCACTTAAGTGACACGTGTCGACTTTAGTGACGTATGCGACGTGCGTTAACTCCCTGAGTATTTAAGTAACGTATGTGTGGACCATTTCTTACATAACTTTTTTATTCCTCTGTCCTTTCACAAAAAGGCGCTCTCTCTCTCTTCCTCTCTTTCTCTGTTTCCACCATCAACGAACGGGGGGAAAACTTCTGGTTTAAGGGAGAGAAGGTGATTTGCTAGGACGTTCGAGCTTGGAGAAGCTGCTCTCAAGCCTCGTTAACAGTCTTAGAGGTAAGGAACACCGATCTACCTTAAAATCTAACTGTTATGGATTTTGGGCTAGACCATGATAGACCCTTTTGGGAGTCTGCATGTTACCTGTGGGTGACTGGTTCTTGTAACCTGGAGATGTATAAGAGTTTCTCTACATGCAATGTGTGAGAACCGCTATTGATTACTTGCATGCATGTATGTAGGGCGTGACACTGAGGATTGTGGTGTTCGGAACCGCGAGGTTAAGCGAACCAGGTTAGAGCTTAGAGCAGGCAAGCTCTCTATTCTTTAGAGTCCTTCTCTGGACCGTGTTCCACCATACTCCAAGGGAGTGATGATTATTGTATACCATGATGCATGTATTGAAATTGTGTGTTACCGCTTTCTGATTGTGAACATGTATATGTTTTGCACTGTGATGCCATGTTATGATGTATAAGATTCTCTGGCCAGTAGAATGGACAAATATGGACTTCCCTTAGAGGCAAAGTGATGTAGAAAAACTCTAAGTGGTCAATTAATATATACGAAAACCTGAGAGAGAATGCCCATTAAGTTGGATGAACATTTCTTGGAAGAGCCATATACGTCCGTGTAGAACCCGAAGAGAATGTACCCATTAAGTTGGATGATCTCTCTTGCTATATTTGTGTGATTATATACATGTAATGTATTTTTATGAAATCCGGGATGACTAACTTGCGTAATGCCTGTTTTGATGCTGTGTATCGTGGAAGTGAACTCGAAAAAGGAGAAGCCTTCCGGAACCCAGAGTTTACTGAGATTATTATCTCACCTCAGTTGGGGGATTATCTGTTATTGCAGGTGATGAGTACAGAGAGGACGGCGGATCCTAGGGCAAGAGTACCGGATAGCGAGGCAGTCCAAGGGATTCCAGACGAGAGGCCATGCCGGGACAGGTTCTGAGCGAACCTTAGTTTATTTTGAAGCATGTTGACTCTATTTTTTTTATATGTATTTTACGCATGTTGTAACCCGGTCCTGAGGGGGGAGATCGCACCCCAGGGCCTTATATGTTTATAACCTCGTGAAAAGAAATTACTATACAAAGTGCACAACTATTATTTAATTGTGGACGTATGATGACATCATTTTATTAGCTGCTTCCTAAGTAATTATTTGTTAAATTAATTACTGCACTTAACGACCATAATGGAATGTTAACAACCGGATGCATACAGGGTGTTACATCAGGAACCCCACGTTGTTCTTCATGTTCTTTCCTACCTTCTAAAGCTCCCTTAAAGTCACTCTCTCGCTTAGCCTATTCTACTTTCAAAACGAAGTATAAAGATAATTAACTTTGGCTTCCCCTCTTCTATTTGTAGCATATGTTTTGACTTAGGGGCGAAGTCCAACACAACTATGCTTACATTAGCACGATTATGCTAAAAGTGCAAACTTTTTAAAATTTGAATTTGTTTGGTGCCTTATTGGATCAACACGACTATGCTTTGGGATAACATGACCTTACTCATAAAAGATACATTAATTCTATTTCGTGAAATTTGTAGCACAATTGTGTTGCTCCTAACACATCTGTGTTGTGTGTTATGCTGAGCAAAATTGTGCTTTTTAGGAAGTGTCCAAATATTCTTCAAATCATCTTTTTTAGGCTCTTTTTTCCTACTTATTCTCCTATGAGGCCTTCCTATTGCACACTTAGCATAAAAATATGACTTTTGCCAATAAAATATGCATTAATAGGAACAAAATGGGAGCAAAACTCACTTCCTAACACATGCAAAATATGTTTTACTAATCACTAATTATATCAGTTAATATAAAAAAATATTTAATTGAAATATCCTTATTAAAAAAAGTAAAAATATAATTGTGAACTAATTAAGAATTTAACTTAAATTAAAAATAAAATTTAATTTTCCAAATTAACAAATATTATAAAAATATCATCAAAGTGATGGATAACATCAATATCAACAACACCTTTAACCCAAGTTAATTGGGGTCGGTGCTAAATGAACTCAATGATAGATCGGAAATAAAAAAGAAAAAGAAAGAGAATGGGAAAGGGGAAGAAAAAAGTGAAAATAAGACAAAAGAGGGGAATAATAAACTAAAATAAAAGAGGGGTGAAAGGAAGAGAAATAAAATAAAGAGGAAAAGAACTAAAACAAGGGAAACAATTGGAACATAGAACTACTAATGAATTTAACCATCCACCAAGCTTATAGTTTTTCTCCACTCCATCCTAAGACATATATCGTCCGCCAATCTATATCCCACTGCATTGAGTATTGTTTAACTACCTTTCCCTAGGTAAGTTTCGGTTGACCTCAATCTCTCTTTGTGTCGAGCTTTTGGTAGCAAACTATTGTTCTTACAAGAGCATCTAGTGGCAGTCTCATAACGTGCCCAAACCACCTCAATTTATACTCCCCCATCTTTTCACATATCGGTACCACTGATACCTTTATTTGAATATCCTAATTTCTTATTTTATTCATCGTCGTATAACCACGCATCCACCTTGACATCCTCATTTATGCTACCCTTATTTTATGTTCATATTGCCTATATGCTGGCCAGCATTCCGCTCCATATAATATTGTCGGTCTTACAACTGTTTTATAAAATTTTCCTTTTAACTTAAGGGAAATTTTACGGTTACACAAAAACCTCGATACACTTCATTATTTCATCCACCCTGCTTTAATTCCATGATTTACATCCTCATCAATTTCACCACTTTTTTGCAAAATTGATCCCAAATATCTAAAAACATCTTTCTTGGGTACCTCTTGACCAAGTAGATACACTGTGTATTGATCACCATCTCTTACTCGCGAAAACTCACACTTCATATACTCTGTCTTGCTCTTGCTTATCATGAATCATTTAGAATCCAAAGTGTTTCTCCACAATTTCAGATTCCTATTAAAACAATTTTTGGTCTTATCAATAAGTACAATATCATATGTAAAAATAATTATTAGCAAAGTTAGTTGATATTCCATACTAATATCATGGTAACCCAAAAAATATTTACATAAATTAGTATGCTAAAGGTATTCCTTTCAGACTTAAATATAAGAAACAAAAAATATTGTATGGACTAAAATATAAATAAATTTTAACTAACTTCTACCTATTTGATTATATTATCTTCAAAATACCATTCATTTAATTAAACTTTTATTTTTAACAATATTTTTTCCAATGCAGTTAAACGTGAAGAGTAGATTTTAATACATGAATTAATTTTTAAAATGAAACTAGTGTGAATAAATTTTGTTTTATATTTGAGTCCGAAAGAAATACTAATAATAAGCTATATATATAATTATCTAAAATTTACTGTTAAATGACTATTGCATTTTATATATAATCAATATTATTTTTAATAAATGCAGTAAAAAAAGTTATTCTTTTAATAATAAATAATTTTGTTTTCGTAACTAATGATCTAATATACCTTGAAGACACTAAATATCATTTACTAATTCAAAAAGACACAATAGTGGCAAAAACTTATAAATCACTCTATAATATGTCTATGCCATCACAGTAACTTAATTTTTTTAATGATTTACGTTTGCACAAACTTAAGATAATTTGAACAAAACGTTTCTCATTTATAAAACTAGCTAGAAAATTAAAATGACTGAAATGCAAGGGGGTCACAACATTTTTGCACCAATAAGGCCATAACCACAAGGCTCCAAAAAGGAAAGGAAATATCCTAGTTGGTGTTAGGCATGGAGGAGCAGGCAGATAGGTTCCCCACGTAAACAACCTTAAGATAAATGAAGGCGGGAAATCGATTCTGCGTATTGGGTTTCGTTAGGTTAATGCTTCATAAATAGACAATACCTAACCTATAATATAGTCCCCATCTTTGTTCTCCCATGAAAATGAAACCTACTTTGTATTCAATTTCAATGTCAATGGAAAACGATGGCTTTTGTTTTGGACTCTTCCAAACTTTTTATTTAGCTCCCCCTAAAGGGTAACATTCCAATGTGGGGCCCCCTACACCCATTTCTGCTTCTATTGTTATCCTCAAAAGTCATTTTCAAAACATATTTTAAGAAATAATTATTTGATTTTATTTGTAAAAAAGTTCATAATTAGCACGTTAATTTATGCAAATATTTAAAATTTAAATAAATAAATTGTTTCCTCTAAAGTAAGCATCTTACTTGCCTATTTTCATTGATATATTATACGATGTTGACTACGTAAAGTTTAAAAATAAATATTCCTTTATTTATGTA
Source organism: Glycine latifolia (assembly GCA_013407115.1). Taxonomy (NCBI): domain Eukaryota; kingdom Viridiplantae; phylum Streptophyta; class Magnoliopsida; order Fabales; family Fabaceae; genus Glycine; species Glycine latifolia. The sequence continues at coordinate 32,225,999 of CM023952.1, read as the reverse complement.
TTTTTCAGACAAGTTCATTTTCCCCCTCAAAAGTTCTATCCTAATTTCTAAAATTTATGGATAATGGTCATGCAAACATTTCTTGTTGGTTAATGTGTTTGATCACCTAAATATTTATGACTTTTAATAGCTACATTAAATTTTTACTTTTTTATGAACTTATATATTTGTTTTTGAGCTTAATAACATTATACTTTAAACTTAATAAAAAAGTTTGAGCTTGTTTGTTTTTTTTTTTCCTTATCAGATAAAGCGAATATTGTTAAGGGATAATATGTAGTGCTCCATCCTTCATATATAAACTCCAAATTTGACTCTGTTTGTAACATTGCTTCAAGCACTGTACGTAGAGGACAAATATACACAACTTTGAAAATTACGTCACGTTAGCATTATCTAGTGGAAAATTAATAGCACCCTAGCTAGTAGTCTATTAAAGGCGCCCTAGTATTATCTAGTGAAAAATTAAGGCGGATAGTACAAGGTCCAAGAGACAAGGTAAATCAAAAGATTCATGTCGATCTGGATACCATCTCATAAAAAATATTTATGTACGAACTATACTTTGTATGGGTCTAATTACTTTGGACACTTCCCGTGCTTGAACTTATAAAATAATAATAATAATAATTAAATAAATTAATGAATATCATTTCATCAAGGTTATCATGATCATATATAGAACAAATAACATTAAACCAAAAAACTAATCACCCCCACATTTTTTAACAAACCAAAAAACATCTACAAGACCTAAACATCAAAAAGTGCACGAAATCTTTCTTATACTCAATATTTATTAATCATTGTTTTGTTTTCCATCTATCTGAAATTTATTAGACCTACTCAACAATAATAAACTATTTTCTCAACCCATCAAGAGTAGTATAGAGAACAATATCTGTGTCACATCTCATATACCATCAAGAATAGAATTATGTCGACATGCTGAAAAATACTGAAATCCCCACATAAATAGGGAAAAGATTTACTCACACCAAGCAAGGAAGCATTATATTTCAATAATAATAATAATAATAATTTCACTATCCATTATTTGGGAATTATTGATTTCAATGTCTTAATCATCGTACACTTGGCGGGTTCAGGGTGACATTAGAGGGTGTCTCTTGTGGGGAACCGAATTAAGGTGTGGAGAGGAAAATGAATAGACATCGGGGACTATCGTAATTTGTTTCTCTTGTGGAATGTGATATATGATCCAAAACCAAGGATGTGGCTAAGGGACGGTGGTTTATGGTGGGGTCGCACAATCGATTGAAAATTCAGCTAAGTGGATAATAGGACAATGAAGGTGAACCGATTATTCAAAAATCGGAAAAAATAAAAACAAAATCGATTAGAAAATCTTTAGGAAACTTAAATTCTAGATCATCTTGGATTAAAGGATAGATTTTAAGATTTAATGAACGTTTATAAAAATATTTACATATTATTCACCAACAAAATACTTTTATTGACAAAGATAATTAAATTTATATTTTTATAAAATATGAATTTTTTTAATTGAATCAATCTTTATAAATAAAAAACCAACAAATTGATTAGGCAAGTATACATGGTGAATCATTGTTCTACCATAGACATGTCACAATTAAGAGTGGGACCCATTTATGGCTTTGATAAATGCCACATGTGTGGATTTGCATGACTAAGAAATTAGAGATTGTGAGAGAATCTTTAATAATCCATATTTCCTTTCAGTTCTTAAATCTTTGTTGTTCTATTATAATGCATCATATATGAGAATTTTAGCAATTTTTTATTTTAAAGATAAAATTATTTAAAATTTTGACATGAGTCTTGGATATTATTTCTTTTTTTATACTTCGTGTTATAAAAACAATATTTTAATATAAGAAACAATTTTTAAATAAGAACAATTTCTATACAAACTTTCAATGGATCTTTTAAATAAGAACTAGTCTTTACTTCTAAAAAATACTCAAGTAAAGAAATTGATGAAGAGTAGAGAGAAAAATGACATTCACACCCACAATCATGGAAAGGAGAAACTATTGGATGAAGATGGTGATGATGAGGCATAAAGAGTGTCATTCAAAGAGAAAGTGATAGGAAAGGCTTTTATGTCAACAAAACCTAAGGATCTCCTTAAGGAGGATATGATGAGCATGAAATACAAGGGGAGAAATAGACTACTTACAAAGTTTAGATTGAGACATATTACTTTTGAGCAACTGTATCTTCCTTGGAAGAAGTGTCTAGTGGTGAAACTATTAGGAAAGAGTATTTGTTTCTTGACAATGAAGGAGAAACTAAAGTCGACGTGGAAACTAGAGGGAGCGTTTGGTCTCATAGATGTATCTCATGTTATTCTATGGTGTGGTTTGACCTTGATGCAGATTGTGAAAAGGTTGTCAGTGGAGGATCGTGGATGATCTTTGATCATTACCTCACAGTTTGTCCATGGATCCTAGATCTTGTAGCAACAATTCGTCCATTGATCAAACCCTAGCGTGGGTCTGTTTTCCAGGCTTAGGAATGGTATATTATGATCAAATTGTCTTGCTTACAATTGCTTTAGCAATTGGTACCTCTATTAAGGTGGATAAAACCACATTGAATATTCACGGGGGTCATTTTGCCAGACCTTGAATTTAATGAATAGGTTTTTGGGAATATATTTAGAAGAAAATGGAAGGTTGAGAGACGGCTTCGAGGTGTGTGATAATGTTAAGCATACGTAAAGTTACATGTAAATTACTTAGCAATTATCTCATCTTTTCCTCTTTTGATGTTTGTTTGTGATTAAAACATAGGAATTAATTTCTTCTGAGCTTTTATCCAGTAGATGCTAAAATTAGTTGATTTATGAGGTATTGGATGTATTTTTTGTAGAAATTCACTGCAAGGACATGGAAGGTGGATTAAAGGTTTGGAGCTAATTGCTCAGCGCAACAGGAGCTACTCGCTTAGCGCGATTAGCTCGCTTAGTGCGATTAGCTCGCTTAGCGTGTGGTCACTTATCCAGCTGGACATTGAAGGTGAGCCCAGCGCGACATTTCATGCTAAGGGCGTAACCACGACACTGAACCGCGTTTTAAGGCAAAAAGGAGGAAAAATGAGTAGATCTTTTACATAACTCTTGGAGAGACTGAAGCTGATCACCTAGGTCACGAAGGAGACGTTCTTCCACTACCTTGGAGCTTCAGCTTCACCATTTTGCTCATCTTTCCCTTCCATCCATTTCCTTCCATTGCCCTAACGTTCCATTTGTATAGGTCTCTCATGAAAATGAGAGGCTAAAACTCCCACTGTTGGGAGTTCAACAACCAAATGCTTTGATGTAATAATTCTAACTATCTATTCAATGTTATTTGCGCATTATTGTTATTTTTTTGAGCTATATTCGTGTTAGTGGTTTGATCACCCATTTGCATGCTTTGTTATAGGTTTTAATACATTAGAAAATGGTTATTTTCTTAGAACTGAAAAACACTTCTAAATATATCATCTCTAGGAATAGAATGGTCTGTTTAGCCTAGGTTATCATCTTTATTATCAATGCAAATCGGTTAATGCAACTATTGAGGGATTAGGAACGAATTTAAGTAATTTAGGGTCTTGCACTTGAGGAATCAATGTTAGAATATATTAGTAGATGAAGGTGAGCAGAAATAATATTGAATAGCGAAAAATCTTTAATATTGCATCAAAGTTAGTTTCGGTTAGTTGAGTGTCAAACATTCGTCACATCGTATTTCAACCATCACCACATCATTCCGAGTGTTTGTATCTCTTTCTCTGTACTCATTACGCTTTATAATTGTAATTAAGTCAAATGTAGTGACATGTCATTTACTCTACAAAGTAAATTGATTCATTAGTTACTTAGAAACAAACGTATATTAATTCTGAGTACAAGCAAAGTTTTTGTGGAATCGACATTCGGTCTTACTATTTCTTTATTACTTGAAAAAATTGGTACACTTGCCAAAGTGCTAACAGGACGCTACTGACCCTAGAAGAAGGGGAAATTGATAGTCTCATTCATCTGGAAGAGGACTCATCAAGAGTTGTCTAACATTCTTCTCCAAGAGGAACTGTTATGGTTCTAGAAATCCTGAGAGAGGTTGGTTTCGAGATAGGAACTCCGCGTTCTTCCCTACTCAAACCATTGTTCATAAAAAGATAAACAAAATTCATGGGTTGTTTCTTGATGATGGTACTTGGAGCTTTGAGTATGAAGTGCTCAGACAAGAATTCACCAGGTATTTTAGAAATTTATTTTCTAATAAATCTATAGTTTCTCCTCACGTTCTTAAGTTCATGTCCTTCCTAAGCTCCCTAATAAGGGTAGAGAAGCCACCTATGCTCTAGTGTTGAAGGTGAAGGTCTGACATGCTGTGATGAGCATGAAATCCTTCAAGGCTCTTGGCCTTGATGGATTCCAACCTTTCCTTTTAGAGCATTATTGGTATGTGGTTGGGAAAGATCTCTGCAATATGGTGAGAGAAGCTTTTCAGTTTGGATATGCATATGCCAGTCTTATCCAAACTTATTTAGTTCTCATCCCAAAGTTTGACTAGCCTACTTGCCTCAAACAGTTCAGACCTATTAGTCTCTACAATGTTGCAATAAGGTGATTATGAAGGTCTTAGTTTTTTGCCTTCGACCTTTCCTGAATGATTTGATTGGGCCTTTCTAAGGTAGCTTCATCCTTGGGCATGGCACAACGAAGAATGCAATCCTAGCTATTCACTTGAGTACCAAGTCTAAAACTAAAAAGGGATTTGTGGTTATTAAACTTGACCTACACAAAGCATATGATAAGGTTAATTGGCCTTTCTTGAAATCAACTCTCTTGAATTTTGGATTTCCTCAAATTATTATTAATCTTATCATGTGGGGAATGCATGGGGTCTTCCTTGTTTGTTGTGTGGAATGGTTCCAAGTTGGAAGGTTTTACTTCGAAGAGAGGTCTTCAACAATGTGATCCATTTTTGCCTTATCTCTTCGTGACGTGCATAGAGAGATTAGTAGTGAGTGTTCAAGACCTTGTGATAAAAGGGGTGTGAGAACCTATTCGCTCGCATCTCAATAGGAAGTCTCTTATTATCTCATATCCTTTTCACATATGATGTGATGTTATTTTGCATAGCCTTTAGTGATCAAATCAAGGTGGTGGTTGGGGTTTTTGATCAATTTTGTGAGACAAGGGGTTTAAAAATCAATCCGGTAAGTCTAATTTCAATTGTTCAAAGGGAGTTCCTAACCCAGTCAAAGATGAGATTATGAATATTTTAGGTATTAGATGGAATTATCGCATTGACAAGTACTTGGGATTCAAGCTTTTTTTATGAAAGAGTGTCATCTGCGAATTTTAATGGTGTAGTCGAGAAAGTCCAATCAAAATTGGCATCGTGGAAGGGGAAGCTTTTAAATAGGGTTGGTCACCTTTGTCTTACGAATTGTGTGTTAGCTTCTATGCTTGATATATAGTATGAAAACAATGCGGTTCCCTAAATCTATGTGTACTAAGATTGATTAGTGTTGTTGCTCAATGATTTGGTCAACCTAGGGTGCAACATGTTGGAATTTAGCATCTTGGCAAGTTATTACTAAGCCTAAACTTCTTGGAGGATTGGGAGTGCGAGTTACTAAAGCGGCAAATACAACTCTGTTGGGAAATTGATTTAGAGCTTGTTGTACTTGCTTGATAAACATTGGGTTCAAGTTCTATATAAATAATATTAGAAATAATTATCCAAGCACAACTAAAAGTAAGATATCCAAATGCCCACTAGCTTAACGCACGCGGGTTAAACGACTCATGTTCTATATACCCAATTTTACTTATAAAATAAAGTGTCACTTACTAATTAGAAAGAATAATATAGGTTTAATTAAGAAAATAATGTATAAATAATTCAGTTAAAGATAATCTTGTTAATGAGAAATTTTCTGCATATTGATATCACTTATTATGTTACTATTTACATAATTTACTTTCTCTCGGCGAACTTTTATGACTAGTTTATCTATAAATCCTTCCGTAAATTCATGTTATATTTACATCACACTCAAACCTTAAAATATGAGAACTAAATAATAGTGTTTATAGTAAGTAAATTAAATAGGTAAATTTAATGAACTAATTCAAACCAACTAAATGGACATAATTTAGTTTGAATTATGGGATCGTATTGGGTCAACTTCTACAAATGTTGGTTTGGTTCACCCGATCCGTATAATAAAACCTTTTGTTTGCATTATTATTTTATTAAAAAAATCTAATCCATTACGACTTGGTTTTGTGCGGTCTAAAATTTCTTGTACCCTCTTCTAGCCAAGAGAATCTCATTTACCATTAAATATTGTCTATGGATCGACATGGTTGGTGGGATACTAAAATTTAATGTGAGAGATCTTTGTGAAGGGAAAAAAGAAGAAAAAAATTAAGGTTTGAAGTTGTTGATAACTCCTCAAAAAGGGACAAAAGAAAAAGCTTGTGTTTGACTATTGAGCAAAAGATTGACTCCTTCCTATGTACCAAAATAAAGAAGAAATAGCAGCAGTGGCCTGACTCCTACCTATATTTCAACTAAAAAGATAAGGATAGCATTGACGTTAAAGACTTTTTCGATGAGTGCTTAAAGGTTCATGCTTAGTTGCTAATATATAATCCTTTGAGTAAATACAATTGTCTTTAAAAATTATTAAAATAAATTGATTCTAAATACATTTCTTTTGTTGAAATGGTAAATGTGTAGGTTGAATAAATTTATGGCACGACAGGTTACCCAACCCATTGTGAACAGATTCAGTGAGGGTTGCGGACTATAGTCGACCCAACAAAAAAAAAGATTAAATTCAAATGTCGTCAAGTCTTGTAAAAATTTGATTTTTTTAGAGCTTTTAACAATTTTTATAGACTAAACTCGTATTGAACTATGATCAAAATCTGACTTAAAAGATTCACTTTTAATTTGGACTCAACATTTAAAGTCAACTCGAATATTTTATCAAGCGGATTTAAGTAAATTCGAGTAATTCGATAACACATTAGATTAGGAACTAACCAATTAAAATTTTCTTCTATAAACTTGAAATAGGTACCAAATGAAAATGAAGTATGTGTGAGACATTGAATAGAAGAATAATATCAAGAATTTTTGTTTGCTTTTGTTTTGAAAAAAGTAGTGTTTGAAAACTATTTTTAAAGCTAATATCTCTATTTTAGTTTTTTATAACAAAAAAATAAAACATCTCTAAGTATTTTTTTTTATTTTCTACTTTTAGTTTTATTTTACTTATTTTTTATATACTTTTACGTATTTTTGATGGTTTCTATTATGTATAGAAGTCCATTTTTAAAAATTGTTTTATAAAATATTCTTAAAAAATATAAAATAAAAACACAATCAAAGAATTTTAACATGAAAAATCATATCAATGTGGTTACAATGTTTTTACATCCTCACAAATCCTCTAATTATAGTGGAGAGATGAAACTTATCTTAAAAGTATGAAGAATATTATCATTAATATATTAATGACAAAACCTTAAGCTCCTCACAGTTTAATAAGAACTTGAATATTTTGTCAGACTGTCAAATAGATTTAACTACATTTTTTCCCTCAGATAAAGTAATTAAACAATTTTGGTAATCTACGCTTGTGTGAATTAAATCTTTAAGTACGTATCATAATTATGTGATTTGGAGTCCTTCATTAATTTTTTGTTAAATATTTAATAAAAATTTATTTACACAACACTAGATGATGATATGTTGATAACATGACAACTAAAGTTTTGCTTAAAATTTACGTTAATGTGATTTGATTATATTTTTTATTCCTTGATTGATATCACAATTATAAGAAAGCAAAAATATAATTTAGTCATATTGACCTATGTGTTAAATAACATATTAACGGAGACACATTTATTAGTGCTATGTCAATATTTGTTAATTACATAGAAATCTCCGTCAATTTTAATATTCATGAGTATGAATTTCTCGTTAAAATTCTTGCATGACAATATTTTAAAAGAATTGATTGTAAACAAGATTATATAAATTTTCTAAGAGTCAGACTTCTATATATCAATAATTAGTCCAGATGAAGGTGGTCCGAATAAATTATATGTTTTTTTTTATGTAATCAAATTTATTTAGTTTATTCGAATTATTTGAGACTCAAAATAATTTTGAAGTAAAAAGTTTAGTTGGCTTAATAAAGATCGAAAAAAAATGTATTTAAGGTTCAAACCTATTCTTTACGAGTGCATTTAACCGCACTTTTCTCCACCACCAAAAAATCAATCCATTCACTCACATACACATATATGGTTTTTATTTTTATATATTCAAATAAACATTTTGCATCTAGGTCATTGGAACATGTGGCTCTAAGCTCACCATGGCAAATCAGGTAATAGCTAGTTGTTTGTTTAATCTTTTGTGGATTCTTGGCTTTAGTCACGGTTTGGCCAAGAAAAAAAGAAGCCATTATATGAATTAAGATCATCTCAAAATTTGAAAAATACCATTTGCTCAACTAAGTAAAGTAAAAATCACAAGACGTAGCTAGACAGCTGTTAAGGGTTGTTTCCCTTCAACTTAATTATGATATACATAGAACTCTACGTGTAAAAAAAGATGTGCACTAGTACTTCATTCTTTCCCTTTTGGCAACCGAAAGAAAGATAAAAGAAAAGACAAGTAGACGATATCATTCACTAAAATTGGGTACTGGTACTATCATTATCATCATCATCATCATCATGTACATGCATGCACTGTCATTATAGGCATAAACATTTGCTTTTGCATAAAAAACTTATCGAGACACGCCTGTTAATACTTTAATATTTAGCAGTGCTATTTTAGCTAAGATATCCACAAGCATGCGCGTAATTTAGGTTGCAAAAGTCATGTTCCAAAGATTTCTTGGACTGTTCAATTCGTGTTGAAGTCTAATATGTAAGATTCTCTAAAAAGTCAACATCATTGGAATTTAACTAAGTATTTAGCTTTGTATATACTACATATATAGAATATTTTCTAAAAATAACTTCTATCATTTAACGTCAGTTTCGATATATAAGAAAATGGGCAGAGAGATTATGCAGTTGCTTTTGATTGCGAGGAGAGAAAAGAAGCACAATGTGGAGAGATAGTAAGAGTAAAAGGGGAAAAAAGAAAGAAAAAACATGGAAGAAAAAAATGATAAAGAAAAGAAAAGAGAGAGGAGAAACACAGATTAAATTTAATTTAATAAAATTCTTCTTATATTTTTCGTAATATAAAATTGTTTTTTTTTATAAAAATATTTAATTTGAAAAAGTAAAATAAAAATAAATCTAACACATATTTCCTTATATTTCACTGCACTTTTGGAAGAGGGGGAGAAGCGATATTTTTTTTATTTAGGACTCGATAAAAAAAAATCATTCTTATTTATTTGTTTTCTCAAGAATATAACAAAAATTTAACATTTCAATCTTAATTCTCTTTATTGCTCATTTTTTTCTTGGTGTCTTCTTCATGTCATTCTTAGCTGAATCATAGGCGATTAAAGATAGTTTTTTGATAAATTAAAACAATGAAAAACACATTATGTCTGAAATATTAAATCATTTTCAATAACACAAGTACAGGTTCTTAACTCATTTTTGGTGTGTCCAAAAATACCACATCTAATATTAAAACTTTAACAACTTCCTACTCTATTAATGTAATTTTCTAAGAACTTAAAACGGATCTCACATATTATCTTACAAATATTATATTTGCACCTACCAAAAAAATCTAACACTTTTTTTTAATTATAAAAACTGGTTAATTACATAAAAGTTCGTACAATTAAGAATCTTATCACCCTCTTTCAATTATAATCCTAAGTAAAAACTAATTCTTTTAACTTTTTTTACTGCACTATTTTTTTTTTAAGGATACTGCTCTATTTCTCAAACATAATAACCTCATAATATCTTCTTTTTTATGCAACCTCATAATTTAAAAGCTTTTACAGGCCAAGAAGCCCAAGTGCAACAAGGCCAAGAAAACCAAGCCCACAAATCAGAGAAGCTTCGATCCCTTTTCAAGCTTCCGTAAGTTTTTTTTATAAAAAAAATAATAAAGGAGCTAACTACAGCAACATCGAAACAAAAAAAACAAGACAACAGACGGCATATCAAACAAAAACACACACTTTTTTTTTACGCCACACTTTTTTTTACGCCTAAAAGTATTTCTAAATTCATTTAAAAACACATATGAATAATCCATAAAATTAATGGAGTGTTTGTTTTATCAAAGAAAAGGATTTATTTAATAGAAAAATTTATATTTAATTTTTTTATACAAAATTTGTATGACCAACGACAATCACACACATATAAAATTAATCTTTAATTAAAAGATACTCATGACATTAATCATATCTAACCTAATAATTTGAAAAATAGCCTTGACCATGGACTCCTCGGACAAAAAATATCTTAATTACTCTCTACTATAAAATATTCAAAAATTCAAAAGTAATTACATTAATTTTATGCAACTGTCTACCTAACTTCACTACCCTAATCAAGAGATACGCGGAAAGAGTAAAAAAAGTTTAATAGCCACTAAAAAAGAACTTTTTAAGTAATTCTATCTTAACTTTAAAATAAAGTAAATCCTAATTAAGACAGACAGAGAGAGTAATTTCCACTCTCTCCTCAAACTCCCACCCTATGACAAAGACACAAGAGATATTAATCGTTTAAATAACAATTATGCGCATGGACTAAATAATTCTTTTTGTGTGTAATCATATGAATTATTAAACTCTTACAATTACTCTCATTCTAAAAGTCATGGAAAACCATGTTTTCTCTACGGGAATCTTGGATGGAAGGGGAGTTGAGAAGAAGCCACCTGATGATAGTGAGAAGGTTAATAAACCTATTTCTTTTAAAGAGATGTTGATTTTTGAAGACTTGTGTACACCATGGCACGACGCACTAGTTATCAAACTCCTGAGGAAGACAATGGTTTCAATATCACTGAAGGACCGTCTCACCCGGCTATGGAAGCTAATAGCAGGATTGATAACGGTAATGTTTTGATCATGAAGTAGATAGACCCTTTGGTTAATTTTCTTTAAAACAGTATACAATTAACAGATATTTTCTTAAAGAATAATAGTTATATAAATTCGGGAAAAAATTCGTACCTTCCAAACTGAATATTGGTAACTCCTATTAAAAAAAAAACTATATTATCACCCCTTTAGTCGTCTTGCTATAAACAATAAAATGGAAACCATAACTAGAAAAATGTAAATCATCTTTACTTGGGCATTCCACAAAAGGAACAATTAAATGTACATTAAAATTGAAAACGTTGGCACAGTTGGGATGGGAGTAGCTACAATGGTTATAATTCATTCATGCTTCTTTATTACTATGTTTTCCCTTAGCTTTCACACATTGCTTCACAAGTTGTTTAAAACCTTTCTTTGGGCTATTCATTTTCTTCCCTTCCTCTTTCTTCTTTGCTACCAACTCTTCCTCCAGCTGCAAGCAAAGCTTTCATACAACACATTAGAGTCCCCTATTAGACTAGGGTAATAATCATGTGATACCTCTTAAATGCATAAGACCCCAAATGAAAAAGAGAGAAAATTTAAGAGAAAAATATAAAAAGTGGAAAAGAAGTATAGAAATTGAAGTGTAAAAAATTAAGTCATATTATCAACACATCCATATAAGCCAAGATCAAACGGTCAATAGATTTCCACGTGGAGATACCTTTAGCATTCGATCCTCCACCTGATTGAGCCTCTCTATCATCGTTCCTTTGGCTTCGGTCTCCATCATAACGTTTTCAATCGGACGGCAGTGCTTCTCTAAACTCTTTGGGGAGAAATCAGTGGACGACACGTGTCCATCACTTCCACTTGTTGGAGTAGATGCACACGAGCTCTTTGGGGATGGATTGCATCCTCTAATTTCCTCCAATTGCCTCAACTGAAGTATTTTTATTTTTTATAAAAATGAAAAATGAAAAGCATAAAATTAAACAATACTTTTATTTCATTCAAGGACTATGGCCCAACGTGAAATTAACTTGTACATAATTCCCTTTTTCTTTTAAGAAAACATGGTGCTTTTTAGTCAACTAAAAAGCAATTATGAAGTTGTTGTTTTTATAGTCCATTAAAAAGCCTTATAATGTTCAATTTCATAATAAACTTCCGATATATAGTTGTTCTAATAATACATACAACAATGATACAAACCTAGTAAACCAATGTAAATTCTTCGCAAATCTTTGACAAAAGAAGTTTAAGTATCTCTCTTCCGTAGCTAAAGATAATGTAGACGCAACAGTACTGTAAATATAACTAAAATTTGGTAAACCAAACTTTCACAAAGTAATTTATTTTGAATCATAAGAAATTTTGAATTGCATAAGCATCTTCTACTCTACACTGTTCATATAATGAGAATAACCAACTAATTTTAATTTTTCTCTATATAAAAAATATCAACACCTTTTGTCTTAAGTCCACCCTTTAGTATTTTTTCCTCCTTTCCCTTGCTTGTGAGTTATAAAAGAATAACATCACCCTCCCTAATACTCATTTTTTCAAAAATTATTGAACTAGAATCATGTTTACTACATCAATCTACATCAATTCAAAGAAGTCACTAAAGGAGGGGCACTCTTACCACATTATCCAAACGGTCAATCCTAGAGAGAATTGGTTCCTCAGTGGCAGCCATCAGTTTTAGAGCTTTAACAAACACACTTTGATTTGGATTTTCATGGTAGGTGGTTCATATATATAAAGGAGGATGAAGAATGAATATGTGAGAATGATTCCATGGTGCCACGCGTCCAACTCTTACTGTGGGTTGCTAGCTCCTATTCGCATCTTTTGCCACGTGTGACGATGACGTGTGATGGTAAAGGTTTCAATGAGAGTGATGATGATCCATTGACCTCACTCAAGGACACGTAATGGAGGCGCATGCAGTACATGAAATTGCTGCATGACACGTGTCATTTCCCGTGATGTTACCCTGGCCATGATCCATCCATGTTTTGGAAGATTGAAGATCGTATCTATCTACATGCAGCTTAATTTGTTTATTGTGTTCTCGTAATTTTGTTCAAAAGAAAAGACAACTATCTCGTTATGTTAAAAAAGTTAATTTATCCACACCATGATACAAGTTAATTTCGTATTTTTTACTTATTATAAAAAAATTGAATAGTGGAAGTTTTCATCAATAATTAAGATTTGTATATGTAATAATTGATAAAAAGAAATTAATTATTTTATTTGAACTATAATAAGTGAAAATAAAAATATAAAAGTGAGTTTTTTTTTTAAAAATTATCATTAAAATAGAACTATGTATGAGTTTATGACCCGATAAAGATCACAAAATTTCTTAAAATTTATAAAAAAAGTTTCTAATTTTTTTATATTAAAGATATTCTTACTTAAACAATACATTATTATGTATTTTGATGATAAAAACTTATTAAATAATATTATTTAACTTTAAATAATTCATAAAACACCATATTGTTAGGAATGAAAGAAGGAAGATGTTCAATGTAATAAGAAGAAAGCTCAGGAGATGAGTATAATTTATTCAATTATTTTAATTTAAAAGATTTTCCTAATTGACCAATTATATGTTGTGTATAGAATCAACAGAATCTAACTGGAGTACTCTTGTCTAGCTAGTTATCTCTAAAAATATCTTTTATTGGAAACTGAATAGATTTGTCTTAGGATCATAATTGAAAGGTAATAATTATCAAAAGTGTAGAATATATTTCATAGGAAACTGAATAAATTTGTCTAGCTAGTTATCTCTAGGAGGCTCTTAGTTTATTGAGATTCTATATTCATATAGATAATGTTATTAAATGCATGTGTTTGTGTCATAAAGTATCACATGGGATATAGTTGCCTTTTAGCTACACAATGAACAATGAATCCAAGTAGTTACAAACCTGTTCTGTTCAAATGGGACAAAAAAATCCAAAGCCTGCTATGACTTTTTGCACTTAATATAACTCGAGTCTCTAACCTGTTTGGGGATATACACCTCATCATAGTTATCAATGACTATCTAATTAATATGTATCTATTAAAATTTATCTAAAGTTTTAGCAAGCTTGTTGGTGACTCAGTCTTCATGGAAGAAAAAGCAAGATGGCCAATTGTGAAATTCAATTTCAGATAGCCAACAATTTAGTTGTCCATATGTTACTGTGAATAAGTCAGCACTTGACTCACCCAAATAGGATGGCCCGAATTGACACCCTTTTTTGCATACACATCCGAAAATAATGCGAGTCATTATATATTTGAAATGTGAAATATAACTTCGGACAGATGAGAATATTATTAGTCTGCATTTGGCTGTAATTTATAACCTTGTAACCACTAACCTTCACAATTGACAACTACATCAGTGGATCTAATTAGTAAACAACTTATAGTTAAACATTACAATTCAATAAATAGTAATATATTCTTTATCTCACTTCTTCTAACATATATTTTATTGTTAGTTCAAATTTATTTAAAATAGCAAAATCATGAAAGAGGCTTATTAAACAAGAAATAAGATTCACATATTTTGTTTTTCTAATAAATTTCAATATATAATAGAGAATGTGTTATGTCGCTAGCATTTTTCTCATTTAATATATCCTTTCACTTGAAATCTTGCATCATAACACTAACACATCAAATCTCAATGTAGAAAGACACCAAAATGGCTTCAAGACAATTAGGCAGATGTTGAAGTTCATATACATAAATCATCAAAATCGAATCTGTATTTGAAAAACACATCAAATCTCAATGTAGAAAGACACCAAAATGGCTTCCAGACAATTATGCAGATGTTGAAGTTCATATACATAAATCATCAAAATCGAATCTGTATTTGAAAAACACCAAAGCCTTTAATGCCACACTCCTCAACATCAGGGACAATGACCCTTGTGGTGAATTGATCAATTCTAACCCACAATAGAAAGAAAATGGATGCAAGAAGAATGGATCACTGTTAATCAATTGATAAGTGAATCAAATCCCATAAGTAATAATAAAACGATAAAATCGTATGTCGCATCCACATGAACTTTTTTATAGGAATTATCCACAAGAACTTTGCTTGTGTTAAGCACAATTTTCCCACTGACTTGCCTTATTTTTAGTAGGGCTTAACACAAATCTTCATGCTAAGTCCCAATTCTTCCTGTGTTTCTTATGCTGGTGTGGTGCACTAAGCACGCATTTGCGGGCTTAGCACACCACCTTCTTTGTGCATAATTTGTTGTTTTATTCGGTGTGTGCATTTCTCTTTCCTTCTTTTCTTCTCACTTTTTTCTTCCCTCACTGCTTTTAATTATAGATGTCTAGTAGGAAGAGGAGGGCTACAACTTTTAGGGCTCAAGAGCAAGAACCCGAGCCTGTGAATATTGATTATGACACCCTTCAGTTCAACTCCCCTGTGGCCCAGACCAGATATGCAAAGAACATCAAGAACGAGAGCATTCTTGCTTCGAGGAATGTGGAACTGATTGATGGGCAATTTGATGAAATTATGGACTGAGCTTAAGGAAGAAGTGGGATAAGAAGTTGACTAGGCTTATGGAGAACAACATTGATGTGGCTCTGGTGAAAGGAATTCTACGCTAACATCTATGACCCCAAGGGTGGTTCCCCCACGCAGTGCAATGTGAGGGGGAAATTGATAAAGTTTGGTGCTCAACCCTTCAATGCTTTTCTCCAGACACCTATGGTCATGCAAGGTGATGAGTGGTTCACCCGCTATGTGCAATTCCTGAGGTCCACACCAGAGCCTGCAATCCTTGCAGAGAAACTTTGTCTTCCAGGGGGTCAGTTTGTGAAGAATATAAAGTGCAACATTTTGCTTGTCAAAAGAGCTACATGGCCACTAAGTCATCTACTACTTCTCTCCAATATTTCTAACTACACCTCTTTAAATCCCACGCTACTAACTACTATCCAACAATTAACCAATTTCCTATTCTCCTAAAATACTAACAGTTTTAAAAGCACGAAAATTGTACACATTCAATGAAAAATAATTTGAATGGTTGGCCAATCAATGCAATGAAAACAGAAGCCAAATTAAAAAAAAAAAATAACAATAGGCTTACCTTCTACTCCTATATCCTCTAGATTGAAAATGAACACAGTTGTTTCAGCATGCTTGCTAGATTTTCTCTTTTGTAGTCCTTTCTTACTAGATTTTGAACTCTTCTTCCGATTTCCACCACAAAGTGATGATATAACAACCCAGGCTTTTTATGCTTGGGTTTAAGAGGAGGTTCATAATTCACCATATAAAGTTGTCCTATTGAAGACACATCCAGTACGTACCCACACAAACTGGACCTTGAATGCCATCCAAGCCTCTCACGTTTATCTGTTTCACAAGTGTCACAAACAAAAAAGTATCATAAATGCATCTCAAATAGGCCATAAGAATCAAAAACAGTAACAGATATCGGATATCAACAAAAATCAGATGAGCATGGAATAAGATAGTTACATTGAAGAAAACTGTATTACGATTGGCATATCGATCATTCTGATCAATATCATCAAACCTCTGTGGACACTGGACATAGCAAACATGTTTACCAAGATTGGGATCCATCATAAAGCACATAGCTTCCCTCAAGGCCATACTGTTGTTTATGTAGGGATCAAAATCAAGATTCAATAAGAATGGTCCATTGGAAAGGACTGCAGATACTCTTACCTGCAAGTTATATAAATCACCACCAGTGAGATACTGTGTCTGGGAAAATGTGTGGAGGTAAGTTAACTATCACATTTTATGTGTGGAGGTATGTTAATTAACTATCACATTTTATATTGCAAATGATACTCACAAGTGCATTCATGACTCCAGCTTGCTTTTGATGTTGGAACCCTGGACTTTTTTCACGAGAAACATAGACTAAACGCGGAAGTCAATTACCCTCAGTGTCATGTATGCCACTTGGACCAAGAAAACCTGCAGATATAAAATGTAATCTTAGTGAATGACACTTCTGCAACACCCCAGCCAAAATCTAACATCAACACAGCATAAGACTTGCTCATATGTAAATTGTAATTGGGAATAGAAAGTTAGAAATTTACATAATAAATATAGTCCACATGGGTAATACGTAAAAACAATGGTTACACTCATGATTTCAGTACTCTTAACATTGTAACACAAACTCTATACTGTAAGACAAAAACTTTGAGAAATGACTCCAAAGCTAATAAATGAACAACACTTTGTAAAATCTAAAATGTCATCATCACAAGAATTCCACCAACCTGGATAATCCTGGATGGTCTCTGGTGTTATTTCTAGGCCATGGGGTACCACCTAGCACCACAAATCCTGCTTCGGGAACTTTTTTTGCCTTTGCAACAAGTCCATTAATATGAACTTTAAATTCTTCATATTCTCTCTGTGAAACATAAACAGGAAGTATTGAAGTAATATCAAAATACACCCTTATGAAATCCAAAACTCCTGCAAGTAGCACAAGTGCCTGCCCAGCTAACAGAATAATCCATTTGTAAGCCAATATCTTACCTTCATTGCTCTATGATCCTTGACAAATGATGAATGAACCTTGTCTTTCAAGTAGTCAATCATTTGTGCAAAGTACCACTTAGGTGCACGGGGTTCAATGATATACTTCTTGCTAAAAGGAACCCATTTTTCTTGCAAATTCTGATGTCTCAACAAGTGCATCAAATGTTAACATAGCAGCACCATCATCAGACACATAGCAGGAGACCTTAACCACTGGATAGTCAACTGCAAAAATAGATAGTACGGTATTGGCAGTCACAAGCGGAGGTTCCTTCAATGGGTCAACAGTACTGACAAAAATGTCAACAGCAGCTAATTGTGACGGTTCTCCTTCCCGATCATACCTGCAACTCACATGAATTTGGTATCAAAAGAATAATCAGATTGAAAAAAGAAAAACTACATGCCATATGTCATGATTTTCTTGGGGAATTGATCCAATATCCAAGATATTGCAAACCAAATCTCACATATAACTGATACCAACCACAACGGATATGCATCGGGCACCGCACTGGATTCGTTATCCAATAATGCAAAGGATAACCAGCCGCAGCATGATGACCATACGATATGGATTTATCCTTCCGGTGTTTATCCCCCTCAGATTGTTCAACAACCCTAGATAATGGAATAGAAAGCTTCCTGGAAAGAGGTTGTCCTGCTTCATCATTCCTGCATAAAAAGAAGACTATGCTCACATGCAAGAGACTTATTCGAAAGGTTTTTCTTATTCATCAGTGTTAGTTAGCAAACCTTCCCATGGCATCAGTCATGATATACCACCATATCATATTGTTAACTACTGAAGAATAGAATAACATTATGGTATAACAAAGCATAAATGACATTAAAAATATGCATTTGATGCTAACAAAGAAACAAGTAAACAGGCTGACAATAAAAGTAGAGCAGCAATGATTCTGACAACTGGATAAAAGTAAATACTCACAACAAAGGGTCATCCACAAGCACATCAGTACTAGCATCAATATCTCTAGCTCCTGTTTCAGAAGCAGCTGGGCCTGTGCTCATTGGAACAACATTCTTTTCTTGCTTCATCATCCAGCCATCAACTCTTACTTTCCATGCAACTAGAAAATAACCAAGTACCTCAAATCACAATCAGATAATTGGATAAAGAAAAGTAGCAATCACATATCAAAATAGTTGAGAATGTGTACGGGATTGATTAATATCAGATGAATACGGAATATTATGCCTAAGGGCACGCTTCCACCACCAACTGCAGGAGGTGCCATTGATAGCCTCTCAGGTGAGGCTGCAGACAACTCTCCAGATACCTGAAATAAAGATATGCCAAATTTCATCAGAGATTAATAGACTATCGTGTAGGAAGCTAACTGTGCAATGGTCAGCAGAGGAATGTGGTTGTGAGAAACGTCCTCATCATAATCTTGAACATCAAGACTTCTTTTTGTCACAAATGATTTATTTCTTAAATCATATCAAGATTATTCATTGTAATATCATAATTCATATCTCCTAATTATTCTTTTTGTCTTTATTGTATCTCCTAACTATATGGCTAATTTATCAACCTTGGTTCATTTCTTTAGCTAAACAGATTTTAAAACTACATCTGATCTCCTAAATTAGTAGTACTAATTAAGAGATGCAAAAGAATAGATTAAGATACTTGCTTGCAACTTCTAAAGGTTGAGATCTGCCAGCAGTTGAGTATGAAATTGCCCAAGAGCGGGAGGAAAAGAGAAAAATGACTAAGTAATCATTTCAAAAGTCAAAAGATCTATTAGGCCATTAAGAAAAATGGAAGGTGATATATAGCATATCTCAGGTACCTAATCAGATTTGCCAAAATAGTGAGATTATATGAATCTTGAACATCAAGACTTTTTTGACACAAATTATTTATTTCTAGCTAAAATCATATCAAGATTATTCATTGTAATACCATATTTCATATCTCCCTCAATATTGCGACTTTTGGATTCTATAGTTAATCCATGTCTTTTATACCAGGAAAATTACTCCCATATATATAACTTTTCAGCTGTTCAGTTACTTTTGACTTCAACTTATAAAACTTTTTAAAATTTTATGAAATAACAATATCAGTTAGTATTGGAAAGTTGAAATATTTGTTAATTTGGTGTTTTTACATGAAGGACATCCATAATCTCCCCTCTATTCAATTTATTCTAGACTTTCATTTTTAGTCCTTAAATTTTTATTTGATCAATCTTAAATTGGGGAAACTAGGGGGCTTTGTTCCTGTAAAATAGAAGTTAATTTAATTGCAACATATTTGTGAACAAGACAGTGAAGTGAGAAAGTAAAAAATAATAATAATAATAATAATAAATAAAAAATCTTACTTCCGTGATTGAGTAAAACAATGGTGGGAAGAGTAATACGCAGTTCCGGCGACGTCATTCTGAGGCTGTTCTTATCCGTCGCAAAACGGCGCCGCCATCACAACCACCGTGCAGAGGAACTTTCGGTGGCCACTGGGTAACTCCAGGGATGAATCTCGAAAAATCACTCTTTATTAATTCTACCTCCTCTTTTTTATGAAGAGAATGAATCTTTTTATCGAATGATCATAAAAAAATGGGTCCAGATTGCTGTGAAGTTGATCTGTGTATGAGTTCATGTTTCAGCTGGGTGTTCGGAAAATCACCTAACAAAACTCCTTTTTTTTTCGTTCTTTTCTTTGGCCATGGCACATGAGCACATCATATGAGTTATGTAAAAATTGACGTAATTCTACACTTCTACTCAGAGCAACAGTATTAACGGACGCTTTTAAATTAATGATGAGTTAATGAGGATAAGTTTCTTCTAGAAATCCTCAAACAATGTGGTTTTATCAAAAAGATAAAAAGGGAAAACCAATATCTATGTATTTTAAAGGTTGTTTTCAATAGTCAAGTTTAGAATTACTCCACAAATTTCACAAATAGTAAGCATACGAAAGAGGAATGCCTTGAAGCAAAAGAAACTGCCGAGCAAAGCACTGCAGCATATAAGCTTCAACAATGGGCTCATTGTTCTTTGAAGTTGGCTTGATTCCATATCATTCGGCAGTGGTTTTACAGATGAAAGGTGGATGGTTCAGAAAATTAAGGTTTTAGAATCCTCTTCCATAGCGCCAGTGGATTCTTCAGTAGGGCAGTAAATTCAGAAAATTACCTAACAGTCCAAAGTTGCAAGAACCAAAAATAGCCACCTACACCACTTACATTTTGACACAGGTTCATTTTTGTTACCATGCGGAAGAGGGAATGTACAATAGAGCCCAAAAGTTGGGACTTAATTGATAGTAGAGAAATTTTTTCATTTTTCGAAGTTATGATTATTGGGAATACTGTGTCTTTTTATAATAAATAAAATTTATTTAGTTAATCAATCATTAATTTAAGATAAATTTATTAGGAATCAAAGAATTACATATATTTTTTTAAATTATTTTTATTATTTATTCTATTATATAATTTTAAAAAAATAACATAATATTTTTATTATAATAAAAAATAAATAAACTCAACAAAATAAAAGTATCACTTTTTTATGCAAAAATTTTGTTAGAAACTTGTTAAAAAATATTTCCTAAAACATTCTTTATCAAAAATGTTATTTTTTAAAAATATATACCAAAACATTAAAACTAAAATTTTCAATAATTCTTTAGGAAACCAAAAACTTCTCTTTAACAAAATTTCCACTCAAGGCAATCGGCTTTTAAGACATAATTAATGAAATGATAGTGGAAAATTCACTATCTATGGCATTACTACCTGAAGTGCAAACAAAATACATCGATAAGGTTGCGTACTCCTCATCTGTTATGGGCTCTTGTTTGGTCATGTTGGCATTGATAAAAGCCCCAAACGTGAAGTCCCAACATATCTATTGCACATCCAACAATGTGGGACCCATCATGCCAAATGGAAACACAAATCCATTGATGGCAGTAGACTAGAAGCTAATGAAGGCAAAAAGTTGTGGCTAGTTAGGGGTAATGTTTTGGAGGGAGAAAACGATCATCTCATGGATACCCATTGTTTCCATACCCCAAGTTAAAAACCCTATTAGAGTCTTAATCACAATCAAATTAAGACTTTAACTAGTCTCATACCCCAAGTTAAAAACACATCGTTGCTGGTTCGAATAAAAAAAATCACAACTGATATTTGATTCTAAATTCCACAAATATAAAACATATTTGTTAGTCACTATGGAGCTAAGTCATCCATTCGAGAATAGTGATATTTCAATTCTTGAAACAAATTCCGCCATCAACTTTCACTAGCATGATTTTAAATTACGTTGTGGTGAGTTAGAAAACTTTTACATTATGAAAAAATGTGTCTGATGCGACCGCAATTACAATAAAAAATTGTGATTGATTGCGAGCCGATATTTAAAACCATGTTCACTAATGTTGAATAGCCTTTGATACCAAAATTTTTGCTGGTGAAGCATTTTGGGGAAAATTTATAACAGACATCTAATAACTTGGTCCAAGATGAATGCAATTTGTATTCTTTCATGTTCGATACAGCACCCGACCGAGCATCCTCCGCATAACAAGTGGTGTAATAGAAACACAGACACAAGCGTTTTACAACTCATGAGGCGGCGGCAGTGGAATCTCTGAAAGATTCCTTTGCGTTACATCAAATGCAATAATTCTGCTATGATTATCATCATAGGTGTGAACCAACCAATGAAAAGTCCCATTCAAGAATGACCCCAGTCTGAAGTCAGGACTCACATGTGAAATAATAGCCCAAGCGAAGATATAAATAATAAGGAAAATTTTAACGGATAAATAGATTCAAATTTGAATTTCAATTTTAACATTTATCTTTTAAATTTGATTTAACTAGTACAACAATTCGTATTTTGCACTGGTGTTAAAAACAATAATTTACAAACTTTTATATTATTATTATTTTTTACAAAATCTCAACACATGTTTCAAATTAATTTTGTTATTTTAAAAAACATATTCTTTAAATCTCTTATTGTCTCATGCATTATTGTTTATTGTCAAGCAAATATTTATATACATAAGTTTTTTTTGTATTATTATTGAAGAGTTATTTTAAAAATACACGTAAAAACGAATACGACTATGACCGGTGCGAATGCACGTACCTAACTAGTTGAGATTATATATGTATTAGATAATGTTATTATATGCATATGTTTGTGTCATACATGTTCTGTTTAGATGAGACAAAAAATCCAAAGCCTGCTATGACTTTTTGCACGTGATATTATAACTCGGGTTCGTAGCCTATTTGGGAGTACTACCTCGTTATCACGACCAGTTTCGACAAAATATTTACAAAACCATTAATTATCTGGTATTTATAAAATTTATCAAAAGTTCTAGCAAGATTGTTCCTAACTCAATCTGTATGGAAGAAAAAGTAAGATGACAAATTGTGAAATTCAATGCAGATCACCCTAAAATATATTTATTCAAATGAGCTAGCTTTCTGTTTTGGTGAAAGGTATCAGATTTTAAATAAATGCAAAAAGTCCTCGGTTTTCTAATCACAGGAAACACTCATTGAGATGTATACATAAAAAATGTGAACCTCCGAATAGCTTATAATACATAGCTACTCCAGAAAACTGGAAGGCACGTTAGTATTACAAATAAAACAATGCCACAAAGTTCGGTTCTACTTTGTTTTCTTATGCATATTCTATAAACAACTGCACGTAACTTAAATATAAAACAGCTACAAAACAATAACTATAATTACAACCCAAAACACAATACACTAAACTTTTCTTTTGGTCTTCTAGCAGTTAATGCCACACTCCTCAACATCAGGACCGGTGACCCTTGTGGTGAATGGATCAATTCTAACCCACAAGAGTGAGAAAATGGATGCAAGCAGAATGGACCACACGACCACAATGGTTGGTGTTCTGTTTTGGCGCCCCATGAGACCTTTGAGGAAAGGATATAGATGGATGATCACCCAAAATGCAAAGAAAAGCTTACCAAAGAGGGGTCCCCAAGATTGGTAGCCACTGTTGATGGCATAGGAGATGCCAGCAACCACCCCCACCAAGTTTATTATGAGAAGGGTTGTTGGAGGGATGAGAAGGGTGGTCCATTTGAACATGTAGAGTTCGGTAAAGTCTCCATCTTCGTCCGACGCCTTGGAGGTGACAGTGAAGTTGGTGTCAATTCCAGCAAGCACTTTGAGCAAGCCTTGGAAAACAGCAAAGAGATGCGCTGAGACACCACCAATGACCCAAAACTGTTCATTCCTCCACCACTCGTCGATTCCAACACCACTCCACCTCATCTCCAGGATTCCAGTAGCAAATATGGACAGAAAGAGGGAGATGAACCATATGCTTGCAAGGTTGCTGATCTGCAAGCGTATTAAAAGTAAGTTGGAATATTATGTCGCCACAAGACAACCGCGTGCTTGATTATGATGACAAAATGAGAAACAAGGATTTTCCGGATGTGTTTTGAGTGTATTTCACCACTCAGATGAATGAACTATTATATTTATATTCACAAAGTATTACAAAGATAATCAATCTCCAACTACAATTTACAAGAGAGCAATTAAGTTATCAATACTTCCTAAGATGCAGTGAACCTAGCTATACAAAGTATCAAGGAAAGAGAAGCAATGCTAAAAAATGCTCTTTATTTTCTAAAAAGCTCATTTTCCAACAGTTATGAAAATAATTTCTAGGAGGAACACGAGAGAATTACAATTTTGGATGAAATAACCAAGAGAATGATTAATTGAGTCAAGTGTTAAACCATGCATTAATATGCTTAATCACTTGCTTAGTTAATCATCCAAAACCGAAAGTATGTCAACTAGCATATCCTAAATTGTAGTTGGCATTGGTTGATCATCCTAAAATGAAAGTATGTTAATTCTCACATCCTAAATTGTAATGTAATTCTTCCAAGGAAAAAAAATTCGCTTTAAATATTCAAACATCATTTTGATGCACAATATCATGATTTATTCAAAATCCCTTTAAAAGACAACTGATAACTGCTTTACGATGTCTATGAAGAAATAACAAACCTGTGGAATAATGAACTTATTAGTCAGCAGACAGACAGCAGGCAAGATACAATAAACGAGAAGGGGAATGGCAGTCACTGGATAGATTGTGGTGTTCACATAAGCAAACCTTTCAAGCCACTTTAACCTTCCACCATAACCATACCAGATGGGACAGTGTCGGCTGAAAAGAATTTCCACGGAACCTAAAGCCCATCGAAGCACTTGGTTTAGACGATCCGAAAGATTGATGGGAGCAGAACCTTTAAACGCTGGGCGCTTAGGCATACAGTATATAGACCGCCAACCACGGGCATGCATCTTAAATCCGGTAAGAATATCTTCTGTGACAGAACCATAAATCCATCCTATCTGTGGAACAGAAGACAAATAGTAAATTATCTTTTAAGATAATTATACAAATGCATCCTTTTTTTCCCCTAATAACAAGATAGTCAATCAATACCAACTCATTAAACTGACTCAAATCATAGAGCACTTGGTGACTTCATGTAAAACAAACATTAAGGGAAATTTTTGCCTAGCTTATAGTTCAATTTGTTGGATCTGTAATGGATTAATTTGTTGACACTAATATGCTAAATTGATAGGTTTAGAATGCAACTTGGGAACAAAAATCCAAATCAAGGGGCATTAAGCATAAGATGACACCACACCTCACTTCCCCAATCAGTTTTATCCTCATAACCACAGCTGATAACATGAATAGCCTCCTTAAGAAGAGTTTCTGGAGTAGCAGACTGAGGAACACCACCATTCTCCATAAGCGTAGAGGCAACAAAGACAGCAGACTGACCAAACCTTTTCTCAAGACTCATTTGTGACATAAGTAGTGATTTCTCATCATCAAATCCAGTACCTAAAACCATATGAATGAGAAGTAAAGGTCTAATTAATTGGAAGCAACTAGAATAAATTTCCAAACAGATACCCTGAAAGAGTACACATTCGGTGAAAAATAATTTGAAAGGTTGACCAATCAATGCAATGAAAACAGAAGCCAGCTTCAAAAAAGATAATAGGCAAAACCTTCTACTCCTTCTTCTATATCCTCTAGATTGAAAATGGGCACAGTTGGGTCAACATGCTTGCTAGATTTTTTCTTGTCTGATCCTTTCTTACTAGATTTTGAACTCTTCTTCCGATTTCCACCACAGAGTGATGATAACAACCCAGGCTTTTTATGCTTGGGTTTAAGAGGAGGTTCATAACCATACAAAGCTGTCCTGTTGAATACACATCCAGTACCCACATAAACAGGACCTTGAATGCCATCCAAACCTCTCAAGTTTATCTGTTCCGCAAGGGTCAAGAACAAAAAAGTATCACAAACAGGTTAAACCTCATAAAGGCCACAAGAATAAAAAAACAGTAACAAGGCATAAGATACTTACATCAAAGAAAACTGTATTACGATTGGCATATCGATCATTCCTATCAATACCATCAAACCTCTGTGGAAACTGGACATAGCAAACATGTTTACCAAGATTGGGATCCATCATAAAGCACATAGCTTCCCTCAAGGCCTTGCTGTTGTTTATGTAGTGATCACAATCAAGATTCAATAAGAAAGGTCCATTGGTAAGGACTGCTGATACTCGAACCTGCAAGTTATATAAATCACAACCAGTAAGAAGGCTATGTTTGGGAACGTGTGTGGAGCTAAGTAACTTTCACATTTTATATTGTTAATGATACTTACAAGCGCATTCATGGCACCAGCTTTCTTGTGATGTTGGAACCCTGGACGCTTTTCACGAGAAACATAAACTAACCGCGGAAGTTCATTACCTTCAGTGTCAAGTCCTCCACTTTGGCCCAAGAAAACCTGCAGAGATAAAATGTAATCTTAGTGAATGACTTTCTCGTGTAATTAGCAACAAAAAGAAATTTACATAAATATATTCCACAAGGGTAAAATGTAGAAACAATTGGTTACACTCATGATTTCAGTACTCTTAAGTCTTAACATTGTAACATGTACTCTATAGTCTATATAGTAAGATAAATTTTGAGAAATAACTCCAAAGCTAATAAGTGACAACAGTTTGTAAAGAATTCGACCGACCTGGATCATTCCTGGATGGTCTCTGGTGTTATTTCCAGGCCACGGGGTACCATCTTGCATAACCCATCCTTCTTCAGGAACTTTCTGTGCCTTTGAAACAAGTCCATTAATACGAACTTTAAATTCCTCATATTCTCTCTGAAACATAAAAGGGAAGTAATATTAAACGATGCCTTTATGAAATTCAAAACTCATGCAACGAGCGCAAAAGCATGCCCAGCCCGCAGAATAATCTTTTTGTAAGTCAATCTATTACCTTCATTGCTCTACGATCCTTGACAAATGATGGATGAACCTTATCTTTCAAGTAGTCAATCTTTTGAGAAAAATACCACTCAGGCGCACGGGGTTCAATGCTGTACTTCTTGCTAAAAGGAACCCATTTCCTTGCAAATTCTGATGTCTCAGCAAGTGCTTCAAACGTCAACATCGCCGCACCATCATCAGACACATAGCAGGAGACCTTATCCACTGGATAGTCAACTGCAAGAATAGATAGTACGGTATTGGCAGTCACAAGTGGGGGGCTCCTTTAATGGATCAACAGTACTGACAAAAATGTCAACAGCAGCGAGTTGCGACGGTTCTCCTTCCCGATCATACCTGCAACTCACATGAATTTGGTATCAAAAGAATATCATATTGAAAAAAGAAAACCTACATGCCATATGCCATGATTTCCTGTACAGAAGAATGGTGAAGTTCAGAAAGGCCCTACCTCAGGGCAAGCCTGTCAAGATATGTTTCACGGTTTACAGGAAGCCACTTGGGAAATTGATCCAATATCCAAGATATGGCAAACCAAATCTCACATATAACTGATACCAACCACAATGGATATGCATTGGGCACTGGATTTGTTATCCGATAATGCAAGAAAATGCAAAGGATAAGCAGCCGCAGCATAATGACCATACGATATGGATTTATCCTAGAAGATGGAATAGAAACCTTCCTGGAAAGAGGCTGTCGAGCTTCATCATTCCTGCATAAAAAAGATTGCACTTATTTGACAGAAGAAAACTATAGATAGTATTTTACAAGACAGTTAATTACCAAACCTTCTTATGGTTTCAGTCATGATATATTACCATATATATATTAACCACTGAAGAATACAATAGCAGTACATATGCTATAAAGCATACATGACATTAACAATATGCAGTTGATAGTTGATACTGACAGAGAAACGAGTAAAGAGGCTTACAATACAAGTAGAGCAGCAATTTTTCTGACAAATGGATAAAAGTAAATACTCACAACAAAGAATCATCCACAAGCACATCAGTACTAGCATCAATATCTCCAGCTCCTCTTTCCGAAGCAGCCTGGCCAGTGCTCATTGGAACAACATTCTTTTCTTGCTTCATCTTCCAGCCATCAACTCTTTCTTTCCATGCAACATTGCCCAATCCTGGATCCCCAGCCCTGATATTTGCTGCACAAGAATATAACCAAGTACCTCAAATCACTATCAGATAGCTAGATAAAGAAAAGTAGCAATCACATATCACAATAGATGAGAATATGCATAGTGAGAAGGAGCAGAGAGATACGAGATTGATTAATGTCAGATGAATATGGAATATTATGAACACGCTTTCCGCCACCAATTGCAGGAGATGCCATTGAGAGCCTCTCAGGTGAGGCTGCAGACAACTCTCCAGATACCTGAAATAAAAGATATGCCAAATTTCATCAGAGACCCGCAATTGAAGGTGAAAGTTGGAAAAAACTAATAGACTATCATGTAGGAAGCTAACTGAATGACCTCTTGTCCACTGGTCAGCAGAGGAATGTGGTTGTGAGAAACATCCTTATCATAACTTGGAGCACCAACCTCCTCTCCTCGTGAGTATGTCAATTGCCAGCTCAACAAGCGCTCAGAAATCTTCTGCTTTTGGTTTTGATTTTGATTTTCTGAATCATAATTGAAGTCGCTGGCACCATCAGCAGCAGCACCATCCTCTTCCATGTCTCCAAGAATTGCAGGACTTCCTGGAATCATTTAAATAAGTAGTTTGATCACTATATAGTCAGAAAGTAGAAGTTCTTTATATATTGACCAGAGATTGCAGATCAAAATAGGTGTGAAATCATGAAAAAAAAATTAGTGTACTGTGCAAGAATAACAAATATATCTCGCAACTATAAAATCCTCATGACTAAAACAAAAGGAAAGGAAATTAATCTAAGCATTTTATGGTTATCTATTGAAGTATACACTATATGGGGGAATAATAAGCCTAGAATAACTTAGCAACCAAGAACTCAGTCCTTTCCAAACCCCACTAACATTTTGCAAAATGGAAAACAGCAATGCAAGTCCACTTGATTATGAAACTACAATCACAGATAATTAAAATATTTGGAAAACTTAACAATGCACAAATCATAAATGTTACTTCTATATACTATCTATCCACTCGGCAGACTTGGCTTGAAGAATATGGAAATACCCCGCAGAGTAGTAAATAGTGACAGTATGAGTGTGGTCAACATGTAATCAAAACTGTCTCACTTGTTGATTCCTAGAGTGTACTAAGATTACATGCTTTGTTTAGTCTAATCTACTGAGTTTGCCTACACCAACATTTATAAAAGTTCCAATTCAGTAATTCATTGAGTAAATGTTTTGAAGCAAAAGCATATATCTCTTATTTGGTTCACAGGAAAGTGGCTGATTAGCTTCCAAGTGAAATTTTATTACAAGACCATGTGCTTCAGGCCGAATAGAAGCCTAAGGCCATATTCAAATCACATGCTACCCAATTCATTCACATTCAAATTTTGAATCTTCCATTGCTATAGTCATTTGCAGCTTCCCCAGTTGCACTGTATGAATGAAGAACAGTGAAAATTAACACAAGACATAATAACGGAGTCTAGGTTAGCTTCATTTACCCTTGTGCCTCTTGTACCGGGTTTTGCACTGGGGGCAAGACTGATTCCCATCCTTCCTTTCATACTCATAGCAAGGCCTGCAGACAGGGAAAGCGCAAACATCGCACGCAACGAACGGTTCACCATCCACAGTCTTCCCAACACCATCACCACAAATCTGGCACACTTGGGCACCCAATGCTGTCACTGGCTTTGCCTGAACAATGAAAATGGCATTAAAAAATCATCATCAGGCATCAACCAACAACCATTTCACCCAAAAAACATCACAAAACATGGGAAGAAATCAAATAGAAAATTTATTTATATATACTCACCCCAGCTTCCCCTTCTGATTCCATAGGACCCTCTCTCTACTTAACTCTTCTCAAATGTAAATAAGGGACCAAAGGGTAGTAGTAGTTCAAGCCATACTCATCACTTTCAACACTTTCTGATAGCTGAGAAGATCAATTTGGAAGACTCCCCTCTTCTCAAACAACTCCCTTATTCTTTATCTGTAGAAATTGAAGCTATTATCACAAAAGAAAAGAAAAATATAGTTTCTAATAAGCATTCTCAACAGTTTCCAAAGTGAAAAAAAAAACTTTTGATCTCAAATTGAAGCTATAATAAATAAATAAAAATATAGTTTTTAACAACCATTCTATGCAGTTTGCAAAGTGGAAACAAAAAAAAAAAAAAACAGAACTTCTGATCTCAAATTTTGTTTGGAAGATGAGAAAAGGCTGGGTGGAAAATGAAAAGGAGGGGTCAGATTCCGAACAATGAAGTCTCCTTTATGTACATGGCTGAGAAAACAAAGCACTTTTCCCATTACCAACAATAATAATAATATAAAAAAGAACAAAGAAAAAGTCCAATTTCTTTGAGATTCTCGCATGATCAAGAGTAAACAGATATCCACTATCCACTTCGCAACAGAGACAAAGGCCATGCAATAAAACTTCATATGCACACAAAACTCACCTAAAAAAACCAAACTTCTCCACCAATTTCCTCTGAAAACAGACAGATGAAAGAGAATCTGAAAATCCCAGATGAATTTTCACGCAATGAAGCCAAATCAAACAAAAACCTACCAACTTTCAAACTCCCAAATTACAAAACCAAACACCCCACTTCACCAAAATGATAAATAAATAGAGACACAGATCGAGGACTGAATGAGAGAGAAAAGAAAAGGAGATAAAAACAATGGATAACTCTCTCTCCCCCAGAAAGGTTAAAGCGTTTGTTTTTGTCGATTCTCTTGTGAGTGATGATGATAATGGCTATGTGCGTGTAATTGGGTATAGCTGTAAATGAATAGAGAGAAAAGGAAAGGCTTTTAAGAGGAGGAAAAGGACAACGGCACTACAACTAGTACACTACCACCGACACCTGTAACCTGAAATTATAGACACACAAACATTTATCCCAACATCTATTCTCAGAAAATCTTAATATTAGTAAATAAATAACGTGAAATAAAATATGATATATATACTTAGTATAGTGGCATGGTATAATAATAAAGTATAGTGTGTGTGCACTGAGCAGTAATTATTGATAACATAATTAATTAATAATTTAATAATATAATAAAGGAACCTTTTATATGTTTTTGTTAAAAAATCTTGTTCAGACTTCAGAGTCCAGGATCCAGATGGGGGGAACTGACAAGGTTTTTTTAATAAAGAAAATGTTAACCTTACGGTTAGAAGATGACAAAGGAAATATATGGAAATTTTGATTTTTTAAACTTTTAAAAGTAAAAAGTTATTTTTTTAATTCTTTTTAGTTCAAAATTTATTTATTTTCTTTCTCAGCAGCAAAATGTTATGTTGTAAATTATGAAAGAGAAAATATTTTATTTGTAGTATATAAAGAGTTTTAGATTACCATCTAATAAAAAAATTATATTGTATAATAAATTTATTTATTTTATAAAAATAGTATTAAAAATCATATTCATTATAATTTTTAATTTTTGAATTAACTAACCCAGTAAAATGTAGCATTTTGAAATTAAACTCGCTTTAAAAAATTAAAATAAAATTGAACTCATAGTGAAGTGTTGAAGTTTCCGGGATGAAGTGTCAACAGACCGTTATCTACGGGGTAACGTTGAATGTTTTTGGTTTTATGTCTCCAGTAAAAAAATGAACTCTCTAATTAATTTGAAATTTGATGGACAGATAAATAAATTTTAATCAATAATTATTTTTATTAAAGATTAAATTTAAATATTATACAAATGATTTAATCTTAATTTTAATCAAAAATCACCTGTGTATCCAAACACTTGATTTACAATAATGTTTGAATTTTTTTATTATATAATAATTCGACTGAGGTTTGAATCTAGAACCATTTATATATTACCTCAAATCATAGATAGCACTAAGCGGATCCTAATGCTTCGGTAACGTTGGATTAGAAAACATAAAGATGTTTTTTTAACGTAAAGAGAACTCTACCAAAAGAAAAATCAATGGACTTGTCGGGCCCCTCTTTTAAAGTAGAAAACGCTCGTTATTTATGTTTGTTTGAGACTTTTCAGTTTCTTTCTTTCCTTTTACAATATTTGATTTAATGAAATTGTAATATTAGAAAAAACACAATGAAAAATTATTATTAAAATTAAATTAAATATTTATAAGTGTCTAACTCAATTAATTAAATGACATGTGAATTATTATAAATCTTATAACACTGTCAAATATTTGAATTCCACTAATACACTCACCACACCCTGAACAACCCCCCCATGCAATTGCAAGTAGAGAATGACATAATTAGTTGAAAAATAAGTGTAGTGTCGATAAAGGTTGATAAAGATAAAAACTATTAGTTGAAATTGTTGATTAATGGGTAAGCGTACTAAATAATCATTAGTATTATGATGAGTAAAAATATGATTTCTTCATAAACTCATGTAATACTTGATAAATTTCATAAATTTATATTATCTTGATTAATGAAAAGCAAAAAATTACTATGAAAACCAAATTACAATTGGTATACTCAACACTTTAACCATTAGAGCGTCTTTCCTTGGCTTGCACCAAACATAAATTCCTTATCATAGATCGAATTTTTTGAATACTTAACCTTAACCTCCGTTGTCACTTCATGTATTTTAAAGGAAAAACCTTGCAACCACTCATCATCATAGATCAACCCTAAAAGGACATCACCACCAATAAGAAAACCTTTATCCTTCAATAGGCTTTCCATGTAGGATTTTTCAAGGCCTTCATTCTCCTTAGAAATCCCTTCAACCTTTCTTTTACCCTTCTTATGACTTCGATGTAGCAAGTATTCCTTTTGTTCTGATGTCTCTTCCAAAACCCTAGTAGAGCTTTCGCACTCCATCTCTTTCCTCCCGAGTTCCAACTCCCAACAAACATTAAGGATATATTTGATAAGAAGATTTTATTCACCTTGTTGGTACATCTTCTACAACTAATGCCTTTGTTAATAAAAATTATGTTTGACCTTGTTAAAACAAATGTTAGCAAATGTTACAAGCAATTGTAATAAAAAATTTCTCCAGACACATCTTTTATTGAATTATATTTGAAAAGAATAGTTTTCTAAAATAAAAAATTTAATTTTTTTTGTGATCAATTATTATCCTTATTTCTATCGAGACAATTATGTTAAAAAAATATGATCATTATAATTAATAAAACTCTCTCAAAGTATTTAATATGATTATATACTCAAAATTTGATCTTAAAATCTTTAGTTAAATTGAAATAACCTCACATTTGATTCATGTATTATTGTTATCTTTTATTTTACGTAGATAATTTACACTCATAATGAATATGTATTATTTATATTTGAAAATTGAGAAGGGTTTGAGTTGAGCGGAGAAGTGGCGAACCCAGTTTGAGCGCTGTTTTTGTTTGTGTTCCCAGCGAAGGGCAAAACAAAGTATAAGACTTTGCTTCGTTTTGCTTGTTGTCGCGTCAACCATGGCGTCGTTTGGGTCTCTGAAATCCACCATTTTCGAAAAAGAAGAGAGAAAACAGTGAGTACTGAGTTTCTCTCTCTCTCTCCCTCTCTCTCTTTTCCCCGTTATTTTTCTTCATTTCGATTGGATTGGATTTCTGTAACCCTAAAATTGACCTAATTGCAATCGCAGGCAGTATCAGTCGCATATTCGAGGTCTCAATGCATTCGACCGTCACAAAAAATTCATCGACGACTACGGTAATGTTTCTCTTACAAAATCGTTAAATCATTTATTATTTACTACTCTTTTTGAAAAAAAAAATCCTGTTTCATGATGAATGTCGTTTTGTTTAGGGTTGATGGACAATAATGAATTGATCAAATTTGTAGCTCTTGATTTGGTTGGTTCCTCATAATAATACTGTCCTATAGCAAATGGATGATGAACAGTTTCCTCCACTGAGATGGAAGGAGGCTACAATCGTCCTCACATATATTCAAATATGGATCTAACTTCTCTAAAGTGTAGCAATTCACTTCAAAGGATGAAGTAGTAATTTCAGTTGTTGATGAGGAAATCAATGGTTGATTAACTGTTGATTTTTGCGTTAGATTGATTACTTGCTTATCCTCTTGCTGACTTTAGAGGAGTTGAATCCTTCAAATACAACCCTCTTTTAGTAACTGTACCACTGATTTTTCTATTGTTGCTTGCTAGTTCTGCTGATTCATAGCAAAAAAGTGTTCTAGAGTCTAGAGACATGTTTGTTTGTATTCTTCTTGTTCTGTCTTCCTTGGGTTAGTAATCAGAATTTGTTAATGGGTTTGTAACCAGGAGGCTTAATTTTGTTTGCTACAGCCTCGTGATGTTTTTTTTTGTGTGTGTCTGTTTTGTGTTATCTGCTGGAAGTTTGATGGAGAGATAAGAAATCAATAAGATACCTTGATCTGAATGGCCTATTGGGCAATTTTTTATTTTTTTTTGGCGAACTATAATGGCATTGTTTGATTGGTGTAATTACAACTAGTGAGAAAATGGCTTTTGTTGCCATTCTCATTGTTGCTCTGATGGATGTCATTATCTCATTGTAGTTTACTGATGTTATTTTAAGTTGTAAATGCTCCTAGTTATTTATCATCTTGGTCCTGCAAGAGAACATTTCAGTTTCCCATGAAATTTCAGTTTTTTTTTGTTCAAGTGTATTATTTTCCAGCTAGAATTCTTCTAAGATTTTCTCCTTTTGTGTCGACAGTTAAATTTTATAGAAAAGAAAGACCGTCGAACCTAAAGTTGCCCATTAAAACAGATCAAGATACACTAAGAGAAGGATACAGGTAAGCTTGTTATCTTGCTTTATGTAAGCTAAAACTGGTGGGAGTGTCTTTTGTTTTCTCATATTTCTGGAGCTTGTTGCCTTGCCATAATTTCTCCATTGCTGTTGTAACATAAGAAATGAGCCTTCCCTCCTTATTTTTTCCCATTAAAATTTCAATTGTTTTCCTAACTCCATTTTAAAATTTAGTGGCAATCCCTCTTATCTTCGAGATTATTATTATTATATGATATCATCACACTTTTTTGAGCATTTTTGAAAACTTTCATGTGATTTGACCTAGCTATAAGAGTGAAATCATGATTAGTGCAGTACTGGATTGCTTGCCTATATTTGGCACTCTTATGAAATTAACCTTTTCCTAGCAATAGCTAAATGAGCTTCTATCATTTGCTGCATGTTCAACTCTATTGAAACTATTGTGAACATGAGAAATGTTTTTACCATACTTAAGATATTTTTGAAGCTTCCCTTGTGAATATGAATTTCTTTATTATTATTGGGAAAAAGGTTTTACCTTCCTGCCTTATCATCTCTTTTCTCAATTTCTTTATTTCCGTATCAGAATTTTAATGTTGTTAATCCAAATGTTGCAAGGTTCATCCGTTCAGAGGAAGATGACATGAATCCATCGTGGGAACAAAGACTGGTGAAGCGTTATTATGACAAGCTTTTTAAGGAGTATCCTTCGCAAACATGTTCATTTTTTATACTAATATTATTTATACTGTAGGAGTGATAGTTCCTTTTATTTATTTATGTAACGTAATATTGGCATTTGGTTAAATTTGTTGGTAAGGAAATGTGGACAATGCTCATGTAAGAGATTCAGAGATTTCTATATATTATATTTTGCATTCCATTTACCTAATTTGGTCTCTCTTCCATAGAGCATTTTATCTAAAATATAGCTTATATGAAAGGATATAAGAAGTTATTATTGACATTGCTTCTGATTCATACCAATATAGGAATGACATTTGTGGAGTGGAGTCTAACTACCTACCTGCAAATTTGTCTTGTATAATCTCTATATATATTTGTACCTTAATTCTTTCAAGATACTGCCTAGCTGACATGTCACAGTACAAGAGTGGTAAGGTAATTATTTATTCATTACTTAATAGAATATTTTCTTGCGGGATTGTGAAATATTGCTATCTTTTATACTTATTCTTATGACTGAAACCCTATGTTGGTCTTCAAGAGATATGGTCAGTATCAATTGAGCCATTGACAATTTTTTCGCATCAGTTTACCTCCTGATAGTTAATATTGTCATTCTGTATTTTTCCAGATGTAGCAAAGTGTACAAAAGGAATCAATCTGTTGAGGGCTTGAATGATGCTGACCTTTCTCTTTGGACATTCAAAATAATGGTTTAATCTATTTTTATTCTAGTTTTGGTAAATCACATTGGCACCTAAGGGCAGGAATATTTTACCTGTTTCTCTACCTCTCTGCTTAAACAGGGAGATGGGTTGCCACTAGTCAGTAGTCACTAAATGTCTAGAATGCATTAATGGTTCTCCTGCTTTAGTCTACCTTAGCTTATTATATCTTGCTAGCTCAACTATATTCTTAAACTCCTGTTAAATAGCATTTTAACCTTGTTGTTAATATAACAACAGTTAATTTATATTATCATCTTGTAAAACGTTTAAAAAATTGAGACAGAAGAGGGGTGTTATCATAATCTCATGTTCAAGGGATGTTGGTGATCCAAGGGTTTTATGAAGTCTAGAAACTCATTTTAAGTATAGTACATCTTTAAAATGGTATGCTGATAAATTGCATTTTCTTGTTAGATTGGTCTCAGGTGGAGGACAGAGAAGGAAGTCATATCTGGCAAGGGTATTAATTATTCTTTTGCTGGCTAGTATTTCGTAGTATTGATTCCCTCAGTTGCTTCCCATGTCTCACTGGGACTATTTCTGAAAACATATGCTTTGTGGTTTGTGTTCTTTCTTTACACCTTGTATAATTTCTTAGGCAAAGAAACTCATCCATTAAAAATTAATGATTAATTTATTTAAGTTTAATTGAGTTTCACCTACTTTGTACATGCAATATAGTGTTATTTGTTTAATCGACTAATCTTTTGAGTATCCAAATTTTCTCCAACTGATCCTTTTAATAGAATTATGCACACACTTTTAGAAAAAAAATTGAAACATGAAGTAGAATTTGTTGGCTTTGAAAGGATGCTCTATTAATGATATTACTATCTTTTGTTAACTTGTTGGCATTGTCTCCACATTTTTCCTTCTTTAAATTGTAGAAGAAATTTTATTTTTAAACAAAAACACAACTGGGGAAAGAATAACTTGTTTTAAGACATCAAATTTCCCTTCATTCTTAGGCCTGCAACAAAACTTGTAAGTCCTAACTAACAAAATGATCTCTTCTGTGTTTGTCCACACCAGATCATCAAGCAAGGGATATTAGATGGGAACATAACCCAGACAGGTCTGGATAAGGGCAAATAACCATCTACTTTCATGAGATTAAGAAGCAGCTTTAGGATTACCCAAAGTAACTCCAAAGTAAATCAGCCATTTTAGAACCTGACAACTCTGTGTTCACATAGGTAGAAAGACACCAATTCTCCACATTCGAACTAGCCAACCCACTCTTAGCTAAGTGCCTAAGTTTAACCTTTTAAATTGGAGATAGCCTTGGAAAACTTGCAACTGGAAAGAACCTTCAAAAAGACATCACTATCCTCCACTAGAGTTTGTTTGAGTTGCATAAAAAGGAACAGAGCATCACGAAAGAGTTATACTTTAGTTGATTTTTAAAATAGACTAAGCTTCTCAAAAAGTAACTCAAGTCAAGGGACAAACAACACAGCTCTAAATATTTGTTGCTAACTAAACCACCCTGGCACAGCGGTAAAGTTGTGTCTTGGTGACCTGTTGGTCATGGGTTCGAATCCGGAAACAGCCTCTTTGCATATGCAAGGGTAAGGTTGCGTACAATATCCCTCCCCCTTACCTGCGCATAGCGTGGAGCCTCCGGGCAATGGGGTTACGCGGTTTTTTTTTAAACCAGGGAACAAAATTTGTCCACAACGCAAAATGAGAAAAACTAGTTGTTTTAACTTGTTCTGTTGTTTAGAGTCCTGCTCAATTTTGAATTTGATTGGTTATGTAACGTTGCAGGCCAGTTCATATGTGGTAACAAGTTTTGCAATGAGAAAGATGGGTTAGCAAGCTATGAGGTAAGGGTTTTACTATAAATACTAAAAATTTGGCTTTAGATAGTCTAATTGCATCAGTTGATACTTGTAATCTCCCAATAAATTTTAACCAATGATAGTGTGTTAAAGAAATGTGTTCCTAACACTCTAATTAGGAATATTTTATGTTTTCAGTATATGCTTATCTTTTCTTTCTCTCCCAACACTATACCTTGTTGATCATTCTATCAGCAGCCTGGTTTGTTTGAGGGCCAAGGAGACGTAATTTGTGAATATTTAATTAGGTGTTTCCTCTCCTTTATACTATTTGCATCATTTTACAGGTGAACTTTTGTTACTTTGAAGCTGGAGAAAACAAACAAGCCCTAGTTAAATTGGTAACATGCGAGAGGTGAGTCAGTATGTGCCAGTGCTGGTTTTGTGCTTAAGTCACTGTTTACTTCCATACTGGATGTTAGTATTTATGCCATTATGGGCTTTATGTTACTTTTTCTCATTGAAGGTTGTAGCAAAATCAAATTCTTGTTTCATTTTTTCTTGCTTATTTTTTTAATAGATGTGCATTCAAACTCAACTACAAGAGGCAAAAAGAAAAGGAGCAGTTAGAAAAAAGACAGGAACAGGATAGACGAAAGAGGTGAGAACATTGCTGCCCTCAATCCTCATATTTTTACTTATTGACTAGAAGATATGGAGATTGAGTCCTTCCACTTTTAGGAATCGTTCAAAGAGTGATGATTATCTAGATGACTTCCAAGAAAGCAAAGAGAGAAGGCGGAAAGGTTTGAAGTTGCACTACCTTTATAAGTTAATGGCCAGTTTTACATAATGGCATGATAATCTCTGTTTTTTCAGTTTATCATTTTATGTTGCAGAATAGACCTGAAAGGATAACTGTATGATGTTATTGAGATGGTTGCAAAGCTTTCAAAATATGTGGATCTT
>CM023952.1:32113544-32183828 GCA_013407115.1 Glycine latifolia | reverse complement strand
CTGTCCCTTATGGGAGTAATATATATTATCCTCTAAATGTTGCACGTAACAAGAGTTTTAAGGATAAGTACTAATCAAACTATGTTAAAAATAACAATGATTCTAATGTTTAAATTTTAAATACATATTGTACTTCAGTAATAGTGTAATTTACACTTCACCTGTCCCTTATGGGAGTAATATATATTATCCTCTAAATGTTGCACGTAACAAGAGTTTTAAGGATAAGTACTAATCAAACTATGTTAAAAATAACAATGATTCTAATGTTTAAATTTTAAATACATATTGTACTTCAGTAATAGTGTAATTTACACTTCACGGTGGATACCTGTTATTGATTTTACCAATCTAAAACTCAATTGCCTTATTTTCTAGCGGGTAAAATTGAGTGCAATTTTAGATAAATTAGTTTTAAGATATAAAAAGTTGTTTCACTGCAATTTGGATAAATTCTAAATAAAATAATTAGTAAAGAATATACATACATTTGGAACCATTTGACATATATCTTTTCTACTCCAAACTATCTCCTCCCAAGTCTCAACCTCTTTTGAGTTTGGTTACCGTTGAGTTGAAGGTAACCAACGTTTTATTTGGATCCAAGGATATTATTTGTTAATTCTTCATTTTATGTATTGAATTGCGCAAATGAACGTTTGGTGCCTCTCAAATAGTGTTTTAAAAATTGATGTAGTGATTGACCTGGTCAAGACATTGGGTCACTGAGTCAGTGGTCGAACTTGCATGATTCAGTTTGTAGTAAAAAATATATAAACATTTTATACATGTCTTAAAATTGTTTTGTCGTTGAGAACAACAAGGTATAGCTGGATAGCTAGTGATTTAATCTTGGAAATTGTTCTGTCGTTGAGAACAACAATGTCTAGCTAAATAGCTAGTGATTTAATCTTGGATCAAGAACTTTCTCCAAGGTATCTATGTGGAAGATACCTCTAGGTCAAGCAGATTATCGTGCACGATGATACCAATCTTGGGTGTGATGTGTGTGCACTATGACATCATATATTAGGGTTAGAGAGAGAATGCCTATACCTGTGAGCGTACTTCTTATTTATAATGGTGTTACCTCTATGTTAAATCATTGTCACCTCTTGATTAGATAAGATATAACCTCTTGATAAGATATCTGTTTGTTATGTTTGTTATGATCTCCTTTGATGACTGTTATGTCCATTGTTAATATCTCTCCAATTATTGTTGAGATTCTGAGGTGATGGACCTTTAATGGGCTTCACGATAATAGAATAATTTATTGGGCCCATATATTGGGTCCGTAACAAAAATATATACAAAAAAAAATCACAAATTAATATAATTTCATAACATAATTTATTTGATACCAAAAATGTTAAAAAAAATCGTTGTCTAAGTTCAAATAAACAAGTAAGAAAGATCACAAACGTAAATAAATAGTTTCATTAACATCATCATCCA
Organism: Glycine latifolia; assembly: GCA_013407115.1. NCBI lineage: Eukaryota > Viridiplantae > Streptophyta > Magnoliopsida > Fabales > Fabaceae > Glycine > Glycine latifolia. The sequence goes on along the minus strand of CM023952.1, from coordinate 32,182,370 downwards.
AATTTAAAGAACCTATGACAAAAAATTAGAAAGATTGATTATGTAAAAAATTTAAGTTTAATTTGAAGATGTAAAAATTAAAATGGGAGATAGATTGATTATGTAGATAATCTAATAACAAATTAATACTTAAATTTTTGTAATTTATTATCAAATTAATTTTTAAATATTATACGTTAATAATAATAATATTATCTTACAAATTTCATATTGATTAATTTATTATATTTCTACCATTTCATTTATGATATCAACATAGATATTTAATATAAGGGGGAAAAAAGCTGAAAAAGGAAGAGAACGAGGTCTGAAACATACAGCTTATAGGCATATAGCACTAGCAAGTAGTAGCTATAAAAGCCAAAACAACAGCCCCCCCAAGCCCTCATTAACATCACCCCCATCTCCCAATCCCTCCCCCTCCCCCCCCCCACCCGAGACCCAAAAAAAAATTGTAGCCCCCCTTCCCTTGGCCAAAAACCCGTCGCCCCCCACCACTTATAGCGACCCTCGCACCCACCCCAAAAAACACACAAAACCCACCTTTTCCCACCCACCCCTACCCAAAACCCGTTACCTCTCCTACCCCCACTGAAACAGAAAAACCCATTACCCCCACCCTCGAGTAACGCGACACAACTGTTTGACGCGAACGGAGAAGAGGGAAGCGACGATAGAGAAAAATCAGTTTGCAGCGTTTTTTTCTCTTCAAATTGCAATCTGGTCTGGGTTGACGGGTCACGCAGGTCGACTATAACCCGGTCGGGTCGTCCGGGTGCATCTGGGCTAAAAGCATAGCCGATCCAAGTCTTCACCTGTAACACCCCGGATTATAAGTTGCTAATATTTGGACGTTTATGTGTGTAATTATGTTGCTTAATTACTTGATTTACTTTTTATTAGTGTTGTTTGTTATTGTTCTGTCTTAGTATGCGTGTTTTTATGATGGATGTGCTAAGTCAACTTTGATTGGCTATGGTTGCTGCCTGTACATGCAAGGTGGACATGTCCTATCAGCTGAGTGCTTAAGAGCAGAAGTGTGCAACGGAAGCGTATTCATCTCTCTTTTCTTTGCGCTTTCCTCTTGCTTTTCTCTGTCCTCTCTCTAAGACTCACACCCAAAACTCTCTCTCCCTCAACCTTCTATGTTACCTTCAAACCACGAGAACCACCGTCGTTGCCACGAAAGTCTGACATCGAAAAGGACCTTGTGATGGGAACGGAAGCACAGAACAACACGTAGTGTAGCTGTAAAATGAACCCCTGGTTAGGTAAGGGGAGCTTATCATATTTAATAACGATTTCAGGTAGCATGGTTGAGGATCAAAGAGTCCGACCAGGGCGATGGTTGCATGTCCCATGTGTGTGTTATTTTTCTAATAAGCTATGTTTGTCTTATTGGATGGAATGGGTTACGTCTTGTGTTTGGGGTTGGTTTTGTGTTGATGTTAATGATGTTCTGGTGTGGGGTTCTGGGAAGGGGGAGTTGATGTTGTAAGAATCTCCCTGTGCATGTGTGTAGAGCTGGCATTTTGATGCTGACAAGCTCCCAAACACTTTGCAGAAGTGTCCGTGAAGGTGCTGAGTATCAGGTAGGGATCGGTCGAGTTATGTGTATATGTGTGTGCTTGTGATGTCGACTGTCGAGATGGGTTTGTCGAGATATACATATATGGGCTGAAGATGTCAACTTCCGAGATGGGTTGGGTGAGCTGTATGTACATGTGCTTGTGATGACAACTGCCAAGATGGGCTGGGTGAGTTATATATATATGTGTGTGTTTATGGATGACATATGTGAATTATGTTGAAGTCAGCCTATGTGATGGCTTGAGATGTTTTGTACCTTGATAGAACCATGGTGAGAGGCTAGGTATAAACACATGAGATGTCGAGACCGAGTGGTGGACCTTGTAAGGACCACAGTCAGCGCATCAGTGAGCCCATGTTGGGACAGCCCTACTTTGGGGCAGTAGGTATGTAACATGGGAGGGTATGGAGATCCTAGCCAGGACGAGAAGTTCCTGTGCCGGGCCATATGTTGATGGTGCCCATAAGAGACATACGTGTTCGTAGCCCGTGTTGGGGCGGCCCTCGTTTGGGGCAGTGTGTATGTAACATGAGAGGGTATGGAGATCCCAGCTAGGGCGAGAAGTTCCTGTGCCGGGCCATACGTTGATGGCGCCCATGAGAGACATATTTCATTTCCATGACGAAAATGAAATGATTGATTGTAATAGTACTAGAAGTACTGGGGGGGCCACGTCTGTAGGAAGATCCTTATGACACCCGTTTGGCTGATCACCACGGAGGAGTGAGTCTTGTGCTCGACAGAGTGACCCCGACGTCAACTACAACTATCATTCAGACCATGGATTTGGCCCATTTCCGGGATGGTACCACATTGCATGATGAGAGTTGAGTCAAGAGCATGCATCATGTTAGGCATTATACATTGACTTGTGAATTATCCCTTGATGCTTGTTCGTGTTGGTTGTGCATTGATATATTTGTATATGATAGTGACACTGTGTCGCTTGGATTGTTTTTCCTTGATCGATGTTATCCTTTACTTGTATTTTATATGATGAACTCACCCTTGCTTTGTTGTGCCTTGTGGTTTGGTACATGTGGTAATCACGAACCTAGTTCGTGTGAGCAGATGGACAGTAGTAGGTGATCTGGGAAGATAACAACTTTTTGGTTGGAGCCGTCGAGTTTCCAGGATGTCGATGTGACGAATCCCGGGCAGGGGTTATGTTTTGCTGATTATACCATGATTTTGATAGCCACACCCATGTTTTTATTAGTTGCACATCTGATATTTAATTTCTTACCTCATTTGTAAAACTCTTGTATGTTTTAAATATGGATAATTGTATTTGAAATTAAAACACGCTTTGTATAAACAGAGATATGTATGCAATTGGAATGTTTTCATACGTGTTTTGGTGATGTTCATAATTGTTATGTGATTGCGAAAAATTTACCATGGTTTTTTTTCCTCAAAGAATAAAGGGGTGTTCTCTTAATCAAAAGTCACGTTAATGTTGTGTTTAAGAGTTAGAGATACATTAACGACGTGACGGGTCATTACATCACCTGACCTGGTCCAGTCCCCAGTTCACGTCGAACCGCCCGGGTCAGTCCGAGTTTTAAAACACTGCTCTCAAACGGCAATCCAAACACATTTTTAATCATCAACATGGAATGTCTAAAACTAAAGATACATTGTATCTGTTTTGCAAAATGACATATTGACAAATAATTATCATTGTCTTGGCATTTATATATATCATATAATAATAGAGAGGCAGACTAATTATTGGTTAGAAAATTGTAAAATAGAAGAATGATATAAAAATCATATAACAACGTTAACGAGATGTAAAACAATATATTCTATTGACTTGTTATATCATTAATAGGACAATTATATTTTTTTTATAGGTAAATACTCATTTTGTTCTTGAATTTATTAGGTACAAACAAGTAGGTGCATGGAAGATAAAAATTAAACTTTTATTTCCAAATTTGCAAAAATATGACAAATTAATTCTATTGTTAGTTTTCTAAGTTAATTCAAACAAATATGCATATTTTTTATTATGACATGATAGGTGACTGTTGTATATCATACACGTGATTGTCATGTGTAAAAAAATTGACTTTTTTATTTTGTTTCTGATTTTAACAATTTGTTATTATTTTAATATTTGAAATTAATCGTTGACATTTTTGTTCCTAGATTTAACTACTATTATCATTTTGATAATTGAAAATACTTTTGAATTTTTAATTAAGTGTCACACTACATATAAATTGTTAGCATAATAATAATAAATGACATTTGTTTATAATAATAACAATTATTTATGGTGATGTAAATTAAATAAAAATATTTATCATAAATATTATATTTTATGTTTGAAATCACTATTAATTTACTTATTATATTTTATTAAGTTAAAATTTTAACAAATAATATTATAACAGTGACAAACAACAACATAATTGAATAGAAAATAAATAAATATATAAAAATTAAATTAAAATATGTATTATATAAATATATAGATATTAACAAATAATTTATTTTTAAAATTTTCTGTATTTATTTAATTATGGAGGGAATTAAAAAATAAAAAAATACAAAATGAATCATTTTATTTTATCAAAATATAAGACGAAATTAGATATTTTGGTTTTTTTCACCTTTTATTATATTTTTTTTTATTTTGTATACTTTAACGTGACCAATATAATGAATAAGTTATATTTTATACTCAATTTTATAGGTTGCATATATTGTATACTCCAATATGATAGACAACAACTATATTATCTATTGAGAATATAATGGATGAATTATATTTTATGCTCAATTTTTATAGGTAGTATATTTTTAACTTATAATGACTTCATATCCTCTAATATTCAATTATTGAAAAACAATGGAAATTGCAAAAAGATATGTAAGAAACTGGTTTCAACACTTTCGTTTTTCATGTCTTATACTCAATCTTTATAAGGGTAAGTTTTTTAAGTGTCTTTTTGTCATTAATATTATTTTATAAAATAGATTGATTAATTATTTAATCTAATATTTTGCACAATAATAACATATAAAATAATAACTTAATTTTGATAGAATATTTAGTTTGGAATTTTATAGAATTTTATTAGTAATGTCTTAAATTTAACACTTATTATTATAATGTAATCACTTATAAATTAGTTTTATGTTTATAGTAAAATTTAAATTACATAATTGTAGAAAGAATAAAAGTGAAAGAATATAATAATGTCTATGCTAATAATTTCATGCAAAATGGGACTTAATTATAAATTTAAAAATGCTTATAGGAACCAAAATGATAATACATGTCAAGTTCAGGACCAAAATATCAGTAAATGATTAAGTTTAAGGACTAAATTAATAACAAATTATTAAATTTAGATACCAGATTAGTTAGTCATATGTGACAATCACATAGATGATAACACATGACAATGAAATAGATGATAGTGATAACAGTTGCCAAATCATCATTAAGAATGTCACATGGATACTACCGTTTAAGTTAATGGAAAAAATTAACAATAAAATTAATTTATAGTACTTTTTATAAATTCAAAAATAAATTTTTTATCTTTAGTCTTTTATAGACCTAACGCTAAAAATTGAAGAATCAAAATACATATTTACCCTTTTTTATAAATTGTATTTTAAAATTCTTTATCAATTAATTTCACATAATTAACTGATATCAGACAATTTTATCTATTATATATATATAAAAATATTGAAATGTGATGTGAATTGTTGGAGAGCTCAAAGTGAGTCAGCTAAAAGCTAAAGCAGATTGGGGTGTTGCCACGTGTCCTATGTAGCTTACTCAACACCCAGCAGCTAACACATGCCTCATGCACGTGTCTTCCCCTCGTTGAACCTCTCACATTGTTTCACTGCTTTCTTGCACTAAACGACGATAATTTCAATGACGCCGTTCTGCAAACGCCGCTACGCCAACAGTAGTTAGGTGCCATTAATATATTTCTTAATACTAAGTCTTTCTCACTGCTCGCGAACTATTCATACTTACATATTTTTATTGGCTCATTGCTATAACTTTTGAATTACTAATTCTATTATTTATTATCATTTTTTACATTTTTTAAATATTCATTATTTTAATAATTTTTACATTTTATTTGAGCTTAAAACTAGCTAAATATTACTCGATATTATTATTAATTATATATAAATTAAGACCTCTACTAAAAATTTGACTTAAGTATTATTTTTGTTATAAAGAAGTAAATAGTATGTACATTAAATTTCAATCACGAAATGTTATATATAATAATTTCAATTTTATAACAAACATTTTAAAATTATATCAATAATGATAGTGTAAGTTTTTTCATACTAACAATAAATAAAAATTAAAGTGTTATAAAAAATTATGTAATTTACTAAATAAACAATATATGCAAATTACAGTTTTAAATTTTTTTCATATTATTATTTAATCACATATTATAATGCATAATAAATTTTTTCTTTTATAATCATTTGCTTAAAAATTATATCTAATATAATTTTTAATTTTTTAATTGTACTTGTAGGTATAAATTATTTTTTTTAAAGAGGAAACTAGAGTAGCTTTTAATTAATAGGCACCAGCAACAGGGACAGGTGGCTCGATCTTCATGGTGGGGCCCACACATGTCGTTTGTAATTGCAACACGTCGTGGAATATATACAGGTGTCGTGTAACAGTTAGGTTTTGTATCTATATTTTAATTTAATAACTGTTCCTAATTTTTTTTTATCAATTATTGTTATTATTTTATCACCAAAAGTAAGGGAATGACTGTTTTCTAATTCCTACCAAAAATATAAATTATGTTGCGCTTGATGGAATTTTTTTATGAACATATTTTTTATATATGGAGTTTTTACCAAAGATTTTTTCCCATGGCACTGGCAGTCTAATGATTAATATTAAAATATACTATGAAAGGATTGAATTATTCAAAAAGTACTGGACTTCCAGGAGATGGGTATATGGGTTTGATGGCTAAATCTATAAATGCGGAATTTTGTTGTGTCATATTTACTAGTTTAAATGTTTAATTCTACATAAGAAAATAATATTTACTAAACAATAACAATAGGCGAGTTTTGACTTCTTTATTAATAAGGTAAATCTGAGAGCTTAGAAGCATTTTTTATTGACTTTATAATATTGATCTTATAAATCACAAAATAATAATTTCAAATTAGTTAAGGATGTAAACTTTTTACACTTATAATCCATATCTATTAAACTCAAAATAAAACATGAAATTTTTGAAATGTTATTCCTTATATTCTACATTGAGCTACGTGACATAAAGATGAAGCTGGATAAACTTTTCAACAACGTTTCTCCTAATTTCACATTCTATAATTGAGAAAAGGGGTTTTAAGGGGCCATTTTTGTCAACACATCATTGTTCTTACATTACACTCAAGTAATTAGGTAAAACAGGTTTCATATTTTATTACATTTTCTCTTGTTTTCTTCCAAGAGGGAGACATCAGACAATGACAACGACCTTTGCGTGAAGTAGAAATAAAATATATTTCTTACATTTTCATTTTCTCAACATAATTTATTTTTTCTCCTTATTATTCGTAAAAGTTAAATCTTATTCTCATCGCTGCATCGTGCTCCATTGTCTCTCTTGAGGTTGCAGACTTAGAGAGAGAGAGAGAGAGAGAGAGAGAGAGAGAGAATGGGTCTCATCTCAATGCAATTTAGGTTCTGAAAACCAAAGCTTTTCATAGTAAGTCCTTTTTAAGTTCATTGCTTTATTCTCTTAAATCACAGAATCTCTAGTTTTTGTTCAAATTTGACTTTAACTTTCTAAAGGTGTTTCTGTGTGTTGTTTGTTTCATCTTCCTTTATGATAATTGTTTGTGAGAAATGGGAATTATGTTTTCAGCATGTGTGTTTAGTTGGCAAGAAAAAATGAGAAAAGCAATTTTGATTTTTGAGTTTTCAGTTTTAGTAATGTCAAAGGGCAGTCAATGGTCATCACTTTGTTTTCTATACAACATAGAACTTCATGTTAGCTATAAATAATCAAATTCTCTGCTCAAGTACACAGAACTTGATAAAGCTCTAGTCTTTTTGGGATTTTGAGTGAAAGGTAAAGTCTTTAAATTCATTTCATTTTACTTAGATTCATTTTTCTAGCATGCAATTTAGTCTGAACTTCATTACGCTTTTCCAGCTTTGCAATGGAGATAACCGATTGAGATTGATTTGATCCCGAGCATCTTTCCATTTTTTAAATAATTTATGGAATTTGATTGTGTTTTTGTGTGTCTGATTTTTGAATTTTGTTGTATCTTTGTGTGGTTATAGGGAAAAGTTGTGCTAAGATGCCAGGGAAACCTGACACTGATGATTGGCGTGTAGAGCGTGGGGAGCAGATTCAGTTTCAGTCTTCCATTTACTCTCATCAGCAGCCTTGGTGGCGCGGAGTGGGGGAAAATGCCTCCAAATCATCTTCAGATGATCAGTTAAATGGTTCAATCGTGAATGGTATCACGCGGTCTGAGACCAATGATAAGTCAGGTGTCTGTAATTTGGCTGGGATCTTATTAAACTTTTGCTTTATAATAATGTAATTTTGTTACTTCTCCTTTTTGGATACACTTTTTTGAAAAAAAAAAAAATCTTTTGATTATGCTAGCGTTAATTGTTCTGTCATCTATTTTGATTGAGAAGAATGAAATGTTATTGTTACCTGCTCTCTTAAGAAAGTCAGCCTGTGTTGACACAATTCAGGTTAATTGCACTTTGCCATTAAGCATTTATCCACTCCCCCTGAAAATTTAATATGGTTGTTAGCAATGGCATCGTTCAATCAATGTATCTGACTTTATTTAGTGAAAGAAGGCTTTTGTTGTTGTTATTAGCAATGACCATCATGCCTTTCAAATTAAGGGTTAATTCTAATAACTAAGGGAGGAAAAACTTGTATGCATGCTAGTAACTTTTTTAAAGGAAATTTACTGACAATAGATTCTAATTGTGTACAAAGTGAGGAGTTTGTGTTTTCAATAATGACTTCTAATTGGTAAATTAAGAATTCATTTTAAACATAATGTTTCTCTGCACATACATTAGCATTATATATGAATATAATTTCTACTAATAAGTTTCTTGTTGGTCTCAGGCGGAGGTGTTGCCAAAGAATACCAAAACATCAAACATGCCATGTTGTCATCCCCATTTACCATGGACAAACATCTTGCTCCAAATCCCCAAATGGAACTTGTTGGTCATTCAGTTGTAAGACCTTTAGAATTACATTTTTCTAAGGCAATTTAGGCACAGAGAACTTTTGTCACATACTGCATGAGCCTTTAATTTATAGTTGTGAGTTTATAACTCCTTAATCTCTGCCATATCATGTCTATTTTCTTAAATTATTTTTGGAGGAGGGAGGGTTATGGAATGTTCCACTTTGTACTATATCTTTGGGGGTAAAATATTAAGATGATTAGCTTCCTCAATATGTGATGCAGGTTTTAACATCTCCTTATTCAGATGCACGGTATGGTCAAATCTTGACTACTTACGGGCAACAAGTTTTGGTATGATATATGCAATTATCTCTATGGTATTTATGAAAATTGCTTCCATTTGAACAAATCTCTTTAATCTGTAGATCTGAACTGGTCCACCTTTGTGACTACGGAAATAGAATATATATTTTATATGGTGTATAGAATAGATATTTTGTGAACCTATATTTGTGCATAATAAGCTTATTTATAGATTAAAACATTATTTATTTTTGAAAGAAAAGGGTTAATATAAAATAAGTAGTATTTTTGCCCTTGCAAGGACATGTATTATGCTTATTTATTAGTTTGTTATAAAAAATATTGTTTTTTGGATTTTTTTATGATTGTGAGTTTGTATTTGTGTGTGCACATCTTTTCATGACTGTGTGCCATTATTTAAATGTTTTGAACTATAATTTTGTTCTATAAAGTATTACCTTATTCTTTTGTAAATATATAGACCGCAAATTAGAAGCACAAGATGATCACATAGAAGTTATCAAGTATAGTGAGTGTCATAACTGATGTATATATATTGAATATGCATATACTTTATAAGTTTCTTCTTTTTAAAACTCATCAATTGTTTACTTTCACGGAATATTATTTTTTAAATTGATCTATAATACTTTTCATTACTGTATGTCTTTGAGTAATTAAGTATTTCTTTATAAGATTGTTTCAGAGGAGGATGCCAGTTCAGCACTTGATTTGATGCAGTATAAGGTTATAAACATCTTTTTTGGATGATGCCTCATCCATACTTGATTAGATGTGGCAATATGAGGTTTGAAGTAATTTTAGCATACTTACAAATGTAACAATGAGCTTGGAAATGCCTTTGGTTGTAAGTTGCGGTTCTTTCTGTTTCCATTACATTATGGAGGTCTACTAGACACTTCACATCCTTGTAACAATAACCACTAACCACTGCATGAGTGTCAACTTGTGATGGTAGCAGCACTTATTTTATGCAGGCTTTCTTTCTCCTTATGGACTTCCGTATCTAAGTTCAAATTCAACCTCTCTTTCCCTTTATTTTTTCCCTTCGAGGCTTCCTATGACTTTAAATATTCTTGTTGAACCAAGTAACTGCTCTTCTACTTTATTTCTAGTCCTAACAGATATTGGTATGATGCTAGATAAATCCTCAGTTGTATGGAATGCATCATGCTAGAATGCCTTTGCCACTTGAAATGGAAGAGGAGCCTGTTTATGTCAATGCAAAGCAGTATCATGGTATTTTGAGGCGAAGACAGTCACGTGCTAAGGCTGAGCTTGAAAAGAAAGTAATCAAAAACAGGAAGGTATGATTGATATTCAACTTATTTAGGAAGGGGATTATACAGCTAATAGGGAGGGGTCCACTATCCTGAAAAAAGATTAGAATGAAACATAAATGAATAAAAAAGAACTGTAAAGTTAAAATTCATTCAATGCAATAGGTTACTACTGGATTAAGGTTTATGCATTCATAGACTTTATGTTGAATAGAAAAAGCCTACCCTGAATTGGTTCAATATTTTCCATGGCAGGGATTTTATTACGCTTTTCTATTTCTTTTGTGTTTCATTCTTCTGACTGATAATCTCTTGACCTTCTCAGTAGCATATATAAATTTAGACATTGTATTTTAGCTTGTCTTGGATTATATGTTGACTTGCTGATGTTATTTCTACAGTATTAGTTCTGTTCCCACAATTTCTTTGGTTATTTCTATTTCTATTAGATCTGGTTCCTGTGGCTATCTGATAAAAAAACAATGGAATATGAAGTCCATTTCCTGCTTTGCCCTTTCTCTGTGATGTAGCAAGCAGCCATGTTCAAATCAATGTCTTTTAAACTCTCAAATGTGACATCTCTTCAGTGTTGACATATGAACATGATATGTTAATTGTTATGTGGAAATCTTACATTTATAGATTTAAATGCCAAGATTTATTTTGGTAGAAAAAAAAAAAAGATAATCAAAGAAAGTAGAGGATATTAAATAGGAACAGCAGGGTTAATAAAAAATGTTTGGGATAAAGTAGTGTGTAAAATTGTGTGTTCAGAATACTTTAGGAATTTTCACTATCAGGAAATCATAACAGTCCCAACTCCCAAATGTTGTTTACTTGACTAAAGATTATATAGTAGTTGGTTACAAGAACCATCTTGGCCAAAAGATTATAAGCTGTTAGGAAAAGGCACCTGAACAGTTTTATACCTTTAACAGATGGTTTCTACTTCTATGAAGACAAAAAAGAAAGAAAAATGTGTGGTGTATACTATTGTTCCAAAATTCCAGAATTTCTTTCTGGAATGTATCCATCCATGCTTAACATGTGCAATATGTTTTCAGCCAATACTTGTGTTACTATTCCTCTGCTGAAGTTAATAGGTAGTTTTGTCAAACCCTGAAAAAGTAAACCCCAAGTTAGATTTTTTGGTCAAAATTGCTTTGGAAGGAAATTTTCATTTCTTGCCTTCAAGTCTTACAAAGTTGCCTTAAAGTTTTAAAATTGAGGAGGCATGTGCCATGTGGTGGATGATTTAATTAAAGACTGTTTTAAATGAACAGAGTAAAAACTGTAAGCAATCTAGTTGAGTGAACTGGTTGTTAGCCTAGCACTGTGGTTTCTGTACAAATGATTATGGTCAGGTAGTGGGGGGAAAATGACAAATTACCAGGATTTGACTACTTTAAAGTCAGCAAAGGTAAAATACGTAATCTCAGTAGTTGATGAGAAAATTAATAGTTGATATTCTAACCCACAATGTTTTAAGAACCGGATCTATCATTGAACCGGCCGAGGCACTGGGTTAATGGGTTACACGTCGAATCGGAGTCTCACTGGTCAAACTGGTTTGACCCGGTATATATTAAAAAAATATAGAAATTAATATAACTAAGTAACTAACATAATTTAATCATCCAATACTCTAAATTTAAAATGATTGTCATTATAAAATACCTAGTATCCTAAATAAAAACCAATGTTCATGTCAATACAAGTCCATAAATAAGTTCCAAACTCAAACAAACATCCAATGTCTTAAAAATAATCATAAGTTCACAAAAAAAAAAAATATAGACAATGAAGGTGATTTTTTTTAAAAAAGAGCTGCACTCGATTCAACCCGAGTCACACTGGTTCTAATACATTTCCAATCCTCTTAGTAAACCGAACTGGTGTGTCCACCGGGTTCTGGTCAGACTGGCTGGTGTGGTTCTTAAGACATTGCTAACATGTGCGTAATTTGTTATACATGTGTATGTAATATCAACCATTGATTTTCTCATCAATGATTGAGATTACTTACTTTACTCTCTAAAGTGAATTGTTCACTTTAGAGGATCCAGATCCTTATTACCATGATGTTTTTGGAAGTTCCACCATGTCTCACTGTTAGGATTATATAGTAGCTACTGCCATTTTGTCATTGTAATGTAATAATTAATAGTTTGCTAGTTACAGCTGTTAGTTAGTTACACCTAAAGCTGTCAATTACAAATCTGATGTATAAATACCACTGATGTAACTCTATTATTCATATTAATCAATTCATCATTCATTTTCCAATACTCGCACTGGTTACTGGTAAAGTGTTTGTGAATGTTTTGTATTCATATAATTTTATCTCTCACTTCTTGCCATTGGTGTAGAATTGATTATTGTCATAAGTGTTTCATTCATTTCTTACAGCCATACCTCCATGAATCCCGTCACCTTCACGCAATGAGAAGGGCAAGAGGCAACGGTGGTCGCTTTCTCAACACCAAGAAGCTTGAAAATAACAATTCTAATTCCACTTCAGACAAAGGCAACAATACTCGTGCAAACCCCTCAACAAACTCGCCTAACACTCAACATTTGTTCACCAACAATTTGAATCTAGGCTCATCAAATGTTTCACAAGCCTCGGTTCAGGACATGCACAGAGAGCAGAGTTTCAATATAGGTTACCATAATGGAAATGGTCTTATAGCACTATACCGTTCACAAGCAAATGGGAAAAAGGAGGGAAACGGCTTTGGTAAAGAGAGGGACCCTAATGGGGCTTTCAAATAACACTTCCCTCAGCCATACAGCAACAGTTAGGTACTAGAAAAAAAAACTGTTTATACATACTTTGGTTTAGTTGAAACTTCGATATTTAACTGAGTTGAATGGTGTCATGTGATCCGAGCTAACCTAGTAGGATAAGGTTTTGCTGCTGCTGTTGTTGTATACTAAGGTTTTGTTGTTGTGGTGGTTGTTCTATACTAGGGTTTAGTTGAATTTCTCTCAAGTCTCATGAGGTTCATATATTGCAGGTGAAGATGAAGGGCTTTATCTCATTGAACTTGTGATGCTGTATAGAAGGCAATTCATTCTTGGCTTAGTTAAGTGGTGAGACCAGTGACATGGTGTACACTATGGCCTTGTTTGGTCTCTCCCTTGCTTTTGTTTCTCTCTACAAGTCCATATGTAAAATGGATAACAGAGAAAGAAAAATCACTTTGGTTTGAGAACTTTTTTAAGTTTATATTTACTGTGTTAAGGTTCATAAAACTGTGGACTGACTTGTGTGACATGCTCCACAAAACCTTAAAGTTTCCCTCTATTTTGTCCTATATCTCCTTGCACATTTGTTTTTCTAATTAGTGCATATATTCTAATATTTTTATGCTTGATGCTTGTTGTACGTGTTTCCATTTGAAATTTTTAACTTATTTATTGGTGTGTCGTTGGCATGCCCGTCATTTTTGGACCTTGTTTCACCCTACACGCGTGTCAAATGCTGAATGGAAATCAAATTTTAGTGAAGCGTGGCTTGCTGAATAAAATTACCAAGTGATAATATCTTTGGTTTATTAAACTCTATTAAATACTTAGAAAGAGAATTTTACTAAGTGATCTTATCTGACTTGGACAGTATTGTCTCTAATAAAAAATATGGTTAGATAAAAATAAGTTGAGTATAATTTATATGTACTGTGTATATAAATTAAATTCTAAAAATTAAATGTAACATTTTCTTTAAAAGATTTAATCACACGTTTGCTTGTCCTATAATGTCTAATTATTATAGAATTGTGTTTAAGTTAAAACTCATCATACCCCTTGATTTAATCCTAAAATCTACACTTTCAAAAACCGGTATAAAATCAATAAACCTGCTCAAAACAAAACAAACCCGATAGCCAACCAGACAAACTGATTTGATATTTTTTATTATTTAATAAAATCTCTTTTTAACTATTTTCCAAACATTGGTTTGATTTTTTTTTTGTTGTTGTCTTAAAAGCTAAACTTTCAACCAGTGTCTTCATTGACTCAACAGCCAATCTGGTTTTAAAAACAATGGTTTACTGTGATACTGAATATATATGGTACAATCAATTATTTGTAGAAAGATGTATACAATGACTATGAAAGGTACAGTGAGGCTGCCAGCATTTTCACGGTTTCCCCTGCTCTTGCAGTTGTTCCTGCCCATAGAGCAATAATATTAATATTAGTAGCATGCTCATAAACAAAAGTGAATGAAAAATAAGAGGGTAATATTATGTAGTGTAACAACAGGTAGTAGTGTTTAAAACAGAAGAGAGGTAACCAATCTATGAGAAACAATTCAGTGCTTCCTTTTAATTTTTCTTTTAAAGTGGTTTTATCATTCTAGAAATTAGTTCATATCAGATCAAACTAAGCACTCAAACTTTAATGGCATTTATTTCCAGTTAACCCCGAGAAAGTGGTTACTAAATAAACATTGCTACTTTGCAAGTAATGTGGAGGAAAGAAAGTGAGGAAGAAATGCAAAGTAGGAATATAAATGTAGTTGTAACACAAACCTCTGTCACAAAGAAGGCATGGAAACCATATGGAACTCTATGAGGCAATTCGACCACTGCAACAGGATCTGCTGACATTGTTTTTGCATCGATGACATGCACAAATGATTTTCTGCAGTTTTGCAATTTGAATTCAAGTTAGATTTTATTAGACTCAATATTTTTACTGCAATTTAAAATCATCATCATTTCTATTAACTACAAATAATATAGTATTCTATAAATTATATTCAAAAAGAGAAAAGAAAAAACTAAAAATAAGGCATGATTCCTTAGGAATTACACAAGCCATGACAGCCAAAGATATGATTACAATTGGCATATAAAAATAAGGTTTAAATACCTTTTCATCCCTACAATTATAAGTTTTCATTTTTAGTCCTTATCATTTTCTGAATGATTTTGTGATGTCCAAACCTTCCCTTTTGTCCTTCCCATCAATCTCCATTACAAAAAAAGCTTATGTGACTCCATCTGGCCTTGCCACGTGGAAATACCTGATGGAACTGCATATAACACTTGATATATATATATATATATATATATACATTTATTAATAAAACCCTAATTTTTCCATCTCTATATCCATAATGTGAATTTTACAATATTGGGAAAATATATAATTTCTTTTCACTGGTGAGAATTGTTATAACTTATAAAGATATATAGTGGACATGAGAGTTCAATACATTTACGACAATAAATGAATCTAGTGTTGTTGATTGAAAATCATTTTTCACGAAATATTGAAGAATAATTAAACATTGATATTTTCAAACCAAATGATTGGGTACAAATTGTTAATGTATTAAAGTTACAATTTGGATCTCGTGGTGCTCATCCCGACTTTGTTATATACATGCAAATAAAACATTATATGCATAGAAAAGAAGTTCATCAATAACTTCAAGCAAACTAATTGAAGCATTTTGAGAAGGCTTGAGTGACAATAACGATAAAATTAAATTTTCTTGCTGAATGTCGATGTTTGTATTTTTTTAATTAATGTTATGTATTATCGTTAGTTTAAGTTATCTTTATGGATTAATATTTTAGTCATTCGTATATTTTCTATTTTTTGTGTTGAATTTTGTTGTAATTAATATATATATATATATATATATATATATAACTAATTAGTTTTAATCATTTAAAAAAAATTATAAATAAATATTAGAAGATGGATCCATTGTAGGACCTATAAAAAATAGTTTAAGATCACAAAGAGATCTCTAGAGTAATGAACACTTTGGGTCCATAAAAAAATTAATTAAGATCACAAAACTTTATCTTATATTAGAGATATTAACCCTCACCCACTTGTGCTAAAGAATAAACCCTTATTGACTTGACACTAACATTATAAATGGATCTTTATAAATATAATTAAAATTTATTTTATTTTTTAAAAAAAAGTTAAGTAATATTCACTTAAGTTTGGGAACAATTTTCGAATTGGTTTTCAAAAATAAAAATAAATGTCAAATCGATATTAAAAAATTATCTTAATAATAAAATAATCTCACAAAACTTAATGAAAAAACATAATATCACACTTTTTAATATTTAGAGACTTAATCATACTTTTCATTTTTTTATGAGATTAAATTGTTACTTATTTAGATATGCAGAAACCAAAATAACAATTTATATTTTTTAATCATGAAAATGCTAAGATGAAAGATTATTCATTAAATGTATTTCATTTCATTTATCAACAATATGCAAAACCTAATTTATAAAATTGACGTAATAATGTTTGTGTTACATGTGAGAAAAATATATGATCTATTTAATAAGAGAATCAATATGTGTTTTTTTTGGTATGAAATTTTTTTCTTAAATTAAACACAGTCATATAGGATGAGATTATTATTTGACCAAGGAAAAAAAATGCAAAACTTAAAAAAAGTGGCGAAATCGAGCCTCATTTTGAATCTTCGTAAAATTTCCCGCCTTTGCTTTGCGAGTCACTCGGCTTGAACACCCTACCCAGACACAGCAAAATCCACTAAACACAAATTCCTATCATTCGGATTCAAACGCCATCCACCCAGTCCGCTCTCTCTTCCACTTCCACCCTCAAAGCGCCGTCGTTCGCGTTCCGACCTTCAAAACCCTACCCCGAAACCCAAACACCCCCCCCTCCCTCTCTCGCAATGTACATCCAGGAGATTTGCCTGGAAGGGTTCAAGTCCTACGCGACCCGCACCGTGGTTCCGGGCTTTGACCCTTTCTTCAACGCCATCACCGGCTTGAACGGTTCCGGGAAGTCCAACATCCTGGATTCCATCTGCTTCGTCCTCGGCATCACCAACTTGCAGCAGGTCAGGGCTTCCAACCTCCAGGAACTCGTATACAAGCAGGGCCAGGCCGGCATCACCAAGGCCACCGTCTCTGTCGTCTTCGACAACTCCGACAGGTCCAGAAGCCCTCTCGGATACGAAGGACACTCCGAGATCACAGTAACAAGACAGGTTCACTTTTTCAATTCTTCATTTTTTATCTTTTTGTTTTATTATGACGGTAGCAACGAAGTTTGAATCCTGCATCCTAGTGTGTTAATTTGTTAGGTCTTGTCACCAAATTTTAGGTTTTATATGAATCTGATGCTTTAATTTTCCATTTTAAGTTTTTTTTAAAGGATTTTGACATTTGAATTGAAGAAATAGTGGAAGAAAAGAAAAATTTTACTTTTTATTTCTAGTAGTTAAGTTATTTATTTATTTTAAATTTTATACTATACAATGGGGGCAATGAGGTTGGAACTTACATAGGACCTCATACAAACTACCTGAATCCCTCACTACTTGGCACAACTTAGTTTGCTAGTTTTTGTAGTTTTGTCTCTAGATTTCACGTTTATTTGTGTCCAGTGCCTTAATTCTCCATTTTAAGGTCATTTTTAAGTTATGTATCAATTTTGCAGTTTTTTGTTGTTGAGATACTGTTTATTGTTTTTGTTTGGTAATTAGCATTAAAAAATGTTATTATTTGAAATGAAATAAATCAGGATTTGTTTTTGGTTTTATCTTCTGCTTTATTTGCCTCTGATGCTTCAAGTTTTTGGTTTTAGGGTACTTTACCACCAGTCATGGATTAAGTTTCCATTTTTAGGTTATTTTGGTGAGGAAGAATTACTACTGACAGTGTTAAATGTTTTTTACAATGTCATCGAGTCATCGATTGTTATCCATCAATTAGAATATACTGAAATTCCTAACCCATTAGGCTCAGCCTAGCGGTCTGTGTGGGGAGGAGTTGAGCAGTATGCTTGAGGAGTTTAAAAGTTGCTTGGATTGATTTACTGTCTCTACCTTTATAAATTTAAAGTGGTTGTTTTAGTTTTAATAATGGGTTGAGTGAGTATTACATTTTAATTTTTTTTTTTGTTATTGATGATCCCGTTTGAAAGTTCTCATTTGTGTATTATGTTATGTGTTGGGTGTACAATTCAGATTGTGGTTGGGGGGAGGAACAAGTATTTGATCAATGGGAAGCTTGCACAGCCTAGTCAAGTTCAGAACCTTTTTCATTCAGTGCAGCTAAATGTTAATAATCCACATTTCCTTATAATGCAAGGGCGCATCACTAAGGTTTTAAATATGAAACCGCGAGAGATATTGTCTATGCTTGAGGAAGCTGCAGGGACGAGAATGTATGAGACAAAGAAAGAGGCTGCTCTTAAAACACTTGAGAAGAAGCAGAGTAAGGTTGATGAGATTAACAAGCTTCTTGACCAGGAGATACTGCCTGCTCTGGAGAAGTTAAGGAAAGAAAAGACACAGTACATGCAATGGGCTAATGGCAATGCAGAATTAGATAGGTTGAGAAGATTTTGTATTGCTTATGAGTATGTTCAAGCGGAGAGGATTAAAGACAATGCTGCTTCTGAGGTGAAAGAAGTGAAAGCCAAGATAGCCGAGATTGATGACGTTGCTAAGACAGATCAGGTGGAATCAAAGGAAATGGAGACCAAAATAGCTCAGTTGACTGCTGAAAAGGAAGCAAACATGGGTGGAGAAATGAAATCTCTGTCAGAGAAGGTAGATGCACTTTCCCAGAATCTTGTGAGGGAGACATCTGTACTAAATAATAAAGAAGACACTTTGAGGAGTGAAGAAGCCAACAAAGCAAATGTATGTCAGTGATATTCTGGATTTGTTTGCTCAATTTCAATACTATGTACCAAATTCTTATGCTGCCAATGTTTTGAAATATTTCTATTTTGTGAAGTTGATATTTGGGTTTTGAACCTTTGTGTTTTAAGCTTGTTAAAAATATTGAAGAATTGAAGCATTCTGTAGAAGAGAAGGCCTCTGCTGTTAAAAAGGCTGAAGAGGGGGCGGCAGATCTGAAAAATAAAGTTGATGAGCTCACAAAGAGTCTAGATGAGCATGAAAAAGAATACCAGGTAAAGGCTTAAGTTGCCTGGCTTTGTGATGTCTATTAGTGGGATTTCTGTTAGATTGAGGTGTTTATTTTATCCTGTTGCTCAAAATTTTTGACAGGGTGTTTTAGCTGGCAAGAGCAGTGGTAATGAAGAGAAATGCTTAGAGGATCAACTAAGGGATGCAAAGGTAGCAGTTGGGAGTACTGAAACAGAATTGAAACAGCTGAAAGCCAAAATTAGCCATTGTGAAAAAGAACTGAAGGAGAAAACAAATCAATTAAGGTCAAAACGTGAAGAAGCTAATGCTGTTGAAAATGAGCTCAGCACTAGAAAAAAAGATGTGGAGAATGTTAGAATGGAGTTGGAGTCTTTTTCTTATAAAGAGGGTGAAATGGAAGATTTACAAAAGGTTTGATTGGTTTCTCTTCATCTGGTTGCTTTCCAATGTAAAAAGGTTTATAAGTCTTGTTTAAATAAATTCTCCTGTAAATTATCTTCTAGGAGCGTATGACTGAGATGGACTGTGTGCAAAAGTTGAAGGATGAAATACGCAATCTTTCAGCAAACCTGGCAAATGTTGAATTTACATACCGTGATCCTGTTAAGAATTTTGATAGGTCGAAGGTGAAAGGTGTTGTTGCAAAACTCATCAAAGTAAAGGATAGGTCCACAATGACTGCCCTAGAGGTTGGACAGCATGATAACTTGTACCTGAATTTATAAATGAGAATTCTTATGTTAAGCCCTGGAATATTTCCATTTTCAGGTTACAGCCGCTGGAAAGTTGTATAATGTTGTTGTCGACACAGAAAATACTGGAAAGCAACTACTACAGAATGGCAATCTTAGAAGAAGAGTGACAATTATACCTCTGAGCAAGATACAATCCTATAGTGTTTCCTCCAGAGTTCAACAAGCTGCTGTTAGATTGGTTGGTCTCTGCAATCTTTTTGCAATATACTTATCTACTTATTTTCTGCTATCACTAGCAGCTAAGATCTGGTTACTTTCATTTCAGGTGGGCAAGGGAAATGCTGAAGTATCTCTTTCTTTGGTTGGTTATGAAGAAGAATTGCAGGTTTGCTTCTTTGAATTTCAATTTATAATAATGCAATGGTATCTAATGCATGGATACTAAATGCATTTCCATACCAATTGAAAGTTCTAATATTCTTCTCCAGTTTTATTTTGCATTTTATCATGCTGTCTGTCTTGACCAGCTGTCTGGAAATTTTGGTTCTCAGATTTTAGTTTTCATTTTACGTTAGACTACACTCTCTTCTAACTAAATTTTATATTTGTTCCTAGAGTGCAATGGAATATGTATTTGGTTCAACCTTTGTCTGCAAAACCATTGATGCTGCAAAGGAGGTAATGAGTGATGCCCCCCTTTATTTTCTCTGTTGATTTACATGAAACATTAATTTTATAATGTAGGATAAATCCTTAACTGATATTATGTCATCCACATTTTGTACTTTAGATCTGCATTGTGCTTTTCATATGCATAACTTTGGAGCTTGATGGTCTTTTCTATAAGTATTTGGCTACTGTATGCTCTGCTCTTAATGTTTTTGTAACACACTATAATTTTCTGGCTGTACATTTACGTAATGTTAAATAGAAATGCTTTTTAAACTCTGGTGCACAATGTCTCTATTTAACTAGTTGAGGCCTATTTGTTTTCACATGTGATACTTCATCTAATTTTTGGTTCTTACAATCATGCTTGTCTATTTTACCACATGATCATCTTGCTCAAATTGTCTCGCATTTTTGTTGGATGCCTAATAGGTGGCATTTAATCGGGAGATTCACACCACAAGTGTCACTCTTGAAGGGGATATATTTCAGCCAAGTGGTCTTCTGACGGGTGGAAGCCGCAAGTATTGTCCCTTATCTCCTATTCTCTGTACAATAAGCTGATCAGAAAAGCATAGAATATTTTTGAGTTTTTAACAAGTTTACAGAATTTATTTGTTTTAGCTAAACAAGTACTGTTCTCTACTAACCAATGCAGTCCCTTAGTTATTGAATGCTTGTATCTGATGGAATTTTAAGCAATCATATATATATATATATATATATATATATATATATTTCTGGATATGTTGTGACTGGTTTGTTGTAACAGGGGAGGTGGTGATCTTTTGGGGCAACTTCATGCTTTGTCTGAGGCTGAGTCAAAACTTTCAGTGCATCAAAGAAAGTTGTCAGAGATTGAGGCAAAGGTAGATTATGAGCACACCTTTTTTCCAGAATGACATGGAAACTTAGAAAACACTTTGATCCTTCTGGCATTTCACTTCAGGCAAAGTCACCAAATCACTGCTTTGGGGGGCACACTGCCAAAATAACAAATGCATACGATAAATTGCTCTCTTTAAAGATCCAGTTTTCCTCAAAATTTCATAAATGTCTGCGCCAACTAAAAGATGTCATGTTTTGGGGACCTTGGACTACTAAGATAGATCAGCAAGCCAGCACTATTTGGAGAATTGGTGTTGACTTGAAAATAGGTCAATGCAATAATAATCTTCAGTGGAATCTAAAAAGTTGAAATCCTATAGGGAAAGAGTAAATTATCCTATAGAGAGCTTTCACTTTAAAGTTTCTCAATCAAGAAAGTTTCAACAAAAATAAAATTCCAAGAAGTAGAAGTTTAAAGATTGAAAGCTTCATCGTTCATATGAAATGGTGCTGGTGTG
Source organism: Glycine latifolia (assembly GCA_013407115.1). Classification (NCBI taxonomy): domain Eukaryota; kingdom Viridiplantae; phylum Streptophyta; class Magnoliopsida; order Fabales; family Fabaceae; genus Glycine; species Glycine latifolia. The sequence goes on along the minus strand of CM023952.1, from coordinate 32,160,315 downwards.
AGAGGATAAAAGATAATGGCAGGGATAAGAGTACATGCTAGTTGGTTTGACAATGTTCCGGTTTAGCATTTGTTAGAAATGAATTAAGCTTAACTAAACCCCAAAAGTTACCTCATGGAGAGATGGTTGCCAAGGAGTATTTTGACCATATTTCTACACATTTTTTGTCTTAATACATTTTACGAAGGCATACAAAAAAATAGTGCTGTTATGTATGGACTGAACTCAACTCTCATTATGATTTTCTTTTGACTTGGGAGATTTGGTACACATATATATGCATCAATTACTTTATTGTTGATAATCTTCAAGCTTAGTCATTTTTCTATGCCAATTTTTTGTGTGTATATGAGCTCATATTTTCAAACTTTCAGCATAATTTCAATCTTATAAATCTTTGTTTTGTCTTTTTATATTCAAATCCAGATCTCAAAGCTCCTTCCACTTCAGAAAAAGTTTATAGATCTCAAAGCACAATTAGAACTGAAGTTGTACGACCTTTCATTGTTTCAGAGCAGAGCTGAGCAAAATGAACATCATAAGGTTTTGATTCCTTTCTTTTTGTCTAAATTCTAAAATTGATTCATGAACAAACACTGCAATTCTACCTTAGTATTCCAATGTTATTTTTTTCCATGTTATTCATCTTTGTCTGCTCCTTGTCACCCTAATCCTCATCTCATTTTTCTTTGTAGCTCGGAGAATTAGTGAAGAAGATTGAGCAAGAGCTTAATGAAGCAAAATCTACAGTCAAGGACAAGGAACTTTTATATGAGGACTGTGTTAAAACTGTTTCATCTCTTGAGAAATCAATCAAAGAACATGACAATAACAGAGAGAGTAGGCTAAAAGGCTTGGAGAAAAAGATAAAGACAATCAAATCTCAAATGCAGTCATCATTAAAAGATCTGAAGGTATGCTTCAAAATTTATTATTTTTAAATCATATCATGATTCATTTAACTGATTTATAACAACTGGATAATTGTCAAGTAGTTAGTTGTACTTGTAAAACTCTAGTTTGTAAGTATGTACCAAAATCATGTTTGGATGAAAGATTGGATTTTCTGTGATGGCCTATTAGAGATTTCCAGTATGGCCAAGGTGCAACGGAACTTTTGAGAGGCCAATATTTGACAATCGTTGAAGGTATATTTCATTTGTGTTATGTCCTCATTCTTCAATTGCTAGAGGATGCAGTTGATTGGCATGTGTTTGTTTTTTATGTAATATTTGACAATGCTCCCTGCAATTGTTGAAAGTAGCTAGCATAATTGAATTTTTAGAACTTTTATACTTTTTCTTGCCAGTCCTGTCTTTGCATATGTTTGAGACATTTTTTAGTGAATAAACTAGCATATTGGGTGTCAGTGATATAGATTGTGGAATCAGCTAGAAACTAGAAAGAAAAACAGTTCACACTCCCAATCTTAAGTCAAGAGTGGGGAATGTGGTTTATAGGTTGTCGTTGAAGAAAAACACGGATACAATTTCAATATTTTTTAGGACTCATAATTAATAATAAACTAAAATAGATAGTGTAATCAAGTAAGTAATTAATCACTAAAGAGGGATAATTAATTGATTGCTTGCTGGTTTGTAGGGACATGATAGTGAAAAGGAGAGACTTGTAATGGAAATGGAAGCTGTTATCCAGGAGCAAGCATCTTTGGAGAATCAGTTAGCATCATTGGGAACACTGATCAGTAATCTTGCCTCTGAAGTAGAAGAACAAAGATCCAGTGTAAGCATTTGTAATTATTTTCATTAGATCTCTTTCTGTAGGGCAAGAATGTGTTCTCAACCCTTTGAGGTACAGGTTGCTGCTGCACGGGATAATCTTGATCAAGTTCAGTCACAGCTGAAATCAGTTCGCCTAAAAATGAAGGAATGTGATAAGGAAATCAGTGCTATTATTAAAGAGCAGCAAAAGCTTGAACATAAAATTAGTGAGAGTAATCTTGAAAGGAAGAGGATGGAAAATGAGGTAATATTTAACAGCGCTTGTCTGTATAACTTGGAATTGTGTGCTGAAGAACAATATCTTCATTCTATTATTCTAGGTAAAACGAATGGAGATGGAACAGAAAGACTGCTCTGTGAGAGTAGATAAATTAATAGAGAAGCATGCATGGATTGCTTCTGAAAAACAGTTGTTTGGTAGAAGTGGAACTGATTATGATTTTTCTTCCCGTGATCCTACTAAAGCTAGGGGAGAACTTGAGAAGCTTCAGGCTGAACAATCTGGGTGTGTTGCTTTGAAAATCTAACTTTACTATTATCAATTCATGTGCAACTACAATTAGATATCCTCATTTACTGTGGTGACACTTTTGTTTTTATTGTTTTGCATCCAATAAGGCTTGAGAAAAGGGTGAACAAGAAAGTGATGGCAATGTTTGAGAAGGCTGAAGATGAGTACAATGATTTGATGTCCAAAAAAAACATAATTGAGGTAATTTTCAATCTATTTCCACATTTTTCTAACTTTCTTCCATAAATGCTTAATCTATTTATTTATTTATTTATTTTTCCTAGAATGACAAGTCTAAAATCAAGAAGGTGATTGAAGAGCTAGATGAGAAGAAGAAGGAGACACTAAATGTTACCTGGATCAAAGTGAATAAGTGAGTTGTTATTATTATTTTATTTAATGTAATTTGATCCGTTCAATTTATGCTTGTTGGATATGAAACCATTTTTAAGCCTTCATATAATAACTTTCTGCTTTTTGATTGTTGAGTTTGTTAAGATGATATCAGATCCTTGTGATCAAACAGTCAAGAGGTTGATTCTTGCCTCATAATCCATCTATGTTGAAAGTTGAGTTTCAGTATATAGAAGTTTTTTGGAAAGTGGTGTTTTCATTCCTCTCGATGAAAAATAGGATTACAGGGCAGCATTAAAAAAGGAAGATGTACACAAATTTGGGATCCAGAAAGTCGTATCACTATCAAAAGAAAAAATCTAATCTGTTGAAACAAAAGTGACTTTATAAACAAGAAATCTCTTTAAAACAGGAAATATATAATTACTGCTTGCCCAAAATGTTATACCCTAAATCCATAAAAAAACAGAATCAGTCTATTATGGCTGATTATTGTTCTATGGGCGTGTTAGTCTATTATATATAACATCAATCATGAGCCTTTGCTTAAGCTTTTGGAAGAATTAGTTTGTAACAGACTGAATACTGACTACCCTATTTTTTTATTATTCTCTTTCATTTGATAATGGTTGAGCAACATGTTTTTATTTTGTTCATCCAGTGACTTTGGATCCATCTTTTCTATGCTACTACCGGGAACAATGGCCAAGTTAGAACCTCCAGAAGGATGCAGCTTCCTTGATGGTCTTGAGGTTCGTGTTGCATTTGGAAGTGTGTGGAAGCAATCATTGTCTGAATTAAGTGGAGGCCAGCGATCACTGCTTGCGCTTTCTCTGATTCTGGCACTGCTTCTGTTCAAACCTGCTCCACTTTACATCCTTGATGAGGTATGTTTTACATTAGTTTCTTTGTATTTTTTTAGAATCCCAGTAAAACAGAAGCAGTGAAATACTGAAATCATCTAAGTGTGTCTTAATTCGTGACAGTAAAGAGTCTGCATTGAATTCGTAACAGTGAAATACTGAAATCATCTAAGTTTGCCTCTATAATATATACAAATGTGGATCCTGTAAAAAACCTTATGATCTGAGTTGTAGATGCATCATGCATGACACTTAACCTAGCCCCAACTGGATGATGGACTGGTTTGTAATAATATAGATATAGTTACCTACTATTTTAATGATTGGTAGGTTGATAAATTCATGGTTATTTGATAGGTTTGATGGATTGAGCATTCTCTATAAATTAATAGGCATAGTGGTTGGGTCAAATGTTAATTGTTTAATTCTTGCAGGTTGATGCAGCTCTTGATTTGAGCCACACACAAAACATAGGGAGAATGATAAAGGCTCACTTTCCGCACTCTCAGGTAGAGGATAATTGTTGATATTGTCGTGTGATTTTTTTGGTTTCTTGTATATTTCTCTTTTTGGTTCTGCTTTTGTTAAATTCATTCTCTGACATGTTCTTTTCAAAGTTCCTGCTAGTGACAGTTCAGCATCCAATAAGTTGAATAGCCTCATTTCTTTTGGTTCTTTTGATTTGCAGTTTATTGTGGTTTCCTTGAAGGAAGGCATGTTTAATAATGCAAATGTTCTTTTCCGGACAAAATTTGTGGATGGTGTTTCAACTGTTCAGCGAACTGTTGCAGCTAAACAAAGCAAATGATGTGTTTGCTTCACCGATCTGTTACAGGTCTTGCACTTATGTTCATCTTCAGGGAAAGTAGAAATGTAGGTAATGCCTGTAATTTACAAGCTTTTATGTATTTTGAACATTAGTGTAAGGTCCAAATGTGATAATGTTGTTTCTATAAAGTAATTTAGAAGTTATAATATAGTGCTAATGTAACTAATGATATTCCTCCTGATGTAACTAATGGTAATACATTTTTTAATTTTTTAAAAAGGATTAATAATACTTAATTGGGTTTGAGCTAATAAAAGTGAATAACATGAAGCTGGTTATGGGCTTACTGGGGAATCGAACAATTTGCACTGTTTCAAGCCTACATCGGCTAATCTTATGTGTGCGCAAACTCACTTTTATTTCTATCTTTTTTTTCCCTCTATCAGTCAGAAACATAATCACAACAGTCAAAAGACCAAAGCTAAATACAAATAAGCACAAAGCCTAAAGCATCTGCAAATGGAACGTTGTAAAGAACAATGTTCTATTTCTATTTCTTTCTTGTGTTAACTATCTGAATTAATACATGTAAGTATATATGTTTCGAAATACTCAAAAGGTTTAAATATGTTTAATTTTTAGTGTCTATAATATATCTTATTTTTTCTTTTGTTTTTTGTAATATTTTTTTTTCAAAATAGTTCTTGTAAATTTCATTTTTTTTGTCTTTTTTATTGTTTTAATCCTTGAACTACATCCATTTTTTTTCATTTTAATCCCAATAATATTTTTATTATTTTGAATTAGTTTCTCTGAAAAAAATTAGGAATTAAAAGTAAATTATCTACATACTATTAAGAAAAAAAATAAAAAATGAATATATTATCAGAATTAAAAGTTGTAAAACCAAATAATAAAGATTAAAAAAATGAAAATTGTAGAGATCATTTAAGAAAAGCTAATTGTATAAGAATCAAAACTAAAAAAAACAATATATTAACATGATTTAATCCTTAAAAAAATACTAGTAACATATTTCTTGATACACCTTGAGTAACTATATTAGCATTTGTGTTGCAATATTTCCATCTTGGCAACAGGAATAATGCTATGGCTCTTTCATTGGCTACTGGAAAGATAAATTCAATTATCAAATCATTTACTCATTTTCTCGTTATAAAGTGAAATTTAAGTTAAATTTTTCTGCACCATTGGATTTAAAACTGCATGAGCGTAAATTTGTAATCACAAATAAATATTTAAGCCTTAAATTTAACTTGTAAATTTAATTTAAAATTTATATAAAATTAATCAACATATTTAAACTGTCTTCTTTTGTTTTCCGTACAAACACTGAGAAGTGAGATCAACGCCCCATAGTTTTGTGAGGTACGCTTTTCTTAATTTCTTCATTTTCTCAAATTCAATTCTCCTTGTCTCAGCTCAGCATTGAGTTTTTTTGGTGAAAGAAAGGACAATGATATTTGAACACACTTTTTTTAAACACCCCATCAATACCTCTTATTTCTCTCTATATCTCACTCTCTTTCCATCACGTTATCTCTTTTATCTCTCTCTCACCGAGTGTCTAATAGCACATGGTAATTAACTACTTGATCTGATGTAGTTAGCTATAAATAGTTTTAAATTCTGTTATTCAGCTTTTTTTGTATCATGAATTGAATGAATGAATTATTTTATAACCAGTTTTTGCATGAGCTCGTATATAAAGCTCATTGTAATTAACTACTTGATCATGATCGCATTGAATGAATGAATATTAATTATTTTTCCAACACTTCAATTTCAATATTAATCTTTTTGTTTCCTTCGTTTCGTAATAAATATATTCAATACTAACTAGTAGCTACTCTGCATTTGAGGAAATTTTCACCAAAACATACAGGGAAAAAAAAAAATTACCAAAACATACATCTTATAATTTTATTTACCAAAACATACATGTTTACTATTCACAATGTAAATTCGGGTTGAGAGGACCCGAATTTACACTGTAATTTTTTAAAAAAATTTCAAAACTCAGTTGAGAATTCGGGTCCCCCCAACCCAAATTCTCAACTGTTTTTTTTAAGATAATAATAAATAAATAAAGAATTTGATTTGAAAATAATAAAATTAAAGAATATAAATAAGGAAAAATTAATTTTAAGTAAGGTTTAAACACGCGTACTTGCATATAATTTAATAAAATTATATAATATACAAAAATGATAATTTAATATTTATATCTATTTAAATTATGATAAATAATGTTGATTATTCACGGTGAAAAATGAGAAAAAAATTGGGATGAGACAAGGAGATAAACATAATAAACACCACTTAATAAAATGAAAATAATTGAATGTTCTAACAGTAAAAATTAAAATACAAAAATAACAAAACTAATTATAATTTGAAAGATGTTGTGCAGCGGACATGTCTTCTTCCATTTGAATCATTCCAATGAGAGTTGTTGATCATGCCCAACATTCTAGTGTAGCAGTCCATTATTGTTTCGAACCTTTTTTTGTAACAGTTATTTTAATCAGTCGACATATTAACAATCACTAACACCGTGAAAAACAATAATTGATAACAAAGGCAACAATCCAAACGACCAACAACATTATTTTATTATTTCCAAATCAAATTCTTTATTTATTTATTATTATCTTAAAAAAAAAACAGTTGAGAATTCGGGTTGGGGGGACCCGAATTCTCAACTGGGTTTTGAAATTTTTTTAAAAAATCACAGTGTAAATTCGGGTCCTTCCAACCCGAATTTACATTGTGAATAGTAAACATGTATGTTTTAGTAAATAAAATTATAAGTTGTATGTTTTGGTATTTTTTTTATTTTTTCTGTATGTTTTGGTGAAAATTTCTGCATTTGAGTCTCACCCTGTAACCTATTCTTCGTTAAATTTAGTCAATGTTACTTACTAATGTTAATTATGTCGTTATGTTTTGTCTTTTGATACGTTTGAGGATGTGGATTTACGGTTATTAACTTATACTTTTCTTTTTGGTTTGTCAATATACATATGATATATAAATGATTGAAAATAGAACACTCCACGTAGTTGAACCTTCTAAGTGGAGTAAAAATTTGCTGGTTTTATACTTTTCTTTTTGGTTTTACTACTGTTAAATTCATTTTCTCCCATGTTATTTTCAAAGTTCCTGCTAGTGAATGGTTCAACACCCAATAAGTTGAATAACCTCATTTCGTTTGGTTCTTTTGATTCGCAGTTTATTGTGGTTCCCTTGAAGGAAGGGATGTTCAATAATGCAAATGTTCTTTTCCGGACAAAATTAGTGGATGGTGTTTCAACTGTTCAGCTAACTGTTGCAGCCAAACAAAGCAAATGATGTGTTTGCTTCATTGATCTGTTACAAGTCTTACACTTATGTTCATCTTTAGGGAAAGTAGAAATGTTGGTAATGCTTGTAATTTAAAAGCTTATGTAATTTGAACATCAGTGTAGGGTTCATACGTGATAGCTAGTGTTGTTTCTATAAAGGAATTTAGAAGTTATAATATACTGCTGATGTAACCAATATAACACTAATTAACGAGGATGGGGTAACATGGGTGTGTTTGAATATGGATGATCTTGTTTTTTTTTTTTTTTATCATTTTATAAGAAAGCATATATATAGGAATCGGGAATGAGTTGTCATATTCCATGTTTAACTATTGAAATTTTCCTATAAGTTGGTCATATTTCATGTTTAACTAATTTTTTAATAATTATGTTATTAATACAAAATATTTATTGGTTTTGTTGATGATTAATCTTTGTTATCTGACATTTTTTTTAATCACATTTTTTTCATCTACAAAATTTAAATTTGAGATCTTATTTAAGAGGATAAATTTAATACCAATCAGATCAACAATTTATTTATATGTTTAACTAGTAAATTACATTAATCTTTTCTATGATTTCAACTTATTAGACTAGTATCTCTTATGTTAAAATGTTTCACTTTTATCTCTCCTAAGTCATAACACTCGGTGTTAACTTTTAATTAAAAGGAAAAAAAAGAATCCTTCTCTCACTTTAACCCTAGTTCCATTTCTCTCAATTGCTTTGTGCTCCATCTTCCAATTCCGTGAAATGGCAACGAATCACGGGGAGCATGTCCAGCCAGAAATTTAGTTTTATATTCTCAACAAGGTTAGGGACTCAATTAATTTGTATTTTTAACATTGAGAAAGAAATTAATTAGGGAATAATAGGAATTAGTTACAATTTTCCTAAAAATTAAAACATCTACAATTCTTAATTTGTGTCACAATCGTAGATGACAAACAAATGATAACAGTGGGATAGCAAAATTAAACCCCTACTAAACTAAACTCACAAACATGCAGCGGAAACAAAGACGAGGGAGAATAATTATTTTGTACACACACTGGAGGAAGAGATAAAAGGGTATTTCTCTCAACTTGTATTCACTAATTCACTTGACTGATAATTCACACACAAGTGATGGGGTACATTGATAGCCTTTTATATGTAGACATTGCACGTTAATTAGTAAATTTCAGAAAAAAAACATGTTAGTTAGTAAAATAATATTTAAGCATCAACTCCTATTACAGGCGGTGAGGCAAAATTAATTTCTATCAAAGTTCTCTTAATGAAAAAAAATTAGATAGAGACTGAAATCAAATTAAATAGGCGGTGTTGCCATGCAGCTTTACGTATATAATTAAAGGCGGGGCTTGATTTAATTTAATTTTACGGACAACAAAATTAAATGATGTAAAAAAAAAACAATAAATGAATGAAGAGAATATATATATTATATCCAAACCAGTGTCTCTAGTTGTGAATCTTCTACGATATCTATTCAGTTCAGAGTCTATATACAAAATTAATTTATTGTTTACACCCAGTAGTCAAAAGTCTTAATTAGTAGGAAATTTCTCGGTTAGTTAGTGTATATCATGAATTTATATATGGTCTGTTTAGATAAGTTGTTTTAAAAGTATTTTTAGGAGAAAAAAATAAAAATAAAATATAAAATATTTTTTATAAGTTAAAATTAGTTTTTTATTAATTTATTTATAAATGTTTTCTTATATTTTAGAGAAATTATATAAGAGAATTTCTATAAATTAGTTAATAAAAAAACTAATTTTAATTTATGAAAAAATTTATTTTATTTTCTTTTTATAGAAGTATTTATAGAAAAACTTACACTCACATTCATTCATAGTCTAAATCAAATCAAAAATTAAAAGAATTAGAAGACCAATTTCACAAGATGAGTTATCAAGAAAATGATTTAGTGAGTGCCCTTTAATCCTACACAAGCTTTCACTAACATCCTTCACTTAGACTCCCTTACACATATCAGCCTTACTTGGCTACCTTGATTTCGTTGACTTAACAAATCTGTACGGGCAAAGGCTTTCTTTTCCTATTTTATTAAATAAAAAATAAATTAAACTAGATTATGGATCCATCTAATTTATTCTGTTTGTGATTGAGTAAAATTTCTTAAAATTACTCATTTGATGAATCTCATATTTAATCAAGAGATAAAATTATTAAATGATAATTACAATTCACCAAATTAGAGGTAATGTTATTTAAGTCAAGTGTATTTATAGCTTGAATAACATTATATTAAATTGAAATAATTTTAAGTGAATTGATCAACATGATGATTCTATTTTATGTCTTTTATTCATATAAAAAAATATCATTTCAAAAAATAAAAAATACTACAGTACCTTTTTTTTTTCTTCCTATTATTACTATTTATTTTTACTCGTATAGAAGGATAAGTGGCACTTCCAGTTTATTCCCCCCACCCCCCCCAACAAAATATTTAATTATTGTTTATGTTTATTTTTCCCGATTTTTCCATTTAATTTAAATTTCTCTCTCTGTATTTGTCTCATTCGAATCGAACCTTCACGCATTCATCGTTGCGAAGTTCGCCGGAGAATCGGGTTCGGCCACCGCTCTACGATGAACGCTCCCTAGGACACCATGGCGGAGAAAACCAGCGCCGCCGTCAACGACGGCGAACCAGATCCGCGACAAAACGAACACCACCACCACCAAAACCACAACAAGAGCAACAACAACGAGAGGAGTACGTCAGATCCAGAACTGTTCTGTTGTTTGCTTCAGCCAGCCACCGCCGACGGCGATCCCGAGTACATCGGCATTCGCCGCCTCCTGCTTTCTCGGAAGGCCGAGGCCGGTGTTCTCCGCCGCAGAGTACGCTCCGTGTAGAATTTCTAATTTACTCATCAGAATCTGAAATTTGTGATTGTTATAAGTGCTTCTAGCCTAGTTCTCTTTCTAATTATCGTGTCCTCTTAGTTTCGTTTCTTTTCCAGATCAATCGTGATAGATTTGCATTGTTCCCGGTGATAAAAGTCTTTTTTTTTTTTTTTCAATTTTTCTTCCAATGTTGTGACCTTTGGCAGTGTATTGTTACATTTTGACTTTTGGAATATAGGCCTGTTGACTCGCGCGTTCTTAGTTCTTACAATGCTCATAGCTAAATTCTGTGCTTAACTGTGCTCATAGTTTTGATTGTATGGCTCTTTTTCATCAATCGTCACAAACTTTATTTAATTATGTTGAGTGCTGGATTTATAATTATTATTATTTGAACAGTGTTCAGATACAGTTCTATAGTGTTGTTAATCAGAATTCGAGTTTTACTTGGGTAGTCTATGTTGACCTTTAATGCCAACCCCTTTGTTACACGGATTCAATTCTGATTGGAGAACAGTACCAAGCACATAACGAATTGTATCTTAGTTTTGTCCTTGTTATTACTATTATTTGTGATTTGTGATAATGTTGTCTCCTTTGGCTGTGTTGTTGATACTTTTTGACTTATGGACCTGTGATTGTGTTGAAGGATTGGAGATGCAATGGCAAAACTTATGTGGCATACCGGAATTACATAAGTAGGCCTAGGAACTGGGAAAGGGATAGTTTACGCACCCCAAGTCTCCAGAGTACTCCAGGAAACAGGTCGCTGAATTTTTTAATTGAAGTGATGAGCACTGATATGCTTAAATTTGCATCACATGATGTCTTAATTGTCCACCAAAGGGGATAAAACAAAGAATTAAAGATGCCCATGATTGGACATGGGGCTTCAAAGTATCTGGATGCGTAGTTGGACAATAAATTAAATTTGATCTGTAGGAAAGTTGGAAAATTTTGAATGAACAATGCTATCAATGGCAGAAGGCCAAAATTCCGCCATATAGACATGTCATTGCGGCCTATGGCGTGCCATAGCGGGCCTCCCTTCACAAATTGCCTATGGTGGTTGGCAAAAAATCTGCCACACCATTCCGCCATAGCAGCCATGGGGCTGCCATTTAACAACACTGAACGACAGATGTTGATATTCATTCAAATTGCACTATTTTTCTTCACATATGTAGGAAATTCATGACCATCTGTCTTAAACATATTTACATGATTATGATTTATCACTAGCTTGTGTAATTTTTTTTTCACTATTTTTTCTGTTATGTTTTAGGTTAATTTAGGAAGATATCATATTTTCCAACATTTGTAACAAAATGATCTTAATTTTTTCCCTATCAATTGAGGGCGAGTCTTGGTACAGCGGTAAAGTTGTGCCTTGGTGACTTGTTGGTCATGGGTTCGAATCCGGAAATGGCCTCTTTGCATATGCAAGTGTAAGGCTGCATACAATATCCCTCCCCTAGCTTCGCATAGCGAGGAGCCTCTGGGCAATGGAGTACATAGTTTTTAGTTTTGTTTTTTTTCCCCTATCAATTGCCTTCATTTCTTATTTTAATGTGAATTTCATGTACTTCTTTGTGGGTAATTCTTCAATTTCAGTTTCTGTTTGAAATTATAACCACATTTATGTCAATGCAGCTTTCTCATTTATGGTACTAGTTTAAATTTATGTTTCCATACAATTCTGACATCAGGATAATTTACTGGTTGATGCATCAGTGGCCGATGGTTTCCATCTCCAACTCCACACGGGACCCGTTGGTCGGAGGTGGACAGCTTGAGTTCTGGGCGGGTAAGTTGTGCATTGTAGGTTTTATTGTAATATACTTGTTTTACACATGCCTCTTGCAGTATTTGACTCGTAACAATTGGGATAGAGAAATGCCATATCAATTAAAATTATTAACAGATAGACATATTCTGTTAATGGGATTTATACTTTTTGATCTACGGGAAAATGTAGAACAGCTAAACAAAGCATTCAGAAACTAAATTAGATACATAGGAAAAAATGGTAGATAATTTTTGGTTAAACTTAAAGCTGTTAGAATTGCCCATAGCTGATACAATATATTCTTCACTAATAATTGGCTCTGAACTAACCCTATATTTGCTGGGTAGATTTGGCTGTCACTTTCTTGATATTAGTAAGTTTTGCTCAATGCTTATCTCACTATTATATAATTGTACAAGTTGCTGTCAGCCAGAATAAATATACCTAACTTTCCTGGATTGGGGGAAATTTACATGTAACTCCCTTATTTGATTAGATGTTGCATAAGACTACACTATCGAAATAGAATGACCATATCTTTAACAAGATAGTTACAAGTATACTTAGCGTGTTTATACTGTGAAGGGATGTGGGTTATGCCATGATAATTTGAAGCTTTATTTAATTATTTTGAAATTGGAGGAGGTTCGTTCAATTTAGATGCTTTTGATCATTTACCTTTTTTTTGGTGTCATTTGTCAAAATTGTGTGTTCATTTACATTGTAGGATCTGCTAAATGTAAATCCAGTATATAATCATAGAACAAGTTTTGGCTCAAGTGTAAGTGATTCTGATCGTCCTAGACATCGTGGGGTTGAGGCTGCCTATTCTTTTGTTGGAATGCATTGCATCTTTGATCAGTGCAAAGCCTCTGGTAGAGTGCAATCCAGATTTGTCTTTCCATTACCCTAGTACTAGTCTCTGTTTTTACTTGGTTTTCGTGGTGGAATAATCCTGAAAATCTTTATGTGTAGTTACGGTGTTGAAGTTTGGGCACATGAGTTCTGATCTACTTGCTTATGGGGCATCAGATGGAACCTTGACTGTGTGCAGTGTATCTGAGAATCCTTCAGTCATCAAACAATTAAACGGGCATTCCAAAGATGTAACAGGTTGGATAGATTGCCTTTGTTTCTTTGTTCTATATTTAATCCTGTATGACATGTATGGTCATTGGTCAAGTGCACTAAGGCAATATCATCTAATGTATTATTTTTTTAACGGGGGATTATGGATCAATAAATCTTGCTCTTCATATTTCCAATTGGAAATCAAATTAGCCAGATTTCAGAAAAAAAAGGTCAGTCATTGACCAAATATTCTTTCTGAATTTGTTACTTATTCATGTTTTATCAAGATTTCCTAAATTTTAATGCTCCCTAATTTATTAAATGACTTCGTATGCTGGTTTGTTTTCAGATTTTGATTTTACATCAAACAATCAATACATTGCATCGTCTTCATTGGATAAAACTGTGAGAGTATGGGAGATAGTGAAAGGTATTTGCATACGGGTGATATATGGAGTCTCTTCACAATTGTGTATCCGTTTTCACCCTGTAAGTATAAATGGGGTGTGTGTGTGTGTGTGTGTTTATGTATAAGGGTTTGTGTTTTATGTATAAAGAATGCTAGCCTTCCCACCTCTTCAGAGGATAGCGTTACTTGCTTTCATAGTTGGAAAAAAATACCCTTGTCTTAGATTTGCAAACTTAAGATATTCTGGTAATGTTTTTGATAATTTCATCTTATAATTTTTAATTAGAATGAAAAGTGACATTCTCTGGCCTTTATCTCTTGCTTTGTGTGCATTTCAATTTACTAGATTCTCACTCTTCTGTATATCTTTTTCCGAAAGTTTTAATTATCTAATAGTCATTCTTTGCGCTAAGAGAAGTGATAAAATTGACTTTCCTAGACTGAAGATAGCTAGATTTTTTAAGGGTAGAATCGAATCTCTCATAGTTTGCAGAAGGACAGAGACATTCATTGTGGTCTTGAACTTGGATTTACTTGTAAATATTTTATTATCTCTGTCTCTCGTCTTTTTTTTATTTTTAATCTATATGCATTGGGTTTATTTTTGGTTGCTTGGGTTTGAGGCTGCAACAAATACTAATATGCTTGAGTCAAACATAAGTTAATGAGGGGAGAAGGGGGCTGGGAATTTAGTATGCAGAATTTTTTTGTCTTTGCCACATCTAGTGAAAGTGAAATATTCTTCTCTAAGAGATAGGATGAGCATGGGTGGAGGGGAGTTTGTCTGTCAGGAAAGATTGAGGAAAATGACAACAATTTGCATCATATATCTTTCTTCATCTCATCTCATCTAGTGAAACTTAAATATTCTTTTGCAATTTGTTTGATTTTTCCAAAGGTATGGTTTCCTATATCATTATGCATGTGGATTTTGATGTTTTATTTGGGTAAATAAATTTATTCTTTTGCTTGCATCCTTGGTTGTTACTGAAGACTACTTTTTCTATATTTGGTGCAGGTAAATAACAACTTCCTTTCAGTTGGCAATGCAAACAAAGAAATCAATGTAAATATGTTAATGTTTCCATTTATTTTTTATAAAGAAGGAAGTAACATGTTTGACAGCTTAGATGAAGCCTCTCTATTAGAATGTGTTGATCTTAGTCATTTCCATTTTTGCTTGGTAAACCTGAAATGTCTTTAATGTGAGAACAGTTTATTTTTTGTGTAGTTTGGTGCCTATGGTTATGCTCAGAAGTTTCAGAGAGAATGGAGTAAAATAAATAGGGAATGGAAGAGAGTTACCTTCCTGTGTTTGGATTTTAATGAGGGAAGAAATGGAAAGATTTTCTGGGTTATAAGCGGTGCACTGTAAAATTAAGTTTAATGTTTTATTTTTAAGTTACTCAATTTATGAAGGTAAAGTAGTAAATGGAAAGTTTTTAAAATCAGAGTATCCCTCATTATCCCTCGGTTAGGAGGGAATAAGTAAGATTGTTTGGATGGGAATGGGGGGAATGGCTCTACACACTTTCCCTTCCATAAAATTTCAAACTCCTAAATAAGGATAATTATTCCCTTCCCATAATTTCCTTTCCACTCCCCATATTCAAACAGACTCGTTTTTTGTTTAGACACTGAAACATGTATTTCAATTAATGATTTGATAAATATTCCCACTATTAACTATTTGTAGCTTATTTACTATCTCTACTCCTTTTCCCTATAAAATCCTATGCTATTATGTTTTGCCATTTTTTACTTACATTACTTGTCATCATAATTTATTATTTTTCTAAAAAATTATATGCTGGTACCAGGTGTTCAATTTTAGCACTGGAAGGGTAATTAATAAATCAATATTTGACAGTGAAGTTACCTCTATGGACCATGATCATACAGGGCATCTTTTATTTTCTGGAGATGCACAGGTGAGCTGCTCTATCTATGCACTTGTATATCCTAATTGTTATTTGTTAGGCTTATCTCATTTTCTTTAGGTACTGGATTGTATGTGCAGGGATGTATATACTCAGTAAATATGAACTCCCACACAGGTGTACTGTCTCGCTCTCATCGTTACCGAAGTAGCAGCAGACACAAATCTCCTGTCACAACAGTGCAGTATCGGAGTTTCTCTCTACTGGCTCGAGGACCTGTGTTGTTGACTTGTACCCAGGATGGAAACCTGTCTTTCTTCAGGTTCAAAAATAATTTGCCATTAATCCCAAGTGCATTCAGTTTTCTTTTTGAACTCATTTTTCTTTCGAGAACTAATGTTGGTTATTATAGTGTGGCTTTGGAGATAAAAGGTTATTTAACTCTTCGATGCTCGCTCAAATTAGCTCCACGTATACACAAAATTCAAGCTTCTTTCTGTCCTCTTCTTTCCCTTGAAAAAGGAGAATTCATAGGTATGTTGGCATCATTCTTGCATTCTTCTTTTTTCCCCTTTCTTCCGTCTCTTAACGGACTTTTAAAGAATAATGCTTCTTTTATTAAATCCAACGCAAACTCCAACTGTGTCAAACTGGAAAATAATTCAAATGCAGTCATAACTCAAAGATTATGTACTCCTTGTATTTGTCAATGAAAAGTATTTATCACTAAATAATGCTTATGCTAAGACTTAAAAGCCCATGAAGGCACCGATATGCTTCAAAGTGCAAACTAAGTTTTCTGAAATTTGTATGACTGGTGCAACATTACAGTTGCTGTCTCTTACACTATCATCTTTTGTCATGTGAAGTTGCTGGAAGTGAGGACTCAAATGTCTATTTCTATGATTTAACGAAGCCAAAGAACACATGTGTGAACAAGCTACAGGTTAGTCTTACTTCCATTGAAGGTATTAATGTAATTATGATGAAGCTCAAAATGAATGAAGTTTTTGTAATGCAGGGTCATCGGTTTCCTGTAATGGGTATTGCCTGGAACCATGGAGAAAACTTGTTGGCTTCATCTGATTTTTATGGCGTAGTAATTGTGTGGAAGAGAGAAAGATCACATCAAAAGAGAAATACATAATAACAGGGTTTTAAAGCGTTTATAGTTGAGGACTTGTGAAGATAGCTTTCTTTGCTTTGTTTTCCTTTTTCTCTCACTTTTACCATTCTCCTTTTGTATTTTTTTGTGCTATTATTATTTTTAATTTTTTTTTTTGCTGCAATGTACTTTGTACCCATTAAGTGAGAATCAATTAATCACCCACAGCAAACGGAGGAAATTATATTAAAATTATTCTGTTTTGCGAGGAAGGAAATGTATTCTCAGACATGATAGCGATTTTGTGTACGAATTATGGGAATATATTTTGGTTTGACATTGTTCTCTATGTAATTTTGTACAATCAAAGAATAAGGAATTTTTGACTGAATTAGCATTTATTGGTTGAATTTACGAAGTGATCGTGCTAATTGTTCATGAACTATTTTGTTTTAACATAGTCCACATACAAAATATCTTTTTCTTCTGAATTAGCATTTATCAGTTGAATTTTCGAAGTAATAATGCTAATTGTCATGAACTAGGTTCTCATCTAGCACCGGAATTTCCAATTTGTTTCTTAGAAGTAGCACACGAAGTAATGGTTCGATCAATGTGAGTCCACGTAAACTTGCATGGTTCTATAGGGATCCCCAATTTATGTTCCTAATTTCAGCCTTTTTATAGCCGTCAATTATGTTACCATCTATAAAATTAGAAAAGATATTCCAACATCAACAAAGAAAAAGTTAGATTATAATGGATTTCTCGGTCAACAAAGAAAGAATTTACTAGGTTCATATACAAGTCAAGACACTTCTCGAAATCCTACCAAGGGCACAGATCCAAAAGGTTTTTGGAGAATCTATATTATAAGGCTATTTTTATATTTGATAGAAATGGAATGGAATCGAACTTGATTGAAACGGTATTCTATTCCATCAAACATCTCTCTTTTACCTTTTCCTTTTAATTTGGAGGATATGGTACTCAAACAACATGCTAGTCTTTTCTTCTTCCATCACAAGAGTACTTAAACAATAAAACAACAACTTTACTCCATTTCTTTTTATTTCACCATCCCATATCCAAATACTATATCCAGTTTTAAAGAAACCAGGATAAATGTTCAAACTAACTACACAAATATTTCCTAAGTTATTGTTTCCTAACTACAAAACATCACCTTTGACGCATTGTATCCACCTCCAACAATTTAAACCAGTTAACTGTCATTTGTATACTTTCATGCTTTGCTTACATCTTCTGAGGCAAAGCATTCTTAACATCACAACCACACACAAAGGACTAAAACAATTTTCTTATTCAGCTGATGCAATGGAAAAACATGACTGAGGATCACTGCAATACTAACAAGTTCAGAAAATTCAATATACCCATTTGTTTCTGTCTGTGTGAACAGTTTTTTCTTTCAACAGTGATTTCAAAAAGCCTCAAGGCAGACAAAAGAATGGGATAACAAAAGTCTTACAAATCAGAAGTACACTGAAATTAGATCCAGAAAATTAAACAACCATTCAACCGATGACAAAATATACAATTTCAATTTCCGTATCTACACAGTTCAAATTGTGCAGCATGTGATAGTCCAATGAACCACTCGAACCAATCAGTGCCAATAACATAACATGGGAAGCTTTCATATATAAGAGCAGTACACTATATAGTGTAACTGCAAAAATAAGGCCCATGGAGTATAGCACTAAAGCTGATATATATGAAATTTAGGTATAAGACATGGAGATAAAGGAGAGGATTCCAAGCTTGCAGAAGTCAAGTCTGATTTTCTTGATCTGTAATGTGGATAAACATACTCTGATTCTCTTGATCACCTGGAACACACACCAAAACTGCATAAATACCACTGAAAACAAACAGAATAAAAAAGTTCACAAAGCAACAGGTAAAGAAAACCGGATAGAAACAAAATGATTTAAACAGGTACCACGGAACAATCAGTAAAGTTAAGGTCTCCTCAAAGTTCTAAATACTGAAAACCAAACCAGTTTCTTACGTAATCAACAAATGATATATCTTGTAAAAAGATAGGCATCTATAAAATTATTTTATCCAAAATATTTCTAATGAGTAATGAAGGAAAAACCTTCCGATTTGTTTCCTTCCAATAATAATGTTTATAAATTATAATAAAAATGTAATTTCAAGCCCCATGATTAAAAGCACAATTTCACGCATTCATTATGAAGATTTATAACCAAAAAAGCATCCATGCAGAAACAAGAGTCTAACCTTGTACTGGAACTCAAATATGGTTTCAATTCCCTGGTCAATAATGCCACAAATGCGACAAACATAGCCAATATCATCTTTTAAAATAAAAGAATGATCACAGTCCTCATCTTCTTTTACTTCTTCATCTGGAAGAGGATTCATGGAAGCATCCTGGTAGAGGTTCAATTAAACTAGATCAACAATAAAAGAACTCTGAAATTTGCAATTTGCACGCAGAATTCAAAGTAATAAATAATGGACTCAAAAGTTAAATTACTATGACATGTGTACAAGTAATTTTACTGAGCAGAAAATAAAAGCATATACGTAATATTTACATGTAACAAGAGTCTTACACAGTTACATGTTATGTGTACAACAAGTAACACAGAATAAATGAGAGAAAAATATTGGAGGGAAATAAGGATAATTGTATGCCAAAATGCACAAGGTTTCAACAATTCAATACATACAATTCCATTCAAATATGCATTTTTTGAACTTCAGAACTTCTAGCATATGCAATAATACACATAAATAACTGATACTAAGCTTGCCTGATAGAAATGGACAGACCATTTTCAGTATACATCTACAAAATTGTTAGCAATCATAATTATTTATCTATTGATTTATTTTCCCCACACTTGTCTGTATTATTAAAGTTTTTTTCCCCTTATCTCCGTAAGAAAAATGTGTCATCTCAACAACCCCTAGCCTAACACATGGATATTAGTAAAGCATTACAAATTAAATGACATGAAAAGAATCACCCAAATGAGTAGAAGATAAACTACTTGACAAAAGCAAGTATTATTATTGGAAAATGAAAACAAATTAAAATATTATACTTTGGAACATTCTATTGCCATTGACATCTCCTTCCAAATATCTTCTAGACTATCATCATCTGCAGTATCAACCTGATTATCCTCTTCTTCCTGTACACCAATATAAACACCTTTATCTCCCCTAGGGTTATCTTTTCCAGCCATACTTGTCTCAATTTTTAGATCTTCAGTTTCTCCATGGTAAGGAATGGGAGTGTGGTACTCCTAATATGCATTTTTTTACACAGGACAGTAAAGTATGTTAGTGAAACAACTTGCATTAAAATGAAGAAGAACAAGAAAAAAGACCCAGCATCTTCTCATGAAGATTAGCTACAAATTTAAATCCAGATACACAGAAACTTACAAAGTTACCTAAATGCAAATGTAGTGATTCAAATGAAAAAATTCCACACAATATGTTCTGAAAAATAAATGGTGAAACTCATATATATCACAATTCACAATTCACCTTTCAACACTAATGTGTGCATGGCAAGAATAAAGAAAAATAAGATAGAAATAGCACGACGTCTAGATAAAATATAAATCCAGATACATCCATTATTTTCATTTTCAACCCCATCACTTGCCCAATGACCAAGCATAATATAAATGATCAAAATTTCATACTGCATCGGAACATTCATTCATTCAAGTTTAGCAAGACATCTAATCTAACTATTTCAGAACTAAGACCACAAGGCAAAAAAGTCAATTCCAGTGAAACTAGGCCAACGTACTAGAAATAAAGCACCTATTTTTAAGACAGTTATGTAGTGCTAAGAAAGTAAGGGATTGAGAATTTTTCACAATCTATGTTTCAAGCTTCAAAATTTCTCTTCAGAGTCTTCAACACATTCATTAATGTTAATGTTGTAATTCATCCTAGCCTTTACACAAAGAAAGAACACTAATATGCTTAAAGAAAACCAGCCTAACTTCGAGAATTCCATACAATGGTAATCATCTTGCTATAGTTATAAATATTGGTGAGAAAAAAAAAAGGTTTAAAATTGTGCATGGTTCAATGGGAAAAAACTTCAGTAACAGCTAAGAGAAATGCAACACTAAGGAAATACGTTCTTGAAAGGAACATAATTCAGGAAAAAAGAATAATTCAAGAAAGAATTAATGCTGAATTCTGTCAAACAGGATATATGTTCTTGATATATTTACAAGAATCTTCTGCCACAACACATGTTGAAAAGAAATGCTAAATTCTGTCAAATGATCCCTAGATGGAGCATGTTACTAATACTTTCCAAATAAAAGCACATGCACATCAGTAACCATTATTTCAACATTGATATTTCATATATTTAAATAATTACAAAAATAAGAAAAAACTTACAATCATCTTAGACGCAGGAGATGGTGCAACTAGTCTCGGCATCACAACTTCATGAAATGGAACAAAATATTTTTTATCTCTATCATGTTCCTCATTTGAAGCTTCATATGGAACAATAGGGTTTTTATTTCTATCATCTTCCTCATCTGAAGCTTCATATGGAACAATAGATTTTTTTATCTCTATCATCTTCCTCATCTGAATCAATCTGAATCACACCATGCATTGGTGTTGCATGAACATCCTTCCCAGTGTTTCCCCCCTCCATATCTATGACATTTTGATGCATCAAACCAGTAATTTGTTGATTTTCTAACTTAGGAGTTTCCAAATCTATGACATTTTGATGTGTCAAACCAGTAACTTGATCTTCTAACTCAGGAGTTTCTTCATCCTGGTCCGTTACCGCATTGAACAATAGATTAAGTTTGGGATACTTTGCAAAGTAAGGTCCAAGTACCTTCATTCTTCGGGCTACAAGGGCCTCTATATCCTTCGTGACACTTGCATATTTTCCATGCTCTATATGATCCAGAACATCAGCAACTGTGAATGGATTCCCGTGCTCCACATCATTTGATAACTTATGACTTTTACCTCTGTCAGGGCTAGGGGAAATCCTGGTTTCACAAAATGAAAATACACTCAGAGAAACAACAGGCATTCCATCAAGTGTTCTGTTATATATTGAATATTGGGAAAAACCACATGATTCAGTAAGTGCAGACCTCCTGAGGAAGCATAATTAAAAGTAAAATAGCAAAAGCAAATATTCTCAAGGCCTATCAACTAGACTCAACTCTAAACTGTGATACTACACAACACAAGCATGGTTTTAAATTGTGCGGTTTTGTCACGATCCTTGAAATTGTGGAAAAATGCAGCTGCAATTGCAATGAGTCAAAAACCTTTTATGTTACACAGACCAACACAGTTTTTCAACTCCAACCAGCAACTAGTTCAATCAAACAAATAAATTCATTAAATAAAACAAAAATGTTTGGTGTCACAATTTTATATGTCTTTTAGCACAGAACCTTATAAGCACACATGAAGTAACACACACACGCACACAACAACATCAACATCAACAACACCTTTAATCCAAGTTAATTGGGGTCGGTGGTAGATGAACCCAATGATAAATCGAAAATAAGACAAATGAGAGAAAAAAAAGGCTAAAAACAGAATGGTGAGAGGAAGAAGGGAGAAAAGAGGAGGAGAAGGACTAAAAACAAGGAAACGACTGGAACATAGAGTTACTAATGAGTTTAACCCTCCACCAAGCTTATCGCTTTTCTCCACTCCGTCCTAAGACATACCGTCCGCCAATCTATATCCCACTCCATTAGGTCTTGTTTAACTACCTTTCCCCAGGTAAGTTTCGGTCGACCCCTACCTCTCTTTGTGTCTAGCTCTTGGTAACAAACTCTTGTTCTTACAGGAGCATCCAGTGGCCGTCTCATAACGTGCCTAAACCATCTCAATCTATGCTCCCTCATCTTTTCACATACCGGTACCACTGATACCTTTCGTCGAATATCATCATTTCTTATCTTATCCATCTTCGTATATCCACACATCCACCTTAACATCCTCATTTCCACTACCCCTATTTTATGTTCATGCTGCCTATGTGCTGGCCAGCATTCTGCACCATATAGCATTGCCGATCTAACAGCCATTCTATAGAATTTTCCTTTTAGCTTAAGGGGAATCTTGCGGTCACATAAAAACCCCGATGCACTCCGCCATTTCATCCACCCTGCTCTAATCCTATGACTTACATCCTCATCGATCTCACCCTTTTTTTGCAACATTGATCCCAAGTATCTAGAAACATCTTTCCTGGGTACCTCTTGATCAAGTAGATGCATTGTGTCTTGATCACCATCCTTATCCTGCGAAAACTCACACTTCATATACTCCGTCTTGCTCTTGCTTATCTTGAATCCTTTAGACTCCAAAGTGCTTCTCCACAATTCTAATTTCCTATTCACGCCATCTTTGGTCTCATCAATAAGTACGATATCATCTGCAAAAAGCATACACCACGGCACCTCCTATTGAATATCTCTCGTCAGTTCATCCATCACTAAGGCAAAAAGATAAGGACTAAGAGCTGAACCTTGGTGGATCCCTACCGTGATAGGAAAATACCTTGATGTTCCATTACAAGATTGCACACATGTGGTAGCCCCATCATACATATCCTTGATTGCATTAACGTACTTTAATGCTACCTTTTTCTTCTCAAGAGTCCACCATAAGACTTCTCTTGGGACTCTATCATATGCTTTCTCAAGATCTATGAACATCATATGTAAGTTTTTCTTCCTTTCCCTATACCTTTCCATTAATTGTCTCATCAAGAAAATAACTTTCATGGTACATTTTCCTGGCATAAATCCAAACTGATTTACTGAAACCTTGGTCTCCCTCCTTAGGCGATGTTCGATAACTCTTTCCCATAACTTCATAGTATGGCTCATGAGCTTGATGCCTCTATAGTTTGAACAATTCTAGATATCTCCCTTGTTTTTGTAAATAGGCACAAGCATACTTTTCCTCCAAGCATCAGACATCTTGTTTGTTTAAAGAATCCTATTAAAAAGATTTGTCAACCATTTTATTGCCGCATCTCCCAAGCCCCTCCACACTTCTATAGAGACGTCATCAGGTCCCAACGCTTTATTATTCTTCATCCTCTTTAAAGCCTCCTTAACCTCATGTGTATTAATTCTGCGTACAAATCTTCTATTCAGATCATCAAAAACGTCCTCCAAAACCACCTCACTCTTGTCACCATTCCCATTAAAAAGATTGTTAAAGTAGTCTAACCATCTTTCACTTACATCTTCATCCCTCACCAAAAGTTTTTGATTTTCATCCTTGATACATCTAACTTGGGTGAGGTCTTTACTCTTCTTATCCCTCATTTTTGCAAGTTTGTAAATACCTTTCTCTCCATCCTTGCTCCCAAGATTTTTATACAAATCGTCAAAAACTTTGCCTCTAGCTTCCCGCACTACTTTCTTTGCATCCTTTCTCGCTACTCTAAACTTTTGCAAATTCTCATCATTGGGACATTTATGCAAAAATCTAAAACATTCATTCTTCTGTTTAATGGCCTCTTGCACCTCTCCATTCCACCACCATGTTTCCTTTGTAAAAACTTTATTCCCTTTGCTTTCACCTAACACCTTCCTTCCCACATTTTGGACACACATAACCATCTTATTCCATATTTCATTAGCTTCTCCAATAAACTCCCATGGTCCTTCACGCAACATATTTTCTTTAAACTCTATTTGTTTCTCCTCCTTTAGCTTCCACCATCTTACCCTTGGATTTGGATCCTTCTTCCTCAAATTAAGAACTTTGTTGAACCTAACCTCTAGAACAACCAACTTATGTTGTGTCGCCACACATTCCCCAGGGTAGACCTTGCAGTCAATACACGAATTTCTATCTTCCCGTCTAATCATAAAGAAATCAATTTGACTACGATTTTGGCCACTATGATACGTGATAAGATGAGACTCCCTTTTCCGGAAAAAAGTGTTCGCTAGCATCAAATCATAGGCTAGTGCATAGTTCAAGACATCTTCTCCAGTCTCACACACACACACACAAAAAAAAAATTGAGTATTACGAATTAAAGAGGTGAAATGAAAGGTCACAACTTTCGTGTACAACGTGAAAACAATCCAACAATAAGGGGAAAAGCTAGAAATGAAAATGTTGCTACAAATGCAAATATTGTACCTAGTGATCAACATTTATTTCAAAAAAAAAACAGAAGAAAAAAAAATTGAGTAATGTACACTTGGATGAGAGCGTTTAGAAGCTAATGCATCAACAGAGGAGTCCATAGACAACTATCACCGAAATGAACAAACTGAAAAATTGAGGAAAAAATTACTAAAAATATTGATTAAAAAAAGTATTTTTTTTATATTGATTTTGAACAGAGATTTCTGAAGAAGAAAACGAGGGTTACCTAATGTGAGTGAAGAGAGAAAATGGCTTTCAGAAATTCAGAGTAAAAAGCATTCAACAATTTTATTTTGATTAGTAGCAGTGAGAGTGGGTTTTTTTACCATTAAGGACATTTTTTTCCATTAATTACCAAATGGGGACAATTTTTAAAAAAATTACCAATTGGGAGTAAGTCGTGCTACGTGATACAACTTCTGAGTCATAAGTCGTACTATGTGTCACGACTCATTTTTTTTTTTAAAATAACAATTGGTCGCCAAATTTGGTTTTGTGGACACTTTTTGCGACATGATCCTCTATTAGTTAATTTAGAATTGGAATACATCCAATTGCACAAGGGTCAGAATCTGAGTAGTCAAGATAAACAATATAGTCTACTATAACTGCACAAAAAACCAATTTAAACAGAACCTGTATGATAAGTATGAATCGGAAACAGACGCAAAGAGATGAAAGGATCCGAGCCCAACAATGTTGTCTCCTTAAGACAATTTGTTCCCTCCAATTGATGCCAAAGGTTGATGAACAATTGTCTCCCAGGATAGAACGGATCAACGTCTGAAGATTGATGGCACTTCAAATTAACAGCCCAAACGAACAAAGCTAATGCTTGAGGAACCACTTGAAAGAATGAAGAGTTTATGTGATATGAAAATGCACTAGTATCTAAGCGAGAATATCAGAAAAGATTAACTATCAAAACTCTATCAGTTTTTCTCTTTTCTCTATGTCCTCTATATCTTTTCTGGTAGTCTCTGTGTCTATATATAGACAACAAACAACCATGTTGAAGAGTTGCCAGCGAACCATCGCGACTGTCGGCGGTGAACTATAGCAATCGTTTGTTATCGGAGCGGTTGGGAGTAATTATTGGGAGTAGTTATTATTTTTTCTAACCTCTCCCAGGAGCGGTTAGGAGTAGTTATTATTTTTCTAACCTTTTTCCAACCGCCTCTTATTCATAACTCATGGAGTTTAAACAAAAACTCCAACAGATTGTTAATTGTTAATCTTGTTAAATTATGTTTGAGTTTAATTATCATACATTATTATGGGTTTAAATATATTTACATTATTAATTAATAAAAAAATTATTTTAAATACAAGGTTTTAAAATAATTACAACACAAAATTCAACATTTTTATTATATATCATTATGTGACTGGATTACATTGTATAAATTATTTGTATTATAAGTGTATTTTAATTAAATTTTCATTATTTTTCAACTTTTATAATATTTCTCAGAAAACAAAAAAGTATGATGTGAATGTAATATTTTAAAAAGCTCCTTCCTTGTGTGTTTAACATTGAGAATTGTTGTTTCCAAAATGTAATTTAGTTTAAATTGATTTTTAGATGTATAATCATTTACTTTGATTATAAAAACACTATGTTATACAAGAAAAATATAACTATATTCATATATTTATATAAATACTATGTTATATAACATTGACTAAGGGCATATGGAGAGCATTTTGAAAGAAATACAATAATTAAAATTTTTTTTAAGATCATTTAATGACGTAGCAAACACAATCTATTCATATATTTTGATTTAGATTTATTTGAATATAGTATTAAGTTCAATTTAATCTGATTAAAAATGCTTTAAATTAGATTAAATGAGTCAATTTTTATATTTTTATTTTTAAACAACTTTGAATAAATAAAATTATTTTATTCATTCTTCTATATTCTTTTTTGAAACTTTATTTTTTGCATGAAAATATAAAAAGACATAATAAAATAAAATACGAAACATAAAAATTATAACATCCTTTCAATGAGTAGCTTGTAATTAAGAAAATAGAAACTAATACAATACTTCAAAAGTAGAACCTTTAATCTTATGCATATTACATAAACCTAGGCCAACTTTAGTGAATTTTTTCTAATTATAAAAATTAGCACATTAAAAATAGAAACTATTACAATGCTTCCTAATACATAAACATTAGCACATTAAAAATAGAAACTAATACAATATAATGTTTCATAATACATATAAATTACTAAACATTAGAAATAATAACTAATATGTTGTTAATGACTTATTAGTGTTGAATTTAATGAAGATATTAGATTCAAAATATTTCTTTCAATTGAATTTGATTACTTCTTTATTTGACAACAAAAAGAGCAAATAGCACAAATACTGTTATAAACTACTTTTACACTATTTTGTAATCATAAGTTATCATATATTATAATTTTGTTGCAATACTTTGAAAGCATTCTAATGATAATTTCTAGTTGATTAATGGTGTACGAGACAAATGAAATAAATGTAGTTATAAGACACAATGGCATTAATAAGTGAAAGAGATAAATGAAATAAAAAGGTTAAGTAATATATAAATCGCAAAATAAATTTTCTATATAATGTTTCATTGGTTGAACCAATCAAACACTTAAGTCAACTAAATTTTCATGAATTTTTACCAATGTTAACTATTTCGAAATAATCTAGCTCAAATGATTTAGATATTTTGCACACACATTCCTCAAACATGAAAAATACCAGAAAAATGTAAAACACTTAAATTTTAAATTATTGTCGGAGAAAAAGGAGCAATAAAGTCACATGGCTAAAACTTTCGGAAGCAATCAAAAAATAATATATAAGTAACAAAATTCATATCAAGAAATAGTAAACTATGATTGGAACCATTTCCTAAGCTGTTTTGAATGTCTTTTCTCCCCATCATTCTCTTGGGAACCCTTGTGTGAAAACTTGGATTTATATTGTTCTACAAGCATGTCAAGCTTGTCTACTACGTCCTTCCCTACTGAACCTTTATTCTTCTTGAGCCGTTTCTTTGAAACCTTTTGGCCTGCTTCTTGTTCTTGGTTTTGCATCTTTCTTTTTCTAAACCCCACATCATCTTTATTCCATGATTTTCTTCTATTAGAGTCAGTGGCATTGTTTTGACCTTCAAATGATGCACCACCATTGTTATGGCCATTTTCGTTATTCTTTGGCTTCATTGACAAGGCTTCTGGATTTTCTTTCAGTGCCTTTTTACTCTTATTGCTGCCTTTCTGTCTTTCGGATTTGTGTCCTTGAGGGGATTTTCCATTTGTCACTGCAACACCCGATTCACCATTTGTATTCAGTACTGATTCCTTTGCTGGTTCGTCGTGCTCTCGAGATTTTCGTTTTCTGTCCTTTACAGGCTTGCAACCTTCTACCATGCTAGGGTTGTCATTATCCATGGCATTGTTGTCAACTTGAGGAGCCTGCTTCTGAGATTGTAGCTTTGCCTTTCGAAGTTTAAGTGTTTGAATATTATCAAGAGCAAACTCCACGATCGGCCGATGTTCAGGACCAAAAGTTTCTGTAGTCAATGAAAGACAACATTAAATTAAACAGAAATGAGGGTACAAAAATAGTCTCACTCCCAGAGAGATAAGAAATGGTTTTCACCAGGATTATTGTTAAGAACTCTCAGAGCCACAAGGGCATGCTGATGCTCTGAAAATTCAACAAAGGCAACTCCCCGTGAATAGCGCTCTTGAGCAACATTTCCTTTCTTTTCATTTTTCAAAAACTTTATCTGCAGAGTATACATATAATGTGAAAATATAAAATGGCGTTCCTAAGGCTTTAGAGAAACAATAATTGACAACTTCAAGTCATGATCTACTTAACCAACCTGCCGAATTACAGGTTTTTGCTTGGTAGCTCTAGAGACAACTGCATCAATGCAAAGCTTCTTGAGTTCTTTCTCATTCATTGACTTGGGTAAGTTGTAGATAATGAGTCGAGTTCTTGAAACATGAAAATTGGGAGATTGAAGCTTTGTCTTCTTTTTCCTTTCCAACCTATGAAATTTCCATAAATAATGTTAGAACACTAACACCAGCTGAAGAAATTACACTTGAGCAGGAAGATAATATTTATACCACCAGATTTGGAAGATCAAATGCAACATACAATAGGACAATCAGAATATTATGTTTTGAACAGTAATGATATTTGAAAATGTATTGTGGGTCTATGGTTCATATTTTGTGTTTGTGGATCTATGCACAAAAATGCATTGTGCAAGAATTATCATTGGTGTATTAGAAATTATATCTTCTTAGCTTTTCAAGAGAGGGCCTTTTCTTGTTATCTTGTGATTTTTCTCAAATAAATTATTAAGCATGAAAAGAAAAAGAAAACAAGGAGAATAATTCAATACAGTTGCTTTTTTTTTTCTCTCCTAAAGTTCAAATGAGGTAAAGGTAGCACAGATAAACAAAGGATTACCACAATATAAGGAGAATTAAAAAGAAAACCATAATTGTCCACAACAAGTTAACATGAACCCTATAAGGCTTGTCCCTCAAATGCAGCATACAGTAGTCTATATCCATATATCAGTTGTGAATTAAAAAAACAATTACTCAAGTGCTGCCCATAGCAATTATAACCAACTAGATGTGAGTTAAAATTATAATAAATGCCACTAGCACTCCAAACCACAAAATACTCACTCTTGGCGTTTTAACATATCGCTGGCTGAAACCCCTTCAGCAGCTGTAGTTCCCTCAAGAATAAGTCCTTCCTATTACAATATAGCAGTACAATGCAAATGTTAGTCCTATTAAATATCAGCATCAACAGCATGCTCCACATGAGTTACAAAGGAGAAAACAAACCTTTGCCAAGTAAAGATTGCGGTGGTCATGAACCTCATTTTTCGCTTTCTCTAGTTCCTTGTCATGTGCTGATTTCTTATCCAAAGCCTTCAAAACTTTTAATGGTCTACCCTTCAATAAAATACCCATCCCAGAAGCAGCACTGGCAGTTGAAATTGCAGTATTAGCTGCTTCTACAGTTTTAAATTTTAGAAAACCAGTCCCTCTTGGTCGCCTGCATAGAGAGTAAAAGGAGACTATGAATAATGCGCTGTGAAATACAGACAAAGAAAATACCACTCAAACACATACTTGGTAACTTGGTGGAGAACAGGAACAAAATATTCTGCTTCCCCAAATCTAGAAAATTGTTGTTTCACTTCTTCATTATCACATTCAAAGGGAAGATTACTTATAAAAACTGTTCTCTGCAAATCATCTTCTGTTCCCTTAGGATTTGATAAGTTGTTTCTGCTGGAAATTTCAGGCTTAGAAACACCTGAAACCTTTTCAGACTCATTAGATGCTTTTTCATCTGCATCCTTAACAATTTCATCAGATCTTGATCCCTTGTTTTCTTTGATCAACATAGAATCATTGTTTACACATGTTCCTTTACACGAGGATGTAAGCAAATTGTTCAAAACTTTTTTTGCAATGTCTGCTTCCTTATCAAAATTATCTTCAGGAGGAGTGCCTCCTTCGTCCATGGCACTAGAGTAGTCTGTATCACTATCATCTCCTTGACCAGATCTTTTATCAACAAGCTCAAAATCTTCATCGGTACTATCCTCATCGCTCATGTTTTGTTGTCCTAAGAAATTGTAAAGAATGTCTTATTTACATAGTTCAGATTTAAAATGAAGGTTTCGAGCATACTAAAATAAATAGAACAAAGATAAACAGAAAGACTTATGTAAAGCACCGAGAGTGTATTTGAAGACTAGAACAATAATGAAAAAAAAATTCTCAACAAATAACATGTATAGCATAACTCACAATGACCCAATACTTCAAATGTTATATATTAGTTGGCCATGAAAAGGGACATAGAAAGGGACATACACAATCTACCAGGGAAATTTCAAAGGCTACAAAAGGAAGCAATGAGCTTTGATTTCAACATAGAAATATTTACCAAATCCCAATCTATTGGTCAATTTTGAAATTTCAGAAAATGCCACCATCCAATGTTCTCTAACAAATTCTATACCATAAGTTTGTAACAACTCAACAGCCTGGCTCCAATTATAGTCACTTTAATAATTCAATAAAGAATTCTATAACATACTCAGTTACTCTCCAAGTATAGTAAAGAGTGAGCTACATTACATAAAAAGGCGCTAGCTTTCTATTCCACAAATCTACCCAACAGCTGACTAGCATAATGGAAAATTAGGTTAAACACCAAATCTACCCAAACAGGTGAACAGTTGTGAGACTAATCCCAATATCTATTTTAATGGTAGAACACTTACAACCACCATGTTTTAGCATACTCTACTTGATTAAGAAATAGATATGTAACCTTGCAAAAAGTTTTCCAAATAATATTTATATCTCTTAAAAATAGTACTATGAAATAATTGGTAATAAAGGAAAGCACTAAAAGTAAGAATACATTTATGCATTTAAAAGCCAAAAGCACTTCATTCCCTTCAACTGATTATGCAATTCATCCTCAAGTATTAAGCATTGCATGGCAAGCAACAATATCAAACATACTGAATTTTTAAATAAAAATGAATAAGATCTACCATGAAAATAGCAAACCTACAGAACTTTGCTCAAGTCAAATATGGCAGTACCATTTTCAAATTTCACTGAATACAAAAATTACCTTTCTCTGAGGCAAGAGCATTATTTGTATCACTGCTAAATATCTTTTTTGAAACAGCCCAATCGACAGCTATGAGCCGTTTTGCAAACTTTGATCCATTGAGCTTTTGAATGGCCTGAAACAGAAACAGGCAGCTTATATGCAGGTTATTTCAGAACACAAACAGTAGGTGAAGTAAGACCTTGGTAACAGTTCATACCTTTTCTGCATCTTGCTTGCAGGTGAACTTTACAAATGCAAAACCCTTAGACAGACTGCAAACAGGAGAAGAGGGGAAAAGAAAAACAGTGTAACAAAGCATTATATATAATAGTATATTGAAACTCTTGAAGTCAAGGAAAAGAAAAATGAACTTACTCTGTGTTTGTCTTTTGTGGAATAAATGCATCCCACACATATCCTGCAGATGAAAACATATCTCTTATTTCATTTTCTTTTGCCTGCATCCATGGTTAGTCAACTAGTCAGAAGAAGTTAAGGCCTCCAAACAATATTTATTGCATGTTTTTTAACTCTATGCATCAAACCTTGAAAGGAAGGTTTCTGACAATAAGCTTCCATTTCTGAGTCTTGGAGCCCTGACCCACATACAGCAAAAAATTGTTAAGAAACTAATATCTCATTCATGATCATACTCAGTAAACAGGGAAGTTAACTTCGTCTACAAACAATTGAAAATCAATAGAAGAAAAGCACACAATAAAGCATAAACACAATTAAGTCTATCTTCCACCACCTAATAGATTATTAGATAATTCTGACAAAGTACAGTCTGCAGTTACTAATTGCATTCCAAACACGCTGAAAATTGTCTTCTAAGTCTATATATAGACTTCCAAATGGTGAGCAGGGTACATACATTTTACACACAACTCCTACTTCATAGAACAGATTTTCATGTATCAAAGACACTCAAAAATGGAGGCAACAATTAAGAAAATACTTTTCTACACAAACATGGGAAACAGACTAAAGTATTAGGTATCCTAATTCTTGTTGGTCTTCATGTATTAGGTCACCATTGTTCTGCAATTGTTGTTGCTAGGATGTATATACAGCAGTATAACTTGTACAGTTCTTTTTATCATATATATAAAGTATTTTTGCTGATTAAAAAAAATGGGAAACAGACTAAAACTGAATCCAAATGAAAATCCTATCAAGCCTCAAAAAGCAGCACATATCACAAATTCTCATTATGTAACTTCCTTTATAATAAGACAATGCATAACATATTGTCATGATTGATGGCAGAAAGAACTTACAGCTACTAATGACTTTTTCATTAAAAAAATAGAGAGAATGGGTTTTTGTCATATTTGGATTTTAGAAAGTGAATAACACATTCAATAGATACAGCATAATACAAATTTTATGACAAAAAGCAAAAAGTTATATGAATACAAAACGGTAAAGCTTCTCACAGCTGACAGTTATTCATATACAAACGATTCTTTTCTGGAGCATGATGATATTATACTCTGACTCTGGTGAGTTCTATGACAAGCACTTTACCTCTCCACCCAGTTGGCGCACCCAAATGTTTCCCCCTCCTATCTCTTTTCTATGTAACGTTGCAACAGAAGCTCGAGCTGATTTTACACTTGTATAAAGCACAGCTGAAGCATCTAAAGTACATCCATCTTGCAGGAGACCTGGAAAAAATCCATAATGACCCCTATCATCCCAAGCAGTATAAAGAATCTTTAAACAAGTAATACAACGGATTTAATCTTGTTGAAGAACATGGAAAGCCATCTCTTTGACAATTTCAGTGGATGAACAAACTTCAAATGTCCTTATCAGTACTCAAGATGATTACATGGGATACAATACAACTAAATGTTTGTTTAAAAAAGAAAAGGGTTTAGCATTAAAATTAAAACAATAATATTGATAACTGACCAAGAACATATACAAGTACAAGACAGGAGCAAATCTACATTATTATCAGCTTCACACGCTAACCACAAGATGACTGTCCACCAAGTACAAAACACAGGTAAAATCCGACCCATCAAGAAAGTTAAAAACAGCCTATTAAAAATATTCAACAAAGAAAACAAAAATAGATCCTTTTATATCTTTTTGAATATAACTAACATATCAAACCATTAAATAAACTTAAATTTATTTCATTTGCATTATATATCAAGGTCTGAAAAATCAAATCCACAGTTACCATGTTGATCAAGATCTTTCCTTGAAAGAGGGTACTTAATTGAACACACAGTGCCAATCTCTCTAGCTTTGCTGTGAACTTCTTCAGCGATATCGGAATTTATGAGACCACCAAATATAACAGTTCTAGCAACCCTGTCAAAAAGGAAAAAAAATACAATAAGGAACAGCATTTTAGATACAAGACATGCATTTCAAACATAAGAAACATCCATAAGTTGGAATCAGATAATCTCATTAGTCATTTCCACTTAATCAGTCCTGTTAAAATCAGCTTCCAGGGATTTTCTTTTATTTCTCTGGTAACTAACTGGTTTAAAAAAAGTTGGATTAAATACAATTGCAGAAAAGGAGAGAAGAGTAAAAACCTCTGCTTTTCTGAGCAACCACTGTCATCTGCTACATCATCACAGAGAGCTGATTTTTTCGTTTCCATGGGCTTCCTTATGTTTTTTGGTTTACTGACTTGTAATTCTATACAAGAAAAAGAACACATAAAAAAATGAAATGAGAATATAAATGAGAAGCTTATAAAAATAATTGTATAAACAAATTCTCAACCTTCTTCCTTCAAAACTGAAACGTTCTTCTCTGCTCCAGATAATCTGCTGTCTTCATCATCGTCTTTTGGCTTTGTGAGATCATCTGTCTTGCCCTCTATAACATTACAAAAGAAAGAGGGGGAACAGAGAACCAAGGAAGCAGAATATTGACAAGGTTAGAATCATTTACACAACTTTCAGACAACATGTATCAGGAAAATATCACAGTGCACTGAACCAGAATTATATAGTATCAACCTTTATTTGGTTTTGATTGCCGTTCTTCACAGGGAGGACGAGGCATTGCGTGCTTCACTACAATTTTCCGGCCTCCAACAGATGTACCATTCTTCAGGTCAATAGCACGGTTAGCGTCTTCCTCAACAGCACTGAAGATGACAACAATTAATATAGAAAAAGCCAAGTCAAAAATTCTAATTCTAATAAAGGTGAGACAGAAGAGTCATATATCTATCTTTACATAAAAACAGAGTCAACCAACAAAATCTAATCATGGATTAATTTACCAATCACCACAACAACACAGTTATATAGCAGAGACACCATCAAAAGAAACAGGTATCATATTATTGAAGCACTAGGCAATTAGCATATCAAGAATAAATTTTATAAAAGTTTGCCCACTGATATCCTTTTGAGTGATTTTCATAAATCACAGTGCTTCAAGTTTTATTAGCAACTTTGTGGCAAGATCACGGAGGTTTACTGAGATAGAATAGCATTTCGCAACCATATTTCGTTTAAGGATATTTAAACATCCATACAACCAGAGTGCATTTTCCAAAAAGGAGAAACTTTCGCTTGGTTACTGGGTATTTATACTTAACGGCAGCTGCAATTGAATGAGTCCATAGTCAAAGCATAAGAAAGAAACCAGATCAAAAGAACTGGTGAGAACATAATAACATAAGCTAAGCTAGAGATTTAATATGTAGACAAGAGGAAAGCAAGAGAAAAGTGACATGCTAAGCAAACATCTGGTAAGACAACCAATAAACCAAAGACGACAACAACAACAGATTGAACTTTTGGAAGAAGAAATAAACTCACAATTGGACGTAACCGAAACCACGATGTTGGGCTGACCCTGTGGATCATTAAACAAGGATAAAAAAATGTTAAAAATATAAATAGGAAAATATATGCTTCACTTATGCCTTCAATCTCAACATACATATATTTTATACATGTCATCAAATTAATATACATCAGTGATCAGTTGCTAGCTGAAATTGCATTTATTAGTTCCAGTTCCACAGACAATGCTTATAGTAATATACAACAGAAAGAACCCATAAAGTGAACACAACATGAAGGCAAATTGAACCATGTTAGCACAGCAGTACCAGTATCACAAGTTAGCATTCTGTTACATATATAACAACCATAATACTACTACTCCACTCAGATTATATAGCTTTGGGGTTGGGCATAAAACATGATGCAACAAAATTACCACATTCTCACTTATAAGTTATAACTAAGTCTGTCAATACAAACAAAAACATCCACCAACTTGTGTTCAAAAGGGTAGAGAGCAGAAACAGACCCGTTTATCCTCCCAATAAAATAAACCGCAAAATGCATTAAATTTCATACATTTTATCCAAAGAATCCAGAAGCTATGTGCATACAAAATGAATTCATCATTCAAAAAGGAAAAAAAAGAAGACATTGTACACAAATAATGTCATCACAAAAATAAAAACTGGGTATAAATTTTGCCTTTTCCCTTTACCTTTCTGTGTGACTATGAAACAACGCCTGACAGGTCCAACCTCACTGAACGTCTCCTCCAACTGGTTTCATTCATTGCAAAAAGTTAAAAAAAATATTAGAATAATAAAAACACTTTTAACCAACAAAACAATAAAAAGAGAAGAGAGAAAATAAAGAATAAAGAATACCAGAGAATTGGAAAAGGAATAGGGCAAGTTGGAGACAAAAAGAGTCGAGGAGCAATGCTCTTTGCCTCCATTTTCCTTCACTTTGTTCTTCTTTCCCATCTCTCTTCGCACCTTCTTCTTCTTTTCTCAACCAAAAATTCCACGGGGATATATGACTTCTTAAAATGAGTGGTATTGATTTGTCAAGGCAACTTGCTGTAAGAGATTAATAAAATGCATAATAATTTTCAAGTGGAGAGCAAAGTTTACGTTGAATACTTTATTTAGACCAATATTATAACCGAAATCTCCAATCAGCCAATTCCTTTATGTTCTGTTGCCATTATACAACTCAGAACCAAAATTGGCATCTCTAACTCAAAAGTATGATACTCAGAACAATGAGTTATTGCAATCTTACACCGTATAGTCTATGTGGGAAATTTAGACAAATCACAAACAATGTGAACTCAAAAAGAGAACTATCTAAAGTTCAAGGCACTACCAAAAACTCCAATAAACCTAACCATGTGTGAGGATGGAGCATTTTAAAATTTTGGAGAATTTCAAATTCAGGGAGATTTAAATGCAACAATTAAAATTCTTGGATTATTAAAATTTACTGTTTGGATACGCCACAAAGTTATATTTCTCGGTTGAAAGTCCAACAACTAGAGCATTAACACAAACACGTAGAATGCAAAACAAGAAGAAAGTATAAACCACAGAACTAGTTACCTCTGCTACAGCCACACGCACAACCCAAATCAAACCCTATGAAAAGACCCTAATCAAACTTTAGGGGAGAGAAAGGTACGAGAGAAATCGAAGTTGTGATAGAGACGAACCTGAGAGAGAGAGAGGTTGTGAGTGCGAGTAAGCGCAAGGGGTTGCGAGTGTGGGAGCGAGAGGTTGCGGTGCGGTGAAAGTGAGGTTGCAATGGCTTGGTTAAGCTATAAAGGCCTCAACGTCGGTTTCGAGAGCCTTGAGTTAGGGTTTTAGCCTTTTAGGAACGAAACAAGAACAGGGGAGGCTCACTCATTGTCACTACTGAGGGTGGGGTATTTTCTGATTTTTTAACTATTTTATTTTGAAATAAAAAACGGGTGCAAGGTGAAATTTAAAATAAGTGTAATTATTAACTTTATCTTTAAATTATTTTTTAAATATTTGATTTGATCCAAATTTTTAGAGTATTCCATTTAATTTTCAAATTTTTGTAAAAAATACTAATTTTATATTTTCCTTTCAATTAAGATGACATCATTCGAGTAGTATTTTTGCTTTCCAACATTATATTTATTTTATTTTTAAGAAAAATAAAACAAATCTACCATTGTTGAGCATTGGCGGAGGAGGAAGCGGTGCAATAGTTGGGATCAGAGTTGTCGTTGGCATTGGTGACTGAGGAGAAAGACGAGGGGTTTGGTGACGGGTCGTCGAAGAGGTCCCCATCGAGGAAGAGGACGACGGGTCGAGGCTGAGCAGGAGAGGAAGTTGTCGGGGTGAAGGAGAGGGAGTTCATGAGGCAGAAGAGGGTAGTTGTGTCAGATGGTGGTGAGGGCATGATGTTGAAGGTGTAGTCGTTGGGAGAAGAGAAGGAAAGCGTAGGCGAAGTTTTTGAGGTGTATCGCCTTCGAGAGAAGTTAGTTGTTGGGGGGCGCAAGGATTGTTTAGGGTAATTTATTTTTTAAATTATTAAATGAAGATAAATTTAAAATAAATATTTAAAAAGGGATAAGTAGTCTCAAAGTCATAAATCATCTGACGATTTAAAAAAATTTACGACTTTTTAATTTTTTTTAAATATGACTTCAAAATCATAATTTATATATATATATATATATTATAAAATTTATGAGTTTAACGTCCTATATATTTTTATTTAAATTAATATTTTTAATTTTATTTAATATATTTTATATTTTTATATATTATTTTATTTAATATTTTCTGTATTTTTATATTGTTTTATGCAATATATATTTTATAAATGAAGCAATAATAAATAATACGCAGATGATCTAGAGGAGAAAAAACCAATGAGAATTCCAACAAAATATAACATGTGAATGGCAATGAGGTGTTGGTTGAGGGTTGTCGATCAGGGACTCGGTGTTTCACTTCTGTGGACATGGTTCACAGGAAAAAAGACACTAACATAGACGAGGTTGACGAACATGGTTCATAGGAAGAGAGCATCACAAGCACAAAAATAAAAGGTAAAGTAAATGATGATGAGTACTCGAAGGATTAGAATTTGTTTAACCTGCTAAATCTAAAAATCTAAAATTTAGAAAACATACGATTTGCGAAAAATTTAGTGTGGCGGGGCCGAGGTGGTTCACTAGTTCATTGTGGTTGGGGCAAGGTGGTTAGGTGGTGGCGCACTGGTGCAGTGTCGTGGTGAAGAAAGACTTTGTGAGTCTGTGAGAGTCAAGAACGAGACTAATGGTAGCAATGTCGGCGACGCAAGTCGATGGTGTGGTGGTGGCCAATCTCAAAGACAATGTGGGTTGTGGCCCCGTGGTTGTGGGTCATGGAGAAGAGAGATCAGAGACGACGTCACGGTGGGAATATGGATTACTGATTAGGGTTGTGTAACTTGTGTTGAGTGACCTGTGTGTTGTGAGTTGAGTGGTCATGCATGTAGTGTAGAGTGTAGTGGGCTGGTCACTTTACTACCTTATTTTTTTAGGTGGGTCAAACTGGCCCACCTTGGGTTCAACCTAAGTGGGTTTAATTGTAAGTGGGTTGGTCACGTTTTTCACCCAATTGTAAATTGTGCATCCTTTTCGATCCCGTCTAAACTTGTGGTAGGATGGGTTGACTCGTGGATTTGGATCTTTTTTTATAGCTCTAGTTGGATCTAACAGATTGGGCTAACCAA
Organism: Glycine latifolia; assembly: GCA_013407115.1. Taxonomy (NCBI): domain Eukaryota; kingdom Viridiplantae; phylum Streptophyta; class Magnoliopsida; order Fabales; family Fabaceae; genus Glycine; species Glycine latifolia. The sequence continues at coordinate 32,121,133 of CM023952.1, read as the reverse complement.
ACAGCTTTAATTAAGGGTGTCCATAATCTAGTTTTTATAATTTCAATGATTAATAAATTAGAAAGAAAAAGTGTTGCAAGTGCAGTTTTTCGATACCACAAATCTTGGATGGTGTGGTTGTATGATTGACTTTTCTTCAAGTCGTTTGTATGAGAGGCTTGTTGTTGGGAGCTAGTATTGTCACTACCAAAAATGTTATTGACACTACCAAAATGTTTGAAATTATTTGATTACCTTTAGTTTTTCCCCACACCCTTTCCCCTCTCTATATTCAACCACTTTCCCCTTCGATTTCCATTTTCTCACCTAAAAAACATCATCATTGAGGTTGCCACCTCCGTCCTTTGTAATTGTCATTGTCGTCGTACTTTGCAGTTGTTGTTGCTGACGTCGTTCTTTCATTTTTTAAACCTGATATGAGAAAGGCAGAGAGAGACTGACGCCTATGTTCACCATTGGAGTAAAACGAGTCTGACACCACCATCGTGGACTCCGCTCGAGTCTTTCAGACGGAGATGACACCACCTTCTCCTTCGAGTTAGATCGCTGCTCAAGATAGAGATTGTGTCACACTACAAAATGGAAGAGATCTGCATTATGCTAGCCAACCTCCAAAATGGATCTTGCTTGAATTGATTCTTCACTGTGACTAATGAGGCTTCACTAGTAGGCCTTTTCTTGGTGATGGGTGTGTGGATGGTGAGGGAGGCCGATAATGGAAGAAGTGGGGAAGGGATGTGTGAGTTAAGGGAGGAAGAAGAAAGAGTGGAAAAGAGATGGAGGGCAATAATGGTCACAACAAAAATATAATTTTGTTTATTGAATATACAAAAAGTCATATTTTATTGTTGTAATAAAGAAGGTGTAAAACAAAATGCAATGAAAACATGATTTCATGTATATTCAATAAAACAGAATTGTGTTTCCATTACTTTTTTTGCACCCTTTGTTACAACAATTGAAACATGATTCCATATATATTCAATAATGGAATTATGTTTCAGTCACATTTTGTGTTCACACCATCTTTATTACAACAATGAAAATACAATTTCATAGTAAGAAAAAATTGCACCCCAAACAATGCAACAAAAATATGATTTCGTTGTATATTTGAACAAAAAAATCATATTTCCATCAAAAGGGTATTTCTAAAATTTCATTGAATTCTATCCACGTGGGTAGTGTGAATAACAATAGTCATAGTAACAGTGACAATAGTAGTTCTCTCGTTGTTTTGTTTGGATATGACCATTAGGCTAAATTTGGCCCATATTGCTTGTGAATTTGATGCCTAAGTAATATATGAGTGCCGAAGTAATTTTACTTTATGAAAGTTTTACTTTATAAATTGTGAAATGTGATCATATTCTTAAGAGCAAGTGAATTCACCAATCACCACCACCCAACGTTGGTAAACAAATATGTCTATCTATAAGTCAAAATTAATTTAGGCTTTTATGTCATGTTTGGTGTCAAGGATAGAATTTAGTGACAAAACGACTTAGTAAATCCAAATAAAAATTGAAATGTTTGTTTACTACTTTTGGATGACATGTTCACCCCTGCCACGGTTTCTAATCCAATGAAAACTATTGATGTTCTTATAATAGTGTACGTTATTGAACTCAATCCAGTCATCGAGAAAAAGAATGCAACTCAAACAATTTGATCGAACACTAGGAATTGCAGAAAGGGGTAGACCCATGATTTAACAATTGGGAGGGGGGAGGCAAGTATGAAAATTAAAAATTATCCAATAAATATACTTCATTGTTGCATTTGATTGGTCAGAGGCGCGTGCTTGGAAATGATATTGAGAATTTGAGTTAACTTCATATGCAAAACATCACAGTGTTACCAGGTCCTTCATCAACAAAGGGTAGGCTTGATTAAGCTTTAAACCATGGGCAGATTTCAAGTTGGAGGGGGATTTGGGCTTATGCTTGCTACATGCTTTGGTTTTGGAGGAATCAACAAATTCATCATCCTATGTTTGTGAGACCCTCGAAGCCTTGGGAGATTATTCTATATCTCTCTAATCAATGAAGTCGTGTGTCTACTTTGAGCATTGTAGTTTCAGTTCAAAAAAGGGGAGGATTTATGATCAGATGGAAGTTTCTTGTAGTTGGGAGGTACAAACACAACACAAATGTATCTGTGCGTGGCAATAATGTGCCTTCTAGTTGCGAGGGAGTCATTAGAGACAATAGGGGGAGGTGTTGTTGTGGTTTTGCTAAGAAGTTAGACATGTGTTCTGTCTTCATTGTGGAGCTTTGGGGAGCTTTTCAAGAAGTCAACATAGCCAAACAACATGGGATCAGGAGATTGGAGGTTGAAGTTGATTCTCAAGCTATTAGTTTGAGCTTGAATCAATTTAAACATGGGTGTGTGTCTGGTTGGACTATAATCAAGGCTATAAAATGGTTAATGACAACTAACTATCAAGTGATTTTTTTCTTATGTTTACGGAGAAGCTAATAGGGTAGCAGATGCCAATACTAATAGGGGCTTTGGTATGGAGGAGAATTTTTTGATGTATGAGCAACAACCATTTTTTTTTGGATCAATTGTTGCTTGAGGATGTTTTGGGAGTTCAATTTTCTAGAGTGGTAGCATTGTAGTCTCTTTTCTTTGGTTTAGGCCCCGTTGAATCCCAAAAAAGAGAGGGTAGGCTTGGTTTAAAGAGTATGGTCTTTAGGCGAGGTGATTTATGTTTATGGCTAGTTGTATCAAAATCTTTGAATTATATTGGTTGTTTGTAATTTGTTTGTCCTCTCTAGGCATGTCTTATGCTTCATAAGGGTTTCTAATAGTATAAAATTTCATACTATGTATTTATAATTATGTGTTTCTTAAAATTATCTAAGAATATATAATAAATAGTATATTTACATAGAAGATAAAAATTAAACATTATTTTAAAGATATACGAAATTACAAATGATAATCACCAATTTCACATGCCACCAAGAACCCTAACAAATTTATAATAAAAATTTCTATCCATGTTAAAAATATTTTTTTTTACAAAAGTATTATTATGTTAAAAAAATCTACTGTTCACTAAACTAGAATAAATTATACTACTCATCAAATTATCTTTTATAATAAAAGTAGCCAACAATATTAAAAAAATATTTTAAGATAGTTGAAAAATAAGAAACGAAAAATGTTGCGTCATAACAAAAATTATAACAAGTAAATTATGATCATCTTTGATGCAACTTGATATATAATATGTTCTTTTATGGTTTAGATAACACACGTATCCCAACTCTTGCACTCAAGACGGGAAAGTACTGTGGAACTGAAACCTCCCAAACAATAGCTAGAAGAACAAAAATGACAAGACGATAATGGTTTATAGGAATTTTTAGTGTCTAATAAGAACTTTTTGCCAAAACTTAGCAATCGAGTCCGACAAGTCCTTTATCCCATAAAAAAGTTATTAATTTTTCTACACTTCAGTTATAATGGTAGGTCCTACTTAAATTTGAACAGGTCTACCCTCTTTAGCAGGTTATTCTTGAATAGATACCTAAGAATTGTTCTAAACTAGTATACTTTTCAACTCTTCTATGCCAACTTGTATTACTAATATCCCCCTTTAACAAGTTATTCTTTCTCTCTAAGCTTAAGACAACTTAGGGATATATTTTATTTCATTTTCTTTAGTAAATGTAGTAGCAACCAATAGGTGTTTCCTTCTAAGAAGGCTTGGAGGGACTTTTTAATCATCAAAATGATGCTATTGTTATTCATAAATACACAGCACAACTAAGCATATATATAGATGCATTTCCGATGTGCACTTACTTCTTTGGGGCAATGGTGATACACTTGCATCTAAGGGATGCAAGTTGTTGTATCCTAGCGAAGTTGATGCCGTATTGCGATTCTTAGAATTGATAAATCATTATAGTTATTCAATGAAATCGGTGAGAACAATTACAACAACAGTCTCGTATGTAATCTTTTTGAGTAAGAATCTACGTGAACTAATACAAGGCATAAAAAAGTATACGTATTACATTTAAAATGGGTAGCAACTGTGAACTATGGATATGGAAAATCAATTCCCAATGTGCTCCAAACAAAATTTGGTAATTACCCAATTTTTTAAGGAACCAAATAAAGAGGAGTCACACAAACACTACTACTTTCGGACTAAAATATAAGCAACAAAAATCAATATGTTGGATTAAAATATAAACAAAATTTAATAAACTCTTTCTTATTTAGTGATTATATTTCCATAATACTCTTTATTTAATTAGAGTTTTATTTTTAACAATTTTATCCCTTTTCGTCCTATACAATTAATATAAAAGGTATTTTGAAAAATGAAATAACTTTTTGGTTAAATTAATTTTTTGTCCTCTAATTTATTATTTTTTGGTTCATTTTGATCCTCTAATTTAGAAAAAAAAGATTCAATTTGTTCATTGTCATCCATTGAGTCAAAATTGTTAACAGTGGAGTTTATGTGGAAGATGATGTATCATTTCCTCAAGTGGACACATGGACACAAACTTGAAGACATTAAATGAGAATGAATGAGAGACCAAATTGAACTATCTTAAAAAATTAGAGAATCAAATTAAATTAGAAAAAATTAAAGAATTAAATTGAACTAAAATAGTAAATTAGGAGAAAAAAAAACTATTTTAACCTATTTTTTTTAATTGAAATTATTAAAATTAAATTATGTTAACTAATTTTTTTTATGGATGTGAATTAGTTTTCTCCCCTTATATTTCAGTCCAGAAGGAATATCTAACCCACTTTTTCTAATTGATTAAAGTTTATTGAAAACACACTTTTTCTAATTCATTAAAGTTTATTGAAAATTACAAAATAAGAAGAGATAATCATTAAATATAATGTGTGACGTACATAATTTTCAATAAATTTTAACTAATAAAAAAAAAAAAGAGTATATTTAAATAAAGAAATAATGTGTCTGAAATATATGTTACTAGCATTTGTAATCAAATCAAATAAATTGAAGAAAAAAAATTATTCACACGGAATCACATAGTACTTGGATGAAATTTGTAGTGTATCCAACACTAGGCACTAGCACACCTGAGAGAATTTCAGTACGATAAACTTAGTGTAATGACTTACCTCAACGATTATCCTCTATTTAACTACTAGGATTTTCACATACTAAACATGGTTTTTATAGTGGCATTAGATAAAAAACTAGGAACATCCCAACAATTCAACAATTGTGACTTTGCACCATGTTATAGAAATTTCATTAGCCAAGCTATTACACGAGTTATGGTAAACAGAACGATTACCCCAAAAAGTCCAAGCCAAGACAATAACACAGATAAAATTTCCCCGAACTGCATATGTGGGTTCAAAGGCACGGAAGATAGGTAAGTAAGCACAAGAAATGTGAGAGTGATTCCTGTGCCTATTGATAACATCTGCATTGTGACTTCATTCTTCAAGGGGACTCCACTTATAAGCAAGAGAGTAACACCAAGCGATGCAACGAAAGAGATGGTGTTGAACGTTAAGAAATTTGTAGCTGCGTCTCGGAAGAACGGTTGAAAATACATCCCATGTATATTATTACCACCTGGCGGGTTCATTACAACACCAAAGGTCACGGTTGAGATCATTGTAGATACCAAACTCAACATCCCTCTCATTTCTTCCAATCTATTACTCTTAAGTTGTAAGAACTTATTCACACGCTTCAAAAACTTGCTCCAATACTTTTCATTTGGATTAATTGTCGACGACGACGGGGCAACAATGGCTATGGTTGTTGGTGATGGTGGGTGATCTACTTGGTTCCTTTCATTGTTCTTGAAGCCAGCATCCATCAACATGATTTGTATTTGAAGACTTCTCATGTCCTTTGGACCGTGCTCTAGCATTGCCAAAGCAGTATAACCCATCTTGTTCTCAATATTTGCTTCTTCTCTTATTTTGGATATCGAAAGCAAGTACCTTACAGTCTAAAAGCATAACATACATTAAGTAATATTTAACAATTTGTGATATAAAGTCAATACATTTCGTTATTGCTGAAGCAATTCTTAACTAATGTTTCTCGTTTTTCATTATTAGCTACTTTAGTTCCACTTTTATCGGTCAATCTCGAATTCTTTGGTGTTAAGAATTGTTTTAGCAACAAGGAAATTAATTAACTTAATTAGAGTCTATTTAGGGGTGTTTATAGCAGTGGGGATCGCAATATTTTTTGTTGTGACTAACAATTGCATTTTCAAAGTTATCTACAACCACTTTACATTATTAAAAGGAAAATAAATTTTGCATTTAATTAGTATAAATGGAGAAGGGGAATAACACATATACCTCAATTTGCTTCAACATAACAGCCAGATGGAGAATGGTATTCCCATGATAAGAGTCTCCAAAGTTAAGAAAATTGTCACTGACATCTCCCACTTGCACTAACGTTTTCAGGGTGTCCAAGTGATTGTGTTCAACACAAAGGTGCATCATAGTCTTACCTGATCCATCAAGCATCATAAGTGATTCAGGCTTTGCTCCAATCAACTCTCTTGCTATCTCCGTTCGTCCTCTCATAGCTGCATAATGGAGAGGGATTCTCCCATCTTGATCATTCATCAAGGACGCGTGCTCGCAATGCAACAATACATGAACAACCTCTATATGGCCCTCTGCAGAAGCTAGATGAAGAGGGGTGCGTTTGGAGCGGTCCAACTCAAGGGCTAGTTGAGGTTTGTGTCTTAGAAGAGTTTTGGTGAAATCAAGGTGGCCAAGTAAGGCTGATATGTGTAAGGGAGTTTCAGTGAAGGTTGTTAATGAAAGCTTGTGTAGGATAAGAGGGTCTCTCCCTATTAGAGTGTCTAACTCAGATACACTACCTCTCAATGAAACCTCATAAAGAGCACTCAGTGAACCATTTTCTTGATCAGCATAACTCATTTTGTGAAACTGATCTTCTAATTCTTTTAATCTTTGATTTGATCGAGAGAGCATATGTATTTTGAAACACTTGTCCAAAGAGTTTACTTATAGACTCATGATATACACTATTCGAGAAATTTCCTAATTCCTACAAATACTCTTGAGTTGACTACTTCGTGTAAACTTCAACTGATTTTACCAAGTCTTGAAATACATTTAGATTCATACGTACAATTGATGGGAAACTTCTTAGCAAGACTCTGGATACCGGAGTATGGAGGAATCTAAGCCACATAACAGGATAGTGAAGTGCGTTCGTTGTATACTGGTCCTTTCTCTAAATTTACTAATGGTATTGCAAGAACATATTAAGGATTTTGAGACTGCAGAACGTTCTGAGCTTGAATTTTACATTTTCTCACATTAAGGGGCATAACTCAGCTTGAATTTTTTTTTAAAATTTTAAGTACCTATGGCATTGGATGGCCAATTAATACATGTTAACACCCAACTACTACGCGTATTACATTAATGTTTACAACGAAAAGTGACATTGACTTCTAAATCCGACTTGGACATCACTTTGTTGTTTCCTTCACAACAAAAATATAGTTTTGCTGTGCAAAAAGCCTGAATCAATGCTAATTGGGTGCTGAACTGCAAAT
>CM023952.1:32091964-32113534 GCA_013407115.1 Glycine latifolia | reverse complement strand
CAAAAGAACAAAAAGAAATGAGGTTATTCAACTTATTGGGTGCATACTTGAGTTTAATATACAAAAGAACAAAAAGAAATGAGGTTATTCAACTTATTGGGTGCATACTTGAGTTTAATATACTAGTATATTGTTTAGTTCAACTCTTGGGATACTTAGTTTATTTCTTTTATTTTATTTATTCGTTAGTTGATTTTTTTAATACGTTAGTTGAATTCTTATATTCATTTTTTTAAAAGGAATTCTTGTATACATTTATATTTAACTGAACTCTTGCATTCTTTAACTATTTAAAAATGTGTTGAAATTCTAGAGGTAATTTGGATGAATAATTGAATAGTAAGAGAACATATAGGTTATAAAAAGATTATTGAAAAATAATTAATAGATGATTATTGACAGTTTTGAACACAGTTTTTTTTTTTGTGAATTTTAAACACACAGATTTGATAGAACAGTATAGATAAAACAACTACAAATGTATAAACATTTCCGGTGGTTGTGATCTGATCAGTGATTAGTTTGTGACGGTTAAAGGCCACAAGTAAATGATAAGTGTAAACAAAATATGAATGCAAGTCTTGGCAGTTTTTAAATGCAATCATGGCTTTTAATTCAATGAAAGCAATGGATGTGGCTTATTATTTTGTATGTTATCGAACTCAATCCAGCCATTACACGCGGGTTCCTTGAAAGCACCTGTTGAAGCAAAAGAATGCAACTCAGAAACAATTTGAATATTTGATCAAACATAAGGGATTGCAGAAGTGATGCTACAAATGCTTTTCCTGGGGTAGTCTATAGGAATTTTCTGTGTCTAATAAGAACTTTTTGCCAAAATTTCAGCAATTGAGCCCATGGGCCCTTTATCACATAATAAAGTCCTTAATTTTTCTAAACTTCAGTAATAGTGGTAGGTACTATTTGCTTAAAATTGAGATTGAAAAGGTCTAAGAACCCTCTTTAGTTAGTTATTTATTCTTGACTTGACTAGGTTCACAAGAATTGTTCTAAACTGCCATAGTTTAAAACTGCCATAACTTTTGCTTCTAATATTTCTTGAACAAGTTATTCTCTCTCTCCAATAACACTCTAAGCTCAAGACAACTTAGGGATATCTTCTATTTCCTATTCTTTAGCAAATAGCGTAGCAGCCAATAGGTGTTTCAAGGCTTGGAGGGGCTTTTTGATCATCAAAATCTTTGAAAAACAGTTCTACTTATAGCCTCTTTAATTTTCCCAATTTCTTGTATCTGTGAATATAAACAGGATACATTCCAGAATGATGTACTTTTGATTTCAGAGAACTCATTATGTGGTATTGTTACAATATTTTGTCAATTATATAGTATTCTATTCTAATTCTAGTTCTTTATTTGGAGATATGCGATTCATATCTATGTGTGAAGGCTAATTCTCAGTCTTTTATGTTATCTCTTACAGAGTTGACCTTGAAATTGTTTATCAAGAGAAACTAGACTAGAGATGGATTAAAACAATGAAACTTTGTTCACAGCGTTCCCAACACACAAGGTCATATTGGATAGATAGACCTAAAACTACCATAACTAATTGAAAGCTATGGAAAAAACTAATTAACAACACTAGTTAATATGGGCCTAGTAGCGGCCATCATGATAATGGTGAAATGGACAGAATGTACAAGGAATAGGAAAGTGAGAAGCATGTCTATTGAGAAGATCCCATTTGTGACTTGACTCTTGAGAGGGACTCCACTTACAAGTAAGAGAGTCATAAAAGTGGATCCAACGAAGGCCATGGTGTTGAAGGTTGAGAAAAGTTGGTACTATTCTGGTTGAGAATTTGAAAACACTGGCACTGGCTTCCCCAGACATAAATTGAGGTATACTCATTTGTTTCTGTCCGCGTGTACCTTTTATTTCAACAGTGATCTCATAAAGCCTTAAGGCTAACAATTGAATGGGCAAACAAAGTCTTACAAAACAGCAGTACACGAAAATTAGATCAAGAAAATTAAAAAACCATTCAACCAATGACAAGATATATCACTGTGAAATTCCGTATCTACTCAGTTCAAATTGAGCAGCATGTGTGATATTCCAAGGATCTCACTCGGATCACTATATGTGATGTTCCAATGAACCACGTGAACCAATCAGCATCAATAATATAACATGTCAAATTGCCCAAGGCTTCCTGTAAAGAATATTCAGAAACAGAATTTGAAGATATGACTATGCTTCCAGATAATGACCCTTGTATGCTACTAATAATTCCTCTGCATTTTCTCTGAACTGTGATATATATTTGTCCAAGAACACATCCTCAGTCAAGCATAACAAATAAATATAACTGGGGGCCTTCTTGCAAAGTTTTTTTTCTATCAAGAGCTGGAAGACTCTATATCGAGGAAGCACACGATCCTCCATGCTATACATTAAAACCCTTGGCTGATGAACCAGGACTGACTTGGGCAACATAACTGTATGCAAGAAGAATTTCATTCCAACCTTCAACTTCTTCTCTGATGTTCTAAGCAAAGTTGGGGATCTTCTGAACATTTGCAGACCCTCCTCATTGGAAAAACCAAAACAAATTATTAGCTCCAGTTTTCTCCTAAATGTTTTATAGCTCAAACTACTTATTGAGTGGATTGCATGGACAAGCATTCTTGAATTTTCATTGAAACCCATGTCTACAGCGCGCGAAACATAGTTTCCTATAGTAGACTGCTGTGTGATGAAAATACTTGGCTGTAGTTTGAGTAGCATTGCAAGATGAGACCCAACAATGCCACAACTTTCCAAGAAGACAACATTGTCCATAAATTTTTTGTACTTTGGGAGTATCCAGCCACATCTGAGCAAAACATGAACAAAATCTTTCTCACTGCACAGAATTTTCCTAATAGCTTCCACAGAGGGGACCAATGTTTTCTTCAAACTGAAAGTCAAAATGGAGGAATTCTTGGAAATGAACTTGCACAACTCCGAGCGCTCGAGACCCAACAGCTGAAAAAGCTCAATTTTGGGTCTCAAGATTTTGTCAACATCAGTGAACAGTATCTGGGGTTTGTGACGAACCATAAAAAAAATCTGGGCTTCAGAAAACCCAAATTGTTTGAAAAAACTGAGCACAGACAAGGGGTTTTGTGGGAATCTGCTACTTGAAACACGTTTTGAGATGTAGAACGATTGAGTTCTCGAGAAATCGAACTTGGCATTTAGGTAATCAATAATGGAAGTGCTTTCCTTTGAGTGTTGGCATGTGGAGAAAGAAGAGAGAAAGGGTCTGACAGAGAAAGAAGAGAAAGAGAAGTGATTGGAAAGGGAAAATAAAAGAGCAGGGTGTGACTTGAGGGATTGCATTAACAAACAAGACATCAAACACTAAAGAAGGGGTTCTTACTTCTTAGGTTGTCTAGTTCGGATTTGCAGCTACTGAAGTTGTCTACTTTGGTTTTGCAACTACCATTGTTGAGAATCGGAGACTCACTCACCTCGCTGTGGTTGGGGGATTGGGTTTCTAGAATTTGACTCAACCCTACGCGCCACGGTTGGGTCTGGCCAGTGGCGGATCCAGAAAATAAATCAGGAGGGGGGGGGGGGGGGGGGCACAGACGCACCCTGGAAGTGGTGGGCGGTGCCGGTGAGGACCGTGCGGTGGCCAACGGACCAGAGGCGGACCGCGGACACAGCCACACAGGTACAAGAGAAGGGGACTAGCGGTGGCCGACGGACTGTGGTGGTGGACTAGCAGCAGAGGCAGCAGTGAGGAAGGAGGGTCGACCTTCTCTTCTCTCGTTCAATAGTGGACTAGGGTATCATTGTGAGGAGTGAGGACGTGAGGTATGCAGAGGCAGGCAGGCAGGCAGGCAGCAGAGCAGAGTGGGGCAGTGGGCTACGGGAATTTTGTAAAAAAATTTAAAAGCAAGGACATATTCGTATTTTCATCTAAAAATTGTACCTGCGTCTGCCTCTGGGTCTGGCCCGCTGGGTACTTTGCTCCTCAGGAACGAGAGAAATCGAAGTTGGGTACTTTTATACGACAGTGAGTTTGAAAAGAAAATTTTAATTAGACAAAGTAATTTATTAAAAAATTTAAAATTTATTGTTTAGATATTTTTATATAAAGAATTTAAATTTTTAAAATTTTAAAACAGAATTTTAAATAATTAAAAATGTAAAATTTGAATTTCTTTTTAAAAGATGAGAAATTGAAATTATCTTCTTCTATAAAAGCTATAATCGCACCACTCTTTATTCCGTCTCCATCACCAAAGAACATTTCAATTTCCGCTACTCTAATGATACTCACCTCAAATGTCTCTCCGTGCATGAGCTTCAAAATTTTAAAAATAAAGAAATTCAATTTTTTTATCCAAACACAAAATTTTGAAAATAAAGAAATTTAATTTCTTTATCTAAACACAAAATCTTAAAAATAAAAAAATTTTAATTGATATATTTTAATTTTCCTGAAATTTTAAAATACTCCATTTCTTGAGCCTTGAGCTAGGGTTTTAGCCTTTTAGGAACGTAACAAGAACAAGAACAGGGGAGGAGGCTCACTCATTGTCACTACACAGGGTAGGGTATTTTCTTATTTTTAACTACTTTTAAAAAAAATTAAAAACAGGTGCAAGGTGAAATTTAAAATAAGTGTAATTATTAATTTGATCTTCAAATTATTTTTAATATATTTGATTTGATCCAAGTTTTTAGAGTATTCAATTTAATTTTCAATTTTTTGTAAAAATAAACTAATTTGATCTTTTTCTTCCAATTAAGATGACTTCATCCTGGTAGTGATTTTTGTACCATATCTGAGCATTGGCGGAGAGGCCCATGGCAGAGGACAAAGCGGTGCGGTAGTTGGAATCAAAGTCATAGTTGGCATTGGCGGCGGGGTGAAGGAGAGGAAGTTCATGAGGCAGAAGAGGATAGTTGTGCCAGATGGTGGTGCGGGGCACAAGGGACGTTTAGGGTAAGTTATTTTTAAAATTATTAAATGAAGATAAAATTTAAATAAATACTTAAAAAGGTGTATATAGTTTGAATTTAAAATAGTAAATTATTTTAAGAGTAATTTTTTTATAGAATTTATGATTTTAAAGTTATATATTTTATTTAAATTAATATCTTTAGTTTTAGTTTCTTTAAATATTTTTATATATTTTTATTTAATATATATTTTATAAATGGAGTTGGGACTATATATATGACTTTAAAATTAAGCTCGTTAGAATGTATTATAATTAAGAAAAAAGATACAGAAAATATTTAATAAAATATAAAAAAGAAAAAACAATATAAAAAATATTAAATAAAAACTATACAAAAATAGAAAATATTAATTTAAATAAAATTATTTATGACTTTAAATTCATAAATAATTTATGAAAAATATATAATTTTTTTTATAATTTCAAAGTTGTAAACTTTTTTACTACTTCAATAGAAAAGAAAAAAAAATCATAAAATGATTTACGATTTTAAACTCAAAAGTCTTGGAATATTCTATAACTTATTTTTTTATGGGTATTTTATTTAAAATTTACCCTCGTTCGGTAATTTAGAAAAAAAATTACCCCTAAATGATCATTTTATCATGTTGGGGCTATGGATGAAATTCGCCACCATTTAGGTATGAATCTATTCCCTAAACCCTGCCTAAAAGTAGTGATTATTTTTTAAAAAATAATAACAAATATAGTGATAATTAAAAGCTATAATTATTTATAAACAAAATTTGTTTGAATTCACAATCTTATGGGATACTTAGTTTATTGACATGTTATATGAAGCTAAATGGTGGCTAACACATAGACAACATGAACATAAAATAAGGATAACAGAAATGAGGATATGTGGTAATACAAAGATAGATAAGATAAAAAACGAAGATATTCGACGAAAAATAGAAGTAGTATCGGTGAGTGAAAGGATGAAAGAACATAGATTGAGGTGATTTTGACACATAATTAGACGATCCCTGAATGCTCCCTTAAGAACAAAATTTTTTTACCAAGAGTTCAACACAAAGAAAGGTAGAGGTAGATCAAAACTTACATGAGAAAGGTAGTTAAACAAAATTTAATGCAGTAAGATATAGATTAATAAACAATATATCTTAGGATGGAATAGAGAAAAATTATAAGTTTAGTGGAATGTTAGATCCATTGTTATTTCTATGTTCCATATGGTTCATTTTTAGTTTTTTTCCTTTTCATCTTCCTCTCCTTATTTTTCCATCTTTTCTTTTATCTTATTTTCTTTTTTAACTTTCTCGTATTTATTATTAAATTTATCTACCATCAACCTTAATTAATTTGAGTTAAAGATATTGTTAATATTGATGTTGATATTTTTTATTCGTTAGTTGATTTTTTTTTTAATACGTTAGTTGAATTCTTATATACATTTTTTTAAAAGGAATTCTTATATACATTTATATTTAACTGAACTCTTGTATTCTTTAACTATTTAAAAATGTGTTGAAATTCTAGAGGTAATTTAGATGAATAATTGAATAGTAAGCGAGCATATAGGCTATAATAAGATTATTGAAAAATAATTAATAGATGATTATTGACAGTTTTAAACACAGTTTTTTTTTTGTGAATATCATTTTTTTTGTGAATTTTAAACACAGATTTGATATAACAGTTAAGATAAAACAACTACAAATGTATAAACATTTCCGGTGATTGTGATCTGATCAGTGATCCGTTTGTGACGGTTAAAGGCCACAAGTAAATGCTAAGTGTAAACAAAATAAGAATGCGAGTCTTGGCAGTTTTTAAATGCAATCATGTCTTTTAATTCAATGAAAGCAATGGATGTGCTTATTATTGTGTATGTTATTGAACTCAATCCAGTCATTATACGCGGGTTCCTTGAAAGCACCTGTTGAAGCAAAAGAATGCAACTCAGAAACAATTTGAATATTTGATCAAACATAAGGGATTGCCGAAGTGATGCTACAAAATAAGAACATTTAGCCATTCAGCAATGGAGTCCCATAGGGCATTTATCACATAATAAAGTCCTTAATTTTTCTAAACTTCGGTAATAGTGGTAGGTACTATTTGATTAAATTTGAGATTGAAAAGGTCTAAGAACCCTCTCTAGTTGGGTATTTGTTCTTGACTTGACTAGGTTCACACAAGAATCGTTCTAAACTGCCATAGTTTTAAACTCTTCCATTGTTACTTGTGCTTCTAATATTTCTTGAACAAGTTATTCTTTCTCTCCAATAACACTCTAAGCTCAAGACAACTTAGGGATATCTTCTATTTCCTATTCTTTAGCAAATAGCGTAGCAGCCACAATAGTTGTTTCAAGGCTTGGAGGGACTTTTTGATCATCAAAATCTTCGAAAAATAGTTCTACTTATAGCCTTTTTAATCTTCCCAATTTCTTGCATCTGTGAATATAAACAGGATACATTCCAGAATGATGTACTTTTGATTTCAGAGAACTCATTATTATGTGGTATTGTTACAATTTTTTGTCAATTATATGAGATATATGTATGTGTGAAGGCTAATTCTCAGTCTTTTATGTTATCTCTTACAGAGTTGACCATGAAATTGTTTATCAACAGAAACTAGAGTAGAGATGGATTAAAACAATGAAACTTTGTTCACAGCGTTCCCAACACACAAGGTCATATTGGATAGATAGACCTAAAACTACCATAACTAATTGAAAGCTATGGAAAAAACTAATTAACAACACTAGTTAATATGGGCCTAGTAGCGGCCATCATGATAATGGTGAAATGGACAGAATGTACAAGGAATAGGAAAGTGAGAAGCATGTCTATTGAGAAGATCCCATTTGTGACTTGACTCTTGAGAGGGACTCCACTTACAAGTAAGAGAGTCATAAAAGTGGATCCAACGAAGGCCATGGTGTTGAAGGTTGAGAAAAGTTGGTAATATTCTGGTTGAGAATTTGAAAACACTGGCACTGGCTTCCCCAGACATAAATTGAGGTATACTCATTTGTTTCTGTCCGCGTGTACCTTTTATTTCAACAGTGATCTCATAAAGCCTTAAGGCTAACAATTGAATGGGCAAACAAAGTCTTACAAAACAGCAGTACACGAAAATTAGATCAAGAAAATTAAAAAACCATTCAACCAATGACAAGATATATCACTGAAATTCCGTATCTACTCAGTTCAAATTGAGCAGCATGTGTGATATTCCAAGGATCTCACTCGGATCACTATATGTGATATTCCAATGAACCACTTGAACCAATCAGCATCAATAATATAACATGTCTTTTGCCATATATATGTACACAGTTCATTGTGCTAATTCATAGACTTTGTAAAGCAGAAGTATCTAGAGGGAACCTGTCATATATCAGTACAGTAATATACTGTAACTGCAAAAATAATGCCCATGAAGTATAGCACTAAAACTGATATATATGAAATTTAGGTACAAGACATGGAGATAAAGGAGAGAGGATTCCAAGCTTGCAGAAGTCAACTCTGATTCTCTTGATCTATGATATGGATAAGCAGACTCTGATTCTCTTGATCACCTGGAACACACACCAAAACTGCATAAATACCACTGAAAACAAACCAGAATCACAAATTTCACAAAGCAACAAGTAAAGAAAACCAGATTGAAATATAAAACAGATTTTAAACAGGTGCCATAGAACAATCGGTAAAGTTAAAGTCTCCTCAAAGTTCTAAATACTGAAAACCAAACCAGTTTCTGACATAATCAACAAACAATCTTGTAAAAGGATAGGCATTTACAAAATTATTTTATCCAAAATATTTCTTGACTGTCTGTAGATCCTAATTAGTAATGAGGGAAAAACCTTCTGATTTGTTTCCTTCCCATAATGTTTATAAATTATAATAAAAATGTAACTTGTAAAAAGATAGACATCTATAGTTTTTTTTTTAAATCTTAAATCTTAAAGATAGGCATATGATATGCAAAAAGGGAAAGAATGGTCACTAACCTTTTATACAAAGCTTTTACATCTTCCCCTAAAAGTGGACTTTCAAGAAATAGATCACCACACTCTTTCACTTCAACTGCCTCAACTTCAAAAGCTCGATCACCGCAGTACTCATTCCATTCAAACCACATTTTTGAAATTAATTCCTTCTTGAAACAAGTATTGTGATCTTCCTCTTCCGGAGAATCAGCAGATACCAAACGATACACAAAGACTTTCTTCATCTGGCCAGGTCTGAATGCACGACCTATAGCTTGACGTGTAACTGATGGATTGAGATGAACGTCCAAAATAATTATCCGAGAAGCCCCAACCAATGATATACCCTCTCCGCATGCCTTGATTGAGCCAAAGAAGACTCTGGCATCAGGAGAATTGTTAAATTTTTCCATGGACCATTCTCGCTGCTCAGAGCTTGATTCTCCTGAGATTACAAAAATTTCTCTTCCAAGACTCCAGCCTTTCCATTTCATAGTCAACCTTTCTAAATATTTCAAAGGTAACAGATACTGACTGAAAACTAGAAGCTTCTCCCCTGCTGATTCACACAGATTTAGCATGTTGTAATAGAATTTTGACTTCACACCATCTCTCATGTCTAGTTTCGCTATCAAACCATCCATTATATTATCAGATATAGAATTTTCACCACAATTTTCTGCTAGTGGTTTCAGTTTAGGATGAAGATAGACAGCGCTGCCTACAGAATTTATCTTGAACTTTCTTCTAGATAGCTTTTTTAACTTCTGAATTTCAGGCTTCTGTCTAGGGCTAAGAGTGAGCACCACAGTAAAATCAACAAGACCAGGAAGCTCATCAAGAAAATCTCCTTTATAATAGTGAAGTACCTTGCTCGTCATCTCCCGCAAATCTTGTATAACAGCTATTTTCCTTTTAAAATCCGTGTCCTTCTGCAAAGTGTTTTCTACTAAATCATAGAAGCTTCTCACCCCTGGTATGTGAACTCTACTATGAATGCGCCTCACAATCGGCCTTGATGTTTCCATCTTCAAAAATTTTGGTCTAACAAGATTTAAAATGTTGAATACCTCCCTGACATGATTTTGATAAAGGGTTCCTGATAGTACAACTTTTCTAGGCGTTTGAACTTTGGCAAGTGACTGTACCATATCTGTATTTTCATTCCTAGGATTGTGTCCCTCATCTAAGATAAGAATCGAAGGAACCTTGAGTAAAATCTCCTGGCAAGATAAAGATGTGCTGTTGGTCCCAGTATCACAAACAATAGAGGAGAACTGTTTGTATCCTAAGAAAAGGATACTCTTCTGCTCCATCCATTGCTTCAACACTTCTAGTTGTTGACTTCTACTGTCTGCCTTCACTGTGTAAAGGTCATATAAAGGTATGTCCTCCACTTGCCATGTCTGAAACTCCTTTTTCCATGTTGACAATATTCCCTTAGGAAGCACCACTAAAGGTCTTGCATTAGGATACTTGCCTAGAAAACTTTGCATGAAACTGATTATCATGAATGTTTTCCCAGATCCAGGAGCATGGGCTAAGATGCAGCCACCAGGATGGTCACCCGCAAGATTTCTAACAAGAAAATTGAATCCTTCAACTTGATGGGGTTTCATCTGTTTCATGTGTCTGGGATGCGCTGCGATATCAGTTACTATGAGGTCATCTTCAGCAACATTAATTCCAAATACATCTGCTTTTCCTTTGGAATTCCATGAATCAGATGCATAAGTTCTTGTGCTCCGTTTAACCTTCAATAAAATGAATATGATGATTAAAAACAATTTTGAATACTTCCTGCCCCAGCTATAAGTAATCTACCAATCTTTGATCTTAGTCCAGAATATATATCATGAGAATTATGAAGTGTGCACTGTTTTTATCAAGCAACTAAACCCACATGATGTGAATAATGGTCTATGTGCTATTATATTATTTTGGTTAATAAAGAGGTTCAGGAGTCCTTAAAGAAAAATAAGATAAATCAAACAAAATAAACATCTCCCAACAAGAGGTATGCGAAAAAGTAAATTATCACAAGTTTCATTAACCAAATAAGTATAGAAAAATTTAACTATTCACTTGTCATATTGTTATGCCTGCTCAAACATTCAACCTGTACATCTTTCAAGCTACATACTTAAAAACACAATTTTCACACATTCAATAAGTTTTTATAATCATGGTTTATAAACAAAAAAGCATAAATACAGAAACTAGAGCCTGACCTTGTACTGAAACTCAAATATGGTTTCAATTTTTCGGTCAATAACCCCACAAATGCGACAAACATAGCCAAGATCATCTTTTAAGACAAAAGAATGATCACAATTGTCATCTTCTTCCTCCTCTTCTTCTTCCGGCTCAGGATCCTCAGAAACATCCTAGTAGAGGTACAATTAAAATAAATCAATGCCAAAGGATCTCTAAAAAATGCTATCTGCGGGTAGATATTCAAAGTAAGAAATAATGTACATAAGGCTAAATTACCTAAGCAGAAAAGAAAAGCAAATGTGATATTTACATGTGATGGGTTCCTTAAATGTTATATGCATACAGCAGGTATAGCATAGAAAGATCAAGTCAGAGAGCAATAGAATGGAGGCCAATAACGATAACTGTAAGCTATAACACACAAGGTTTGAAAACATAAAGTTACCTTCAATGTGCATTTAGTGAACTACTGTACATCTAGAATATGCAATACACATAAACAACTGATGCTAAGCTGGGCTGATAGAAATGTGAAGACCATTTTCAGCATATATCTAACAAAAACAAAATTAATAACCTACTTGTACAAAATTCATTACAATTGTCTACATAAATCAATGAATAATCTAGTTAGCAAGTAACAAACCCACTCCCACCTAAACAAGGAACTATGCCATAATTCTATCTATGAATTTATTTTCACCACACTAGTCTGTTCTGCTATATTTTCCCCCCTTATCTTCCTAAGAAAAATGTGATCTCTTAGCAACCCTCAAACTAACACATAGATATCACGGAAGCATTACAAATTAAATTAAATGAAAAAATCATCCAAATGAATAGGAGATAAACTAATTGGCAGAGACAATTATTATTATTGAAAAATAAAAACAAATTAAAGTACGATACTTTGGAACATTCTATTGCCATTGACATCTCCTTCCAAATATCTTCTAGACCATCATCCTCAGTATCAGCCTTATCTTCTTCCTCTCCCTGTACACCAACATAAACACCTTTATTGCTCCTAGTGTTATTACCTTTATCAGCCATACTTATCTCAAATTTTAGATCGTTGCTTTCTCCCAGGTAAGAAATCGGAGTGGGATACCCCTAAGATGCATTGTTACACATAGAATAGTCAGTGAAACAGCTTGCATTAAAATCAAGAACAAGAACAAGAAGAAAGACAAGCATCTTCTCATGAAAACAAACAACAAAAGCCTTATCTTGCTTGCTGAGGAGCATCTTGTAATGAAAAGTTGCTAGAAATTTAAATCCAAATACACAAAAGCTTACAAAGGAAGTTACCCAAGTGCAGATGTAGTAATTCAAATTTTAAAAGATTACACAATATGCAAAACACACTCTTTATCTTTCAACAGTAATGTGTGCATAGCAGGAGTAAAGACCAAGAAAAGTTGAAATAGCAAGTCATTTAGATAAAATATAATTCCAGATACATCCATTATTTTCATATTTCATTTCAACCTTATCACTTGCCCAACTACCAAAAGTACAGGAAATCTCATATTGCATCAGAACATTCAAGTTTAGCAAGACATACAGTGATTACAGAACTAAGACTACAGTGCAAAAAAGTCACATCTCTGTGAAACTTACCAAGGTACTAGAATTAAGTGCTTATTTTTTGTAAGAGGGCTATGCAAAGTTAAGTAAGGGATTGAGATTTTTTCACAATATATACTTCATGCTTCAAAATTCTTCAATCAATACTAATATGTCCAAAGAAAACAAGCTAAGAGAATTTGATACGATGGTAATCATCTTGCTGTAATTATATATATATACACACACTTGAGAAACAGGGTAAAAAAATATAAATGGTTCAATGGAAAGAACTTCAGCAACAACTAAGAGAAATGCAACATAATATGCCAAAAAGTAAATATGACACATGAACAAGATGTAGTTATAAGGTATATATAACACACCAACATAATATGCCAAAAAGTAAAACACTAAAACATATTGAATGGGTCATATATAGATGATGGATATATAAACTATTCAATTATCTTTCAAAACAATATAAACCACATCTCTCAAATATATGTCAGACTAAGTAGTAGCTATAGCCTCTCCATCTCCAAACGAATCTGCTTTGTAAATATTCAAAAGGTAAGGCTATTTGACAGGAACAGAATTCAAGAAAACTAATTCAATGATAATTTTACAAGAATCTTCCCCCACAAAATGTAACAATGAAATGCTATAGTTCTGTCAAATCATCCCTAGATGGAGCATGTTACTGAATACTGATATACTCCAAATAAAAGCTCATGCATAATAGCATCCATCATTTCAATATTCATATAAAAAAATAATTACAAAAACAAGGAAAACCCAAAAAACTTACAATCATCTTCAATGCGGGAGATGGTGCAACTTGTCTTGGCAACACAACTTCATGAAATGGAATGACAGATTTTTTATCTCTATCATCTTCCTCATCTGAATCAATAATCACAACAGTATTTGGTACTGCAGGAACATCCTTTTCAGTGTATTCCCCCTCCAAATCTATGACACTTTGATGTGTCAAACCAGTAACTTGATGATTTTCCAACTTGGGAGTTTCTTCATCGTGATGCATTACCACTTTCAATAATTGATTAACAAGTATGGGATATTTTGCAAAGTAAGGGCCCATTATTTGCATTTTTAGGGCTATAAGGGCCTCTATGTCCTTTGTGACACTTCCAAACTTTCCATTCTCTAAACGATCTAAAATATCAGTTATTGCAAATGGATTGCTGTAGTCAACAACATTTGGATTCTTATGTGTCTTTGGTTCAATTTGGTCACATGCTGGGTATGGCAGGTTATCACTAGATAACTTCAGTCTTTTCTGTCCATCAGGGCCAGGGGAAAATCCTGGTTTCAGAAAATGAAACTATACTCAGTGAAACTACAGATATCCTTCAAGTGTTATATAATGATTATTGGGAAAAACTACATTATCCACTAAGTACATCAGTTCAGAGGAAACATAATAGAATTAGTACAATAGAAAAAACAAATATTCTCATGGCATATATACTTCAACTGGACTCAAGCATGATGCTCCACAGACTGATGCAGTTTCAAATCCAGCCAGCAACTAATCAAATCAAACCAAGTAAATTCAAAAAATGATATAAAATGTTTGGAGTCACCATTTTGTGTTTTTAGCAGAAAAGATATGTAGTCCATTAGGTAAATGTAAGGCCCAAGCCAAATGATGTACATGCAACCAATCATCATCTTGTACCACAGAATTCTCAACCCCCCCTCCCCTGCTCCTCTCTAGTCCTATTTAAGCACACAAGGGGGTTATGCCATTGCTAATTGTCAAGTACGTTCACTTCTTCACTTCTCTACCTACACCAGCACCCCCATTTCACAAGGACTGACTCAAATGACAGATTGTCTTTGAACCATTCATCAGTACTTCCAAGTCAACCGATGAACAGCCGTGACTGATATTGATGTAAAACTCTCTTGGATCAGCAGGCAGTAACAAAAAGGGTTGCAGCACTTTACCAAATAAAAAAGGTTACAAATACAGACCCTACAAAGTTACATTACATATTTACATCATCTACACAATAGCGTAGCACAAATGATCTCATAGAACGTTATAATTTATAAACTACACATAAACTAAGACACACACAATTTTTTTTTTAAAAAAAAAATCAAACACTTGCTATTTAGGTTAAATACAAAAATAAAAAAACAGAACGAATTAAACAGGTCAAAGGGCCACCAATTTCGCAAGCAACATGCAAATAATCCAGAAAATTCGATTGATTAAAAGGTAAAAAAGATTAATACGAAAATGATACTGGAAATGGAAATAATGTACCTGGTAATCAACGTTTATGTCAAATTTGAAATAAAAAAATTGCTTAAAAATTGAAATAAAAAAAGAAGAAAAAATTGAGAAGGAAATGATAAATATACCGGTTGGTAGGGGGCGTTTAGAAGCAGATACATCATCAGCGGACTCCATCGATAACTATCAATGAATGAATTGAAGAAACTGAAAATAAAAAATAAGTGTTTTTTTCTTCTTCTTTGAATAGAGATTTTAGAAAATAAGAGAGAATGAGGGTTAGTTACCTATGCGAGTGAGAAAGCAATTGAAGAGATGAAATGGGTTTGAGAATTCCGAGCGAAAGCGTTCAGAAAATTGATGATTCTGTTCTGTGAGAGTGAGTGAAGTCTTGGGTTTTCGCTCTTTGTAACGTTTCTGCGAAAAACATTGAAGAAATGACAGAGTTTTAATTTGGTGTGAAAAATTGCAGTGCTTATGATGGAAGAGACTACCTCACATGACAGATTTAAGCCGTTGGATTTAAAGTGTAAAATATCTAGCCGTTGGATATACGTGGGTCAAGTACATCAATTCTCTGAAATGACATCCATGATGAAAATTTTTCTTTTTGGTCTGGAGATGATTTTTTATCTTTAAAAAGATACATTGAATTATTTTTTATTCATTAAAAGACAAAATAAATAAATAAATAAACACATTATTAAATGATGTAGCCGAATACAAAGTGCACAGTTAAAAAAATGTTAAATTATAATTTTAATATCTTATAATTTTAAATAATATATACAAAGGCATAAACTTTTATTTAAAGACAAAACAAGAAACTTTTAACATATTTTATTTTATAAATACTATTTTATATGTATTATTATTAAAAAATTATTAATTTTTTAATTATAAAATTAAATATTTAATTTTATATGTATTTCATTTTATTATAAATTATATTTTAATTTGAATTAACAAAAAAAAATGTTATTATTTTATTATAATTTTTAAAAATACATAAAATAATATATATATATATATATATATATATTATTCAAACAATTATTTTATGTAATTTAAATAAATTATGTAAATTTAAAATGACATTTAAATAATCTAAAAAATTAAAAATTCATTACTTTTTATAATAAGAATAAAATTTGTATTATTTATATATAAAAATAAATGTACATAATTTTTATAAATTAAAGAAATAATTTATATAAAAAATTTAATGATTTATATAATTGGTATTACAAAATTATTTACTAAATAATTTTTATAGTTAAAACAAAAATATTAACGTGAAATTTTTCAAAAAACTTAAATATTAAAATTTTATTAATTTATATAATTAGAATAAAACTAATTTCCATATTAAAATAAATTTACATAATTTTCATATTAATTGATATAATTAAAATAAAAGTAATATGTATATTAAAATAAGTTTATATATTAATTTATGAAATTATTTATAAATTGGTAAAATTAAAATTAAAATATGTAAGCTATTCCAAATAAAATATATAAAATGATATGAAATAAAATTAAAAATATTTATAAATTAAATATTATTTTTAAGTTATAAATTTTTATAATTTTTAAAATTAATAACTTTTGACTAATAATATATAAAATAGTATTTATAAAATTAACTAAAAAAAAGGTTAATATCTTAATTGTTTATTATATTATCTTTGAATATAAGAAGTCGTGAGTTTAATTTCTACTAAGTTTAAAAAATAAGTACACTAAATATTTTGATTTAGAAATAGAAAGAACAAAATCATGAATTTAAAATTATAGAAGATCATAAATTATAATCTGATCTAAAACAATTAATCTATTTTGTCAAAAAATTTAATATTTCAAAAAAAGTTTTGAAAAATTAAGAGGATTTAACATAATAGTCTTTGAAAATGTTAAGCGCATTCACATTATCATCTTAAAGTAAAAAAAAATCAATATAAATCTTTATTTAATTAAATAAATCTCTAATATTAACTATTCATCATAACTTTAGTCCTTAGAAGCATTTAATATTACTAATAAAAAAGAAGCATTTGATAGTTTTTTTTTTCTTCCGAGTATTTAATATTTTATTAAGTTACATGACTTTTTGAATAATTGACCATTAATTACCCAAAAGACTATGAATGATGATTTATTTACAAATTATTGTATTATCTTGTAAAGAAAATATTAAATAAATACGTAAATATATTTAATCTCTTAAAAATGTAAGATGTATTAGTACTTGACTTATGAAATAAAGTATAATGATTATGAAGAGAAAGATTTAGAATTATTGAAAAATTATATACTGTACACTAATAAACTTTATTGGTTAGTGTAGATATGAATATGTGTTTTTTAAATGCAAATATGCAAACAAATAATACAGGGGACATTTTGTAAGGGAAACTTTTTTAGTTTTCTTGGAATCTTAGGCTTTTGCTTTGTTCGGTTTTGACTATTGAAATAAAATGTCCAAGACAAAAATATGGAGACACACTAGTTACAACAAAAACATGAGGGGTAAAACTTTATACACCAGCTGAAAGATTAATACACTCAGAAATTTATTTAAATGTCCAAAATGTCTTTCGTTATTTATAATAGAAGCTGAGCACTTGCAGGGAGTAACTTGCGTTGCATTTTTCATGAACGATTTGAAGCTTTCATTTTGGTTGTGGTTGAGTGCATTGTCAGTAGTAGCTGTTGGTTGTGGTCGTTTTGGCTGGTGGTGTTTGGCTTTGCTGTTGTTAGGTTGCTCGGAGTCGCAGACGATGGTGGTGCAGTGGTGTGTGAAGGTAAGTTGAGTTTTTGGAATTTACGGATTAGGTAATCTGTATGGAATATACGGATTACGCAATCCGTATGTTTATGTAATAGTTGTTGATCTGTATGTTTCATACGGATTGACTGATCCGTGAACCTTAAATAATTAAAAAATAGTTTTAAAAATGATTTTAATTAGTAAAAAATAATTTTAATTATTAATAAAATAAATAGGTGAAAATAGATGTTAGTTTTAATTTATGGGAATGCATTACTTGGATAGTTTGTGTTACTAAACATTTTATTTGTTGATTTACATAAAAAAAAAACTTAATTAAACCCAACAAATATTAATTAATAAATTATTTTCATTACTAAAAAATAAGTAGGTTAAAATTGAATTTAGTTGGATATTGAAATTAGTTGTAATGAAAAAATAATTTGATATTGTTTTATTTTGTAATATTGATGGTGATTAAAAATGTATAGGATTTGTTTGATAATATTATGTTAATATTTTTTAACTGTTATAATGTGTTTCTTTTGTCACTTATTTAAATTTATTGTAATTTGTTAAGATGAACAACGATGATTGGATGTATGACTGTATTATGTCTGAAGAAATTGATATGAATAAAGATATCGGAGATGAACCTAGTGCATTTGAAAAAGTTGATTGTTCTGCAACCTTCAGTACTTGTGAGATATTTATATTATTTGTAAATTGGTTAAAGTTTTTAAATACATCATTTATGGAAGTTAAACATTTTTTATCGATTTTTGTAGGTGTTCCCTTCCCATGAGGATGTATTAAAATGGGCTAGAAATATTGCATATGAGAATGGTTTTGTAGCTGTGATAATGAAGTCAGACATGTCAACTAGAAAGAAGGGAAGAACATCATTTGTTTTAATTGGTTGTGAAAGGAGTAAAAAGTATAGAGCATTCAACAAAAACATGGTACGTACAGTGACTAGTACTAAAAAATGTGGTTGTCCATTTAAGTTGCAAGGCAAACCAGTTCCGGGAGG
Organism: Glycine latifolia; assembly: GCA_013407115.1. Lineage (NCBI taxonomy): Eukaryota > Viridiplantae > Streptophyta > Magnoliopsida > Fabales > Fabaceae > Glycine > Glycine latifolia. The sequence goes on along the minus strand of CM023952.1, from coordinate 32,094,707 downwards.
TAAATAGTGGATGGTGAAATTATTATGTGGCACACATAATCATGCTTTGGCAAAGTCATTATGTGAACACCCATATGCTGATCGACTAACAGAGGATGAGAAGATTGTTGTGCATGATATGACAAGGGCGATGGTGAAACCTAAAAATATTCTCTTAACTTTGAAAGAGCATAATCCCAATAATTGTACATCTTTAAAGCAAGTAATGAATGCAAGATATACATATCGTACATGTATCAGAGAAGGTAATACTGAATTGCAACAATTAATGAAGCTTCTTGAATGTGACATGTATATTCATTGGCATAGAGTGAAGGATGAAAATGTCATACGTGACCTATTTTGGACACATCCGGATGCACTGAAGTTGAGCAATGCATATCATGTTGTTTTCGTCATAGACAACACATACAAAACAAACAGGTACAAAATTTTGTTACTTGACATTGTTGGTGTCACTCCTACTGGGATGACGTTCTCAGCTGCATTTGCTTTGTTAGAAGCTGAACATATAGATAATGTTGTTTGGGCCCTATAACGTTTTAGAGGCATATTTATTAAAAGTGAATTTTTCCCAAGGGTGACTGTCATTGATAGAGATTTAGCATTGATGAGTGCAGTTACAACTGTGTTCCCTATGTGTACCAATTTACTGTGTCGGTTCCACATTGAAAAAAAATGTGAAGGCAAAATGTAAACTTTTATCCAACAGAGTAACGCATGGGACTATGTGATGGAAGCTTGGGGAGTGTTGTGGATTGTGCTAATGAGAATAAATATGTTGATTGTGTTACAAAGTTTGAAGTTGCATGTTCGCCATGGCTAGCATTTGTTGATTATGTGAAACACACATGGTTGAATCCACACAAAGAAAAATTTGTTACAGCATGGACAAAATAAGTCATGCATTTGGGTAACACAACATCTGACAGGTTAGAAAATCTTTAACTTTTGTTAACTTGTTGCTGACATATCGTCGATGTGGGTGATACTTTTTGACTTTTTAAATTTGACTGCAGGGTAGAGTCTGCTCATTGGACATTGAAGAGACTAATGCAGAATAGTCTCGGTGATTTTTGTAGTGTATGGGATGCAATGCACAATATGTTGACCTTGCAACATACTGACATTAGGGCATCTTTGGAGAGAAGCATACATGTGGTGGGTCATGTGTTTAAAGTAACGCTCTATAAAAGACTAATTGGCATGGTGTCCAGGTATGCATTAAACCAAATAGCTGCAGAGTATGAGCGAGTCCATTATGCAAGCAAAAACCCTTCTCGTTGTGGATGTCTTATGAGAACAGCGCATAGTTTGCCTTGTGCATGTAAGCTAGGTAAGTATGTTCTTGGGAGCATACCTATTAATACTGTTGATATTTTTTGGTGGAGGTTAAGTTTTGAAGATCAAGGTTTAGATGAGTGTCAAGTCGACATAATTGAAGAGATTGAAGCCATATCTAAGCGCTTTGACAACCTCGACATTTGTGGCAAGGTAACTTTAAAGACAAAACTTAGACAAATTGCATTTCCTGACAAAATTCAATGTGTCCTCCTCCTGAAAAGGTAAAAACAAAAGGTGCTCAAAAGAAACAAGTTCCGCAACACGTCAGATCAACCAAGCGGGATCCATCTTACTGGGAGTATGTCGATGAATTACATTCTGTGCAAAATAGTTGTCCCACACCAAAACCGTTTGGTTCATCTTCGGAGTATGACAGACATACAAAGAGGAAGTTGCCTATGCTGGATCAATTTCATACATCTATGCACAATTTTATTGTAGACATCACTGATGTTAAAGCTGATGGTAATTGTGGATTTCGTGTAATTGTTGCCTTGGTAGGATATGGTGAAGAATCTTGGTCTTTGGTACGCAATGATTTGCTCAAAGAACTTACACAATGGTCCAATTGAAACGGTCCCTACTTGTTGATGGGTTCTCAAAGGTAACTACAATCTTCTTATGTCGGCACTTTTAATGCATATTTATTTTACTGGGATGAACAACTGTTCTTTGTTAATGACAGGTAACCTCTGATAAGTGGATGGATATTACCGATTTAGGATACGTCATTGCATCAATGTATAACATTGTTCTCGTTTCTTTGTCTCTCCAACAAAGTATGACGTTTTTTCCTTTGAGAAGCCAACCACCTACAGATGCCGGTGTTCATCTTATTTTATGTATTACTCATGTCTTTGGTAACCATTTTGTTCAGGTATTTGATTGTCAATACTGTTATTTGCCTTATTTTGGCACAAATGTTAACCAACTCCAGTGTTGGTAATTGTTTTAGGTTGCATTGACACCTGGATGTCCTATTCCGCCACATGCGTTGTTATGGTCACAAAATTGTTACAATGTTGCACAGCAATGGATAGTTCCTTACCAACATAGTATGCAAGCATATAGTCAGCTTAAGCGTTTGCGTACTGAACATGTTGACTTAGGAGATTAGTTAAGACTATGTCATTTCACATATGTTGTTGGATGACTTGTTTAACCATCAATACCATGTTCGATTGTATTTAAATTTTGTTTGTCAACAAGCGTATTTTTCAAACTTAATATATTATATCAAAAGGTAAATACAATAATGTTGTGTACATGAACTGGGATTAAGAAAACAAAATGTCATGTGATAAAACCACATTAAAGTCATATACTAATTAAGTACAATGCATATCAATGTGTCCAGCAACATGACTACTCTTGCAGCTGCCTCGTCCGTCTTTGCCGC
>CM023952.1:32049335-32077890 GCA_013407115.1 Glycine latifolia | reverse complement strand
ATATATATATATATATATATATATATATATATATATATATATATATATATCAAATTTCACATTTGTTCATAGTTTATTTAATAATAAACATTTTTTTTTGGAAGCAAGATATTTCCATAGTAAAAAATCTGAGACTAATCCTCAAGTATAAAAATCATCTAAGTGAATTTTATATCTTTTAACAAAGTTTTCTTCATACACACAATTAAATAATCGAAATCTTTATTAAAATGTTTAAGAAACTCAATTATTTAGCAACTAATAATAGACATTTACTTTTACACAAGTAACATTATTTGTTAAAATAAAATAGCAACAAATTCTTGATTTGAATGAAAGTTTATAAACTTGATCTAGCTAGTTTATAAAAACTTTCGATTCAATGGTTGAATTAATTTATTTCATATTTCATAGAAAGTTATTAAGTAGTGTAAATACAAAGTTTGAAATCTAATATTATTGATAAATGAGAACTATTGTTATTTTGAGAATTGAGAATTATAAGTATGAGCTACAGGGACATATCTAAGAAATCATCAAAGAGGGGGACTTATTTTTTTTGTATTTTAATATTTAAGTATCTAACTTTTAACAAATAAATATTTAATAAATAATATTTTTTATAAAATAATTTATTATTTTTACACATAAAACTAAAATTTATTTTTTATTTCAACTAATAGAAGAAGGAAATATGTGTTTAAAACTTGTATAATTTTTTTAAAGTTTTAAAATATTTTTTAGTCTCACAAACACAATAACAATCAATTAGGACTTACAATAATAATCTCACAATAAAAATAAAACAAACTAATCAAATATAATAATGTCCAAAAAGTCATCAAAATTTATAACAATTATATATAATATATATTAATATGTTTAAAATAATTAATGTTAATAATTAGTTATATAGATAAATAAATTAGACTTATAATATACAAAGTATAGTTAACCTAGATAATAATAATCAATAAAAATCATAAAAATATCATTCTTATTAGATATATTAATTAGTGTATATATATATATATATATATATATATATATATTGGATTTGATTGTAATTAGTGAAAATATATATTATTAAAAAGATTATTATTTTTCAGTGTTAAAAATTATTATATAATCGGTGTTAACATAGATTAATTATCAGATTTATTAATATATATATATATATTACTTCAAGTAGTATATATTTATTAATTAGTATATATGTTATTAATATATATTATTTTTATTGGAAGTAGTATTTTTATTATTAATTATTCTTACTATATATTATTAATAACATATTTTTTCACAAAAAATATATTATTATATATTATTGTTGAAAGAAGTTTGAGGGAGGGGGACTAAAGTCTTCCCACCCCCCGCGTCCGTTTATCCGTCCTTGATGAGCTATTAGGTTGTCAGTGTGAAAAATAAAAACTATAAATTTAAGCTATTAGATTATATTTAAATAATTAAGATTGAAAAAATAAATACACATGTTAAAATGATTATGTAACTACTTACCCACTTTTAATATTAAACTATTCATGTGTAATGTATAATTCAGATTTGTAATTCTTATTTTCATAATAATTAAGAATATAGGATAAGAGCCTATAAGTTCATTGACAATTTTATTTATTTATTATTTATTTTTTTCTTTGGTGAAGATTGACTTGCTGAGCTGTAAATTTATATGTATACCATATGATCCTATCTTATGTGACTGCACGTAGAGAACATGTCAAGCACGTATGGAGATGAATTGTGTACTAGACCACGATAAGAGTTTCGAGTAAAATTACTGAACGTATAGAATAACAAAGTCAACTAGTGTGAATAGGCTGGTTAACTTTTAGAATCTTTTAAGTTAAAAAATTGACCAGTTTTGAATATTTTAAAACACTAAAATACAATAATACACTTTTTTTAATCATATTAATGTTAAAAAAATATTTATTGAATTTATTGATTACATCATGTCGGTCACATAAGATCTTTTTGAAAAGAAAGATAAAAATAATATTGAAATTTTGTACTTTTGTAATTGACTAGTATAATACTTGTATATACAAGTAATGTCGTTGCCTACGTATTAAAGAGAAAACATATGAGAGAGATGAAAAAAAATGATATAATGACATTTAAGATTTAAAAGGAAAAATTGGAGTGCACTTATTAAAAAGAGGGTCAATTAGCAAGTTTCAATTTTCTAATGAGGGATTTATCAAAAAAAATAAGATGCAAGTAGCAAGTTTCAGTTTGGAAACACTAGAGTGCACTTATCAAAAAGCAGTTGCAATTAGCAAGTTTCAATTTTCTGGTAAGGGGGTTATTAAAAAATGATGGTAGAGAGTAAGTTATTAGACAACTGTCAAGTAAATAAGAGAAAAATTACTATATCACTGGTGATTCAGAGTCTCTCCAGGGGGAAAGACAAAAATAATATTGGAATTTTTGTAACTGGACAGTACGACACCCTGCGTACACAAGTAATATTGTTGCCTACGCATTAAAGAGAGATGAAAGAAATGACATAACGAATATTTAGGATTTAAAAGGGAAAACTAGAGTAAACTTATCGAAAAGTGATTGCAATTAGCAAGTCTCAATTTTTCTAGGGACTCATGAAAAAAGAAGCAAACAATGGAGTGCACTTCTCTAAAAGTGGTTGCAATTAGAAAGTTTCAATTTTTTGGTGAGGAACTTATAATAAAATTGGGGTAAAGAGCAAGGTTTTAGATAGCTGTCAAGTAAATAAGAAAGAAATTACTGTATCACTGGGGGAAAGACGAAAATAATATTGAAATTTTGTAACTGGGCAATACGACACCATGCATACACAGGTAATATCGCTACCTAAGCGTTAAAGAAAAATGAAAGAAATGACATAATGTGTATCTAGGATTTAAAAGGGAACATTGGAGTGCACTCACCGAAAATCAATTGCAATTAGCAAGTCTCAATTTTTCTATAGAGGGACTCAACAAAAAAGAAGCAAATAAGGAGTGCACTTATTGAAAAGCGATTGCAATTAGCAAGTTAAATTTTTTTGGTGAAAAAACTGGGGTAAATAGCAAGTTTCTAGACAATTGTCAAGTAAATAAGAAAAGAATTACTATATTACCAGGGGGGAAAGACGAAAGTAATCTCTCAAGTAAATAAGAAAAGAATTACTATATCATCGGGGGGGAAAGACGAAAGTAATAGTGGAATTTTATAATTGTGCAGTACGACACACTGCATACACAAGTAATACTGCTACCTATGCATTAAAAAGAAATGAAAGAAATGACATAACGAGTATCTAGGATTTAAAAGGGAACACTAGAGTGCACTTACCAAAAATCGATTGCAACTAGCAAGTCTCAATTTTTCTACAAAGGGTCTCCCAAACAAGTAGCAAACACCAGAGTGCCCTTATCGAAAAATCGTTGCAATTAGCTAGTCTTAATTTTCCTAAGGAATGCCCCAGTTTAAAAAATGCAAACAAAGGAGTGCACTTATCTAAAATTGGTTGCAATTAGCAAGTCTCAATTTTTTGGATAGGGACTTGTCAAAAAACGAGGGTAAATAGCAAGTTTTCTAGATAGCTATCAAGTAAATAAGAGAAGAATTACTATATCATTGGGGGAAAAACGAAAATAATAGTGGAATTTTGTAATTGGGCAGTACGACACCCTGCGTACACACATAATGTCGTTGCCTACCAGTTAAATAAAAATGAAAGAAATGACATAACGAGTATCTAGGATTTAAAAGGGAACAGTGGAGTGCACTTACTGAAAATGATTGCAATTAGCAAGTCTCAATTTTTCTAAGGAGGGACCCATAAAAAAAGAAGCCAACAAGGAGTGCACTTATCGAAAACAGGTTTCAATTAGTAGGTCCTAAATTTTTGGATAGGGACTTATAAAAAAAGAGGGTAAATAGCAAGTTTCTAAACAGCTGTCAGGTAAATAAGAGAGGAATTACTATATGACCAAGGGAAAAGACGAAAATAACTATGAAATTTTGTAACTGGGCAGTACGACACCCTGCATACACAGGTAATACCACTGTCTAAGCGTTGAAGAGAAATTAAAGAAATGACATAACGGGTATCTAGGATTTAAAAGGGAAAACTGGAGTGTACTTATCGAGTAGCAGTGCAATTAGAAAGTATCAATTTTTCTACAGATGAACCCATAAAAAATGCAAACACTATAGTGTTCTTATCGAAAAGTTGTTGCAATTAGCAAGTCTCAATTTTTCTACGGATCAACCATAAAAAAATGCAAACACAGGAATGCACTTATTGGAAAGCGGTAAGTTTCAATTTTTTGGCAAGGGACTTTTAAAAATTGGGTAAAAAATGTGAAGTAAATAAGAGAGAAATTAAGTCTCTCTAAAAAGAAATATTTTATCCTTATTTTTTATTAAGATGTATATGTTTTGTTGAGGTATTATACTTTGTTGAGATGATTATACTTTGATTTACTTTTATGGTTGATGAGGTGATAATCTTATGGTTGAATATTCATATTTTAACGAGGTGAATATTTTATTGACCTACCGTCAATTCTCTCCAGTTTAATATCGAATGAAATTTCATAATAACAGGCAGTGCCTAACTAAAATTTCTTTTATAGGTAATCTACGTAAAAAATGTAAATTATGAATGGACACATTATCATTTCACACATTATTTTAAGTTAGTCTAATAATGGAAGTTTGAATAATTTGCACATGAAATTTTAAGTTCAACTCTTGTTATTGTTATTATAAAACCTTTGTAATTTAAGACTACGTAAAATTTTTTTCTCTCTTGAAAATCACTCGTGTATAGGACCAAAATGAATATGTTATGTCAAATTATTAATATATTAATAAATACTCATACTTGTATAAAATTAAATATTTGTTTACTTACTGTGTACCCACATAATATATCAATTAATGAGTATTTTAATATAAAATTTTAATGAGTGTATACTAATCTTAAACATCTATTTATTAGGAACGGAGGGAAGTTGAAAAGAAAAATGAATTTTGTTGCACTCCTTCCTCGATGTAAAGCCATGTAACTGACAATTTAATAAATGACTCTTACCATGTGATAGCAAGTCAGACTTTAAAATTCTATACGTAAAAGATACGATGAATCATCTTCGTGAGTCATCACATGCATTTTCTATCGCCCAATAATTAGTAAGGAGGATTTATTAATAAATGTTATCTCTAAGTGATGTCAAGTCATGATTCATGAGGGCATATTAACAGAAGTTAATGAAGATTAGAAATTATTAACCGATGTTGTTAAGGTATTGGTTAGAATCAATAAAAAATTATAAAAAAACATAAAAATTATAAAATATCTTTAAAATACTGATTAACATTCTCTCATAAACAAAACACTAATTGAAACGTACACGCAAGTCTTTATAATCACGAGTAACATGAGTGTACGTGTGTTTTTCGACTTTTAAGATTTTTGGTGATGTGATTCAACGTGCAGTCAACAAGCAACATAAAACCGGATGCGTGCAACCCATGTTTATAAAAGCTTATTATTTAATCTTGCTACCAACAAGACCAGAAAGGCAAATGCATTGATTTGACATAAGGTTCTTGTGAAACTATTTTTTTCACTTCACTAAGAAAACAACTATGAAAAATGATGGGTGTATAACAAATATTGAGATAAAAATATAGAGAAATGATGAGTTGTGATATTATCAGTCTTGATCAGATCGGGATCTGAGTTCTCACCAAAATTTACCTTATCAAAATCTTGAGCTAGATAAGGACATAAATTAATCCATCCCAACCAGTCTAAACAGGTGTAATAAGCATAAGTAATCTGATATACTAAAAAGAAGAATCAAGTAGAAAGAAATGATAGACATTAATAGAATGTTTTAAGTGACAGATGTTCATATATCATTCCTTATCAACAAATTTGTGTCAGCCAAACTATTGGTATTGCAAAACAATCTGTGAAGACCATTGCCCAACACCAGAAACTCCCTAGGGCTTATGGCACTTATACAAACATTACATAACAGTAGAACAAGGAACAACAGAACATCTTTTGGATATATGAATGAATTATATCCAAATGCAATAAACTAAATCAATCTGTACAATATAACAAAACCCTTGGTCTCTAAACACTATCTTTGTCTTCCTATATTCATCTTCTGTATCTTTTCACTTTTCTTCTTTACAGAGTAATTCCAGCTTCTAAACCTTTAGAAATCATATTATCAGTGTATACAGATCATAAATCAAAGCTTGATGACATCTTGCCCTTTCCTCAGTCATTTTATCTGAGGTTGCAGAGAAATTCAACAACGGAACCTGCTTTAAAGAAGGAAAAATAAACGAAAATTAAGACTAAAATAACTGCCCAATTTTTCAAACATTTGAAATTTGGAGTTAAATTTTGTTGCATTGTACCAAGAAATCAAATCCAAAGAAATCTGGATGTAAACCAAGCAATGTTTTGAAAACCAAATCAGCAATATAACCAGCAAAGGGAACAGGGTTTGGTAATACATATATGTGGAACAAAAATGTAATATAAATATACATATAAATAAAATCAGGAGAAAATATATAAATATTTTCATATAAATAAATAAAATCACAGAAAAGAATATTGAAAAATGTTTTTAACATAATTTAAATTGTTTTGTAACATATACAAAAAGTATGAAACTAAATATACTGTATTGACATCTTTCTCTAACCCATGCTAGTCCCACATGAAATAGCTAAAAAGAAAGAGGTAAAGTTTCTCATCCTAATGCAAATCGCACATCGAATATAAAGGGTGAGAAGATAAAACTTGTAGATATAAATTGGAGCCAAACCATTCTTGCATCACGTATTCCTACTTTTCCCACATAGGACAAATTAATAGGAGAAAGTCTGAGTTTTAAATATAAATCAATTAGACTTAGAAACCAATGAAGAAGAATGCTATTGATAAACTGGATTACTGGAGAATGAAGAAAATGGACCTTACCTGTCAACAACCTCAAAGCAGCTTATTCCTTGCGAGATTTTGCCCAGAAGAAGCCCTTCTTCCGGGTTGGCTGATTATCCAGCATGGATTTGGTACTCCTTGAGCCAAATGAGAAGTGCCTCCTAAGAAAAGGTTTCCCATTAGATCTTCTCCCACTGGAACAAGAATCGATTCTAGGACCTTTACCATGATGCCCTTTTCCTCTAAAATGTTCGTATATGACAGAATCATCATCAATATCACTGTCCACAATCCGGTTCCTTGATTTCTTATTTTTAGCTTTCAAATCCATTTCAGCTTTCAGAGCTTTTTCAGACAACTTAAGTGTATATTTCTCACCAAAAGTGCAAACTGGGCAAGATGGATCATACTTGTTGACTTCAGATGTCAAACTGTCCAAGCATTCAGCATGATAAACGTGTCCACAGATAAGGACAGAAACTACAGAAAGGTCATTACTTTCAATTATCGTTTGGGTTCCCCAAGAAGACTTCTCAGTTAAAAATTTTGAGCAAACACCACATGTTTGCAAATCAATTGGAGAATTTGAAAACTGACTACTGGATCTAACCAGCCTTTCACAAAAACCAAACGACTCACTGTCAAATGACCATCTTTCTTTTAGGGAAGTGCTTGTCAGCTCAGAAAAGCCAGGCCTAGACCAATTATCCGAAGATCCACCCTGGGAGGGCGTACCAGATTCATTGCTCCATGAAGGAAACACTGGCCTCTCTTCAGATACATAAAAGTTGCTAGGTGTCTTAAATCCCAATATTCGGCTATCAGAAACTTGCCGTGATAGTTGCAGTCCGGTGGAATGGCAGGGCCACCTTGATGGTGTTGAGCTGGATGGAAGTGGGTGACTTTGGGATTGCAGAGGAGATACTGACAAAGAAGTAGAAGGCAATGAATGTGGAAGTTTTGCGGGATATGGACATGATAAGGTCGATGATTTTGCCAATTCCTTCACCTACAGAGTGATTCACAAGTAGGAAGTGTGTCAAAGAAACCAGATATAAACTACTAATAAAAGTAACAGCAGATTCCTTTATTATTACAACCTCACCTGTTCTATGCTCCCGTTTGAGGAGACACTCCTTGAAATAGTTTGATCTGAGATAAACATAACCAAACATGTCAGATCTATAAATCATCCAGTTGAGCAAATAATAATTTACCAATGGACTAATTAAAACAGGGTTACAACATATATTTTAGAGCAGGACAAGCCAAATAAAGCCATCTTAACAGTACATAGTTATAGCCTAGCCTCATGTAGACACAAATGTCCACAAGGTTTTTATTTTTATTTCAAAAAAGGTCCCAGTACATAATATTTTCTTAATCCACGACTGTGTTTACAAGGTAATGTTTCATGATCGTGGCTTACAAAATTTTCTGTTCCATTTTGTTAACCATGTACTGGACAGTGGACTGTGATGAACAAGACAGAAATTTATTAACCTATCCATTTGTGCACAATTCACACAAACACATATATTAGATTATGAAATCAACAATCAGTCAAAAGAAATCAATAATCTATTCGAACAAAGAGATAAGTCTATGCTTTTCATCCTCAGTAAGTATGCAACACATTCTTTTGGCAACAAGAAAGACCATCCCACATGAAATTAAGCCTGTCTAAGAAAATCTGATAACTTAGTCACAATGCATGAAACTAAATTGCTCTCATTCAGTTCATCAGAAAAAAAAAATATTGCTCTCATTCATATTTCATTTTATGCTGTTCTGCTAACTGTCACCTGCAACACCTGTCTCTGAAAAAAGAAAAAGGACGATCTTACTTATAGCACAGACTCTTAAAAACTGGTATCCTAATCACACAAGCTGAATTTAAATTGTTCTCGAGCATGTTTCAGTATATGTTTCTTGTACTAACTGAGAAACTGTCACACACCAACAACCCAAATAAAAAGTTCTCCATTTCTAAATAAATTGAACGATGCTTTTCAACTCAACATCTTCATTTTCCAATCATTTTTGCTTTGTTTTGTGCATAGTAACAGTCGTATAACCAACATTGATTTATGCTGTGAAGTTTCCTACTACTCACTGTTCATTTTTCTTTTATTTTATTGTCCTATCATGTAAAAATGGTTAATCTAGATCCTCTACATTTACTTGTGTGATGGTATGGTATAAAAAGCTAAATCTGTTCTGTTTATGGAATTAACATTTTAACCATATTTACTGCTAATTTTCAATATTTTCTTGTGTCTGATAGTTTATGAGAAAGAAATATAAGTGAGAATACATCACCATGTTTTCAACTTTAATGTACAGCAATGACTATTTTTATCTTCCACATAGACTTGGGATTTGTGTGATTATGTTACATTCTGTTTAATAGGGTTCCCATTTACCTCATCAAATAATAAATGGTGACAGAATGAAATGACAAATAAAAACTACAACTCAAGTAGGTGCATGAATTATGATTAAAATGAGAGTTGATTTGATGAAAATTACCAGAAGATGAATTTATCACATTTCTAGCAGTTCCTTCAGAGATTGGAGAATTTTGCAATCTATTCCTTTGAATTTGATAATTCTGCAACGGGCTTCCATCCTTTGATACATATGACAATTTATATTTATTCTCCAATCCATCATTCCCGCTAACACCGTTAGAAAACCAAGTCACAGCAGTATCTTCACCAGCTACACGCCCTCGATGATCCCACCGGAAGTTCCACGTCGGAGAATGTTGAATATTCCGGTGCAAGATTTCACCAGGTGATGCACTTTGTATAGTTTTATCTTTGGCAGCAACACAACAAACAGCGCCCATTCTGATGTAGACAACAATATTCAGCTTCTTACATCAACAAAATAATCCAATAGCACCCTCATCAACCAGGACCGGAGAACACAGCTCTATCCCTATAACAACTGATGAAAAAACTATATCACCAATTGCAATGATCCATAAGGTGACAGTTGAACGAATAATCGGTAAAAAAAGGAAATCACAATCGTCACTCAACCAGTGTTCTTGCTTGAGTAAAACAATTCCAAATTGAAATATTGGACAGAAAGTCAAGATAAAATAAAAAAGAGCCCAGTAACAATAGATATGGACAAAAAAGTTTAGGAAAATAATTGCAGAGATACTAGTAAATAGTTCATCTAATGATCCAAAATCCTCATAACTTCCTTTTTCTGAAATATGCTATTCTTCAGTATATAATGGCAAAAACTCCAGCGAAAAATCTGGTGAAAATTCCGGCAAAAGGCACAAACCCCCTATTTTGTCATCAAAATCTGTAAAAAAGAAACTCATACCAAAAGTTTCATCCAAATCTTAAGCGAAACCGACTCTAACTTATAAAAAAACTATAAAAACAATAAAAATCAAACAGAGCATTAGCAGTGGAATTAACACCATACAAAGGAGTTCATTCAGCACAGACATAACATATGTCTATGTAACACCACACTCACCTTACTTACTGGTGTTACCAACCTCAAATCACCAGAAAAAGAAAACTCCCCTAAGAACACAAAACAGCATAAACCAAACATAAACAATTAAAAAACAATAAAATAAAATAGAGTTCCGTATATGATCCAATCAAACTCCCCAAATATAGAAAAAACAACAACTGAACACACACACACTCAAAAAGTCGGAACGATCCGAAATCAATGCAGAAAACCCGGAATTCACAGTCAAAACTCAAAAAACACCTAATTCCCATAACGGTTGCAACAATTATCGCATTAATTATATTAAATAATAAAAATAATACAATAATTAAATTATATGTATAAAATAATAATTCACAGTCAAAACTAAAAAAAACACAAAATTCCATAACACTCACAACAAATATCGCATTAATTAAACTAAATAATAAAAAAAATAATACCGTAAATATAAAAACAAGAATTCACATTCAAAACTCAAAAAACACCAAATTGCAATAACACTAACTACAAATAATGCATTAATTAAAACAAATAATAAAAAATTGGTGCCATATATATAATGAATGTTTCGAAAAGAAAGGGAGAGGGAGAGAATATAGAGAGCGATTACGTGATAGAAGCGTAGCTTTAACGGGAGCAAGGTGCAAAGAGGAGCATCTCTTTGAAATGGAATTTCTAGAGAGAGAAAGAGAGAGTGTTTTAAGAGAGAGAGAGAGAGAGAGAGAGGAAGGAAGGACTATAGGGACTAGGGAGTGAAGAGAAAGGAAGAGAAGAAAAGGAATGGGAGCGGCGGCGTTAGAGGGGCTGCGTCACTGACTTGGGCTTTTCTTAGGGTTGCCGTTGCATGTAACGGCGTTAGGTGATTACGTGGTTTACTTTCTCAGAGTTTTATTTCATTATTATTATGCCACGGTAGATTGAACTACTTTTCGGTTCTTTTCTTTATATAGAAAAGTTATTATTTTATTTTCTGTATAAACCATTTTTTTTATATATATAAATGATTTTTAATTCTCAATCTCTGCTCTAAAAAAAAACTCAATTTCTAATCCTTGAAGTTTTTTTAATGGGGGCTCACTTGAGTATTATTGAAAAACTATTAGTTACATTATATGAATTATTAATAATGTATACTGTTATTTAATTAAAATTATTATGAATATGATTTTATAAGTCAATATTTTATCATTATTATTATGTGGTAAAAAAATTAAATCATTATAAAAAACAAATAATTTTATTATATATGATAATTTATTATTAAATGTCAGTGTAGAAAAATATAATATTCTCTCATTGAATTTTAAATATATATAAATCTTAAATTTCATACATTGATAATTACTTTCAAAAATTATGTCAGAAGCATTTATAACATCAACATATCTAGCTGTATCTTCAAATTTATTTGATCTTCTAGTCTTACCAACAATGTGGAAGACTGATGTTGCACGTGATATATGCAGTTCATAAACTGATTTGTTTTGTGTTTATATCAAATCAAATTCGAGTTGTCGCCCAAGACCAAAAGCCACATAATTAAACTCAAGTAAAAATCATATTTGCTGATCAATTGCTGATCTTTTCCATAGAAACATTTTTTAATACGAAATTACATGTATTTTTTAAAACAATCAAGCTCTAGTTAGATATAACTGTTATGAGTAAAAAAAATCTCTAAATATTTAATACAATAAATAAATAAACATGTATTTTACTTTTAGATTTAAATATAATTATCATTTTCCTATTTTGTTTGATTTGTAATTTTGATTCTTTCATTTTAAAATTGAGATATTAATGTTTTTATTTAAAAAAATATGTGATTACAATCCTACCATTTTAAAATAGAGATACTTAGCTTTCTTATTTTAGAAAAATTATAATTTTTAGTCAAATTCTCAATTTTATTCACCTTTTACTTCTTTTATTTTGGTCTAATTAAATTCTAAACCTAACATTTTATTTAAGGTATTATTGACAAATAATTTAATTAATTACAAAATAATAAATAAAACTTAGGAAAATTACATATTAAACCAAAATGATAGATTTTTTAAAATATGAGAATCAAAATTATGAATTTTCTAAATTGGATTAAATATTTGTATTTTGAAATAAGAGGATCAAAACTATACATTATCTAAAATAAAAAGTATCAAATATCTCAATTTTAAAATAAAAATCAACATTACAAATAAAATAAATAGATGAACAAAAATTACATTTAATTTTTACTTTTATTGAAATAAGAATTTACATTATTTATGACATTTTACTCAACTAAAACGAGCTTTTGACAATCTTGATTACTTTTTTTTATAATATGTACTTGACAGCTATTTTTACTATTTAAAGGCGCGTCATTGCATTTTATCCTATATCTTATATTATCATATACATAATTTTTTGGATGAATATTCAAATTAATTGGTTCTTGAATGTGGTTGAAACTTTATGTTTGCAATGATATAAGCGGTGGCGTCCTTGATATATAGGATGCAACAAAGAGTAAGGCTATTTTGTTGTTTTTAAGTTCTTGTTATCAAGGAGTTGTTTGGAATATAATATTGACAATAGAAATGGTACGTGCATTATATTATAGGGAAATTTTAATGCTATTAGGAAAATCTTCTGGAAAAAAAAAAGTAATTCAAGTTGACCCGGCTCAAGAGTTCGATAATTTTATTGAACATTTGTGGTAATTGATTTTCCTCTGTTAGTTGGGAAATAAACATGGCAATGACCAAATATAGATGGATTTAATTTGTATCGACTTTTTAGAATTACTGTGTGAGTTTGTGGTTAGATAGTTGGGGCAATATCCTTTCCAAAGGGCTTTTAGTAAGAACACTTCTGATCATTGTTTTTAAATTGAACTTTGAGTAGATGAACTAGTTCAAGCTTTAATGATGTAATAATCGTGATTAAATTTTGGTTGAATTGATAGTAATTAAATTTATGCTTTTTAATATTATATAATATTTTAAAGAATAAATAATATAAAATTATGAAAATTATAATCTAAAAAATTATAATTTAATATAAGTGACTAAATTATATATTTTCAGGATAAAAATTAATAATAATTGATAAAATAATTTATACTTGTAGGAACTCTTTAAATATGTACTTTTATTTATTTTTAAAATATTATTTTATTAAATTGGAAAATATAAAAAATTAAAGATTAGATAAATATATTAAAAAAAGGCTAGTTTAAACAAGTTTGATGCACCATTTTCTTAATCAATTCTCACCGGTTCTAGACTACTTCAACCAGTTATCATTGGTTCTAAGTTGCTCCAATTTTTGCAGTTAACAGTCCTCCAATCGATTATCGGTTAAACTAGTTAGACCAATCTTCAAAATAATGGTTCTATTTTTTTTATTTAAAATATTTATGCAAATATAGCATGTTTATTTATGCGGTAATTACGGTTTTTAAGTGTTTATATTATGTTAAGGTGGTTGCCTTATTATTACAATAATAATGTTTTCACGACGTAAATGTATTATCATTGAGATGTAAATGGATTATTAATGAGATGATGATGTGTGATATGATTTTGGTGTTGAAAATTCATATATATATTAAAAGGAGTTTGTTGTATTATTTTGGGGAGATTTTTTTCATATAAAAGATAATTACTTTAAGAATGTGAGTGTTTTACATCACGACTCTAATCCACTAAAATAACTTAGGAATCTTGGTTGATTGAATATCTTCTTGAGTATCCATCTCTATATTTTTAACTTCGAATGACATGTTAAAGTGATAAAATTGTTTTCCAAAAGACTTATTTGACCTTTTTGTTGGTGAAACTTAAATACTTGAGATAGACCATGAGTGAAATGGTGAGTATATATAGAGATTTTGTATCTCAAACAACATTAAGAAATCCAAATTTAGTTATTATTTGAAAATAAGCATTTAAGATGAGTGTAACCATCCACTTTTGCTACATGACACTTGTCAACTAAATAACTAAATTATATTAATTTAATTAAAACTCTTAATAATTTGTTTATAAAAATACATGTATTTTTTTGTAATTTCAAAACTAGTTGTCGAAGACAAGAAAAAAAGAAACAACATAAAGACTTAAAATAAGAGAACATATACTGAATCACGTGCATAAACCAATCAACAAACAAAGATAAGTATTGTGCCTTGTGATATTACAACCCATGTACCAAACAATTAAATGTATCTCAAAACTTGACATACATACTAGTATGAAATGACCCATAAGTAGTACATCAAAAAGGGGGAGGGAATTATAATACATTAATTCACTCCCTAACTGGTCAAGACACATCTACTACTTTTACGAACAACAGAAATAAACATAATGTTGAAATCCAACTAAAGTCGTCATATATCTACTGCTAATCGAATCTAGTGATAATACCAATAAGGGGATGAAGTCTTCCACACTTCTGATGTGTTACACAACAATATCCAAAAATCTAATCTAGAGTCTCACCAAGAACCAATACACCTCCAACATCTGCTCCCACAACTTAAAACATCATGATCATCATAGCCAAACATAAACAACGCAAAGGTAAGCTCACAAAATTAAGAAAACATACACCTAATAATTCATACTTCTAAAATACAAAAGCTTAACATTCAATAAAGACAATAGACAAAATTATAAACTAGATATGTCTACAATAACAGTCATGTCATATATTTAGACTCAACTCCATGGAGATTTGTAACATGTTGAGCAGTTAGTCTGATGTGTCCCTTAAGCATGGTACAACAACAACACTAGATCACGCGGATCCACAAAACAACACGTGTCAAAGAAAAACCATTGGGACAACACTAGATTTGATCTCGAAGCAATTGTAGTTTCGCCAGGATATAAATATGTGGGTGGTCACCACCACAACACGAGATTCGCAATGACCCCGACCTCATGTAGACTCGCACATTTATATATCCTTAAGGATACCAAGGATACCCTCCACCAGTCTTCCCAATGCTTATTAGGTGTTCCTCAACAGCTCATACATGTTAACAACATATTTAACATCATTGCTTAGATTTTTCCTTATGTGAATTAAACATATTTGAAGATATACCTACCCCCTCTCATAGGTCGGGCCTCTCCACGGGATTTTCAATACCATGTCCAGTTTCCATTTTCAAATGCACATTTTCCAAATTTTTCATGTCAAATCTGTACGAAATATACAAAAGCTACTTTTTCCACTACAAGAAATTCATTAATTTAGACTGATTTAGAGAGAGAGAAAAATATTTAGTCATTATATTGACTAATTTAGAAGCTGAAAAATCTGAATCTCTATATCTAAATCAGTATCCATTATCAACAAAAAATTGAAGACTAAAATGCACTTTTATAGAAAATCTAGCCATTTAACCACTAAGCTACATGTTATAATTAGTCAATATTGTAAATAATATTTTATATATATCATTAATAACGCAGGTTTAATACTATCAAATGATAATTTGTCTTCATTTTTAATTTAATTTTTAATTCTTCTTTATTTTTATTTTTCACACTTTCATTAAAATTTTATGAATAATTTGAATAAAATAATTTACATATTAAATTTATATAATTTGTATAACTTACATAAAATAATTTATATAAATATTTTACATATTAATTATGTAATTATATGTATTTATATAATTTGAATAAAAAATTATATATTAAATAAAATTTATATACTAAATATTTCACCCCTTCTGAATCCCATTTGATTTTTTTAATAATATGTTTTTAATAAGTTTTACCATGTGATATTTATTCATGGACTTTGCCAAATGCGTTTCATTTCTCTCTTTTTCTTCTTCAAAAGTTCAGGGTTCAAATGAAGATTGAAACCGATTTCTTTTCATCACTATACTAAATATAACAAATAATCCACAATATAATATACCGGTGTATTGTATGGTATCTTTTCTTCAATTAATTTTTTTTACTGTACCTTTTTTGATAACTTTCTCACTTCTCTTGAATTGTATTTTTATATTGCGGGGTTTGAATTTGTAATGACACAGTTGCAGATTCAAATTTACACAGAAGGCATTGGTCATTAGGTGAGTGATTTTCTTTTCAATCCTCTTCATTCTTTTTATTGATTATCTTGGATTTGGGAATTGAGTTTCAATTAAAGATTCACATAGACGACTGTTGTCATTGAGTTAGTAGTTTTCTTCACAATAGTCTCTTCATTTTATTTTTATTGTTTTTTTGTTGTGAAATTCCTTATGTAAAAGCAGGTATTTTATTTGGAGCATCTTAATATGTTTCAATTGCAGCAATGGCTCTATCCATGAGTGAATTTTATGAAATCTTAGATCTTCCAATTTTTATTGTTTCAATCCTCAGGTGGTAGATTTCAAATTTAGATCTTAGACAACTTTTTGGTAGATCTCATAATATCACATAGAATTGAAGATCTCTTACATCTTTTTCTTTAGTGGTAGATCTCATTTTGAAATATTAGGGAGAAAAAAAAATTATTCTTTTTTTATGACTGTATAAATCTTAAGAGTTATTCTATAAGAATTCATTTTCCATGTTAGAGATTTATTCATCATTATTATTGAAAGATTTAGTAAAGACTAGATCTTGAATTCAATATCCTTACTTAAGATTTTGCACTACAGATGTTCTTATGAATTTCAATGATTTGTTATTTTCTAAGTTTACTATCTATGTTATCATTTATTGAGTTATTTCATTTGTTTTGGAGACTGAATCATCACTCGCTATAAAAGCTAAACTGACGAGAAGATGGAATCTGACAAAAATAGCTCAAGTTGCAGGCTGTATATCTTCTTTATGGTTCTTAGGAACACCTAAACAACTGCTTTTGAAAGAGCACCTAGATTGTGCCTTGGGTGGTAACAGGGATTCTCTTTTTTTTTTTTTTTTTTCATACCTAGTGTGCATAATACATATGAATTTAAAATAGCCTTGATGTCTCCTTTCAAAGAAATGAATAATAATAGACTTGATGTCTATAGCATTTGTATTTCATGTATGAGTAAAAATATACTTATGTATGAAGATAAGTGTGCATTTGGATTTAGGCACTCACATCATGATATAAGATGTTTTATATAATATAATTTACGTACAAAATATAGCTTGTGTTGGTAATAAAACCTTGTGTGTATAGAAGATATTAGCAAGGATTATTAAATTTAAAAATAATATCTTAGTAATTTTAACCTATCAATTGTTATGTTATATTTATTGTTTTTAAATCTAAAAATTAGGTGGGTGCATAAAGAAATCAAGGATAATTACATACTATATATTCACCACTTAGAATGATTTAGTGACTAGTTTTTCTGTTCCTATAAAAATTGGTTTCTAGACAATTAATTGGTTGTTAAAGTGGTTTCTAGATAATTGGTTTCTACATAATTAATCACTGAACTGGTTTTTAAACCAGTCTTTACATTGGTCCAAAATTAGCTAGAAAGTGTTTAACTACTTACTCAAAATGGATTTTAATTTGGTCTATGATTGATATAGTGACTGATTTTGTCTATTTAGAGATTGATAATTCTGTCTCTAAAAGAAAATTTTCATTAGTGTTCTAGCTTAATGTGATCCACACCAATATTGAGTGAACATGCATCCAAACATTTAGAAAATGAATTAATTCTTTCCTATAAGTTAAAATCAATTCATGCATTTAATTGTTATAAATTTTCTTTCATCCGATTTCTTTAAAAAAATGAGGTACATATAAGTTGATTTTAATTTATAGGAGAAATATTATTTATTTAACCTTTTTATTTTATTTTCCTATAAATATTTACATATAGAAAAAATTATTTGTTCCTGATCTAATTATATTTTAAAGACATATTGTTCCAAAATTAAATCTTGAATAATAATATCATCTTTTTGGTGAAGAATTTGATACAAAGGAGATGACATCCCTATAACCAAGACACTAATTAAATTATTATTATTATTATTATATGGGTGTGATTTAGATATTTATTTTACTCAATTATATTTTAGATAACTTTTTTTTACGAAGAAATTAGATAAATTTTTAAGATTTAAACCTACACTTATAAAGAAGGCAATAATTCTCTTCGGAATCCTCGACAATCTGTGTAATTTATGTTGACCATTAATTTATCTATGCCTTACTTTTTATTATCCTAGCTTTCTAAGCAGATTGACACAAACCTAGCTTTGTAAAATACAAATGTTCAAATCTTTACCATATAATGATAATGATAATAGAATTAATAGAAATTTTGTGAACCATGGAGCACAATAAAGACGCTTTTTTCTTCCCAAACATTTTCTTTGTCAGGTTCTGTGCGTGTAATTTAGAAAAGAAACAGAGATACAGCAGTTAACATATGATTGGTACGAGTTGGACAGCACAACACTAACAAGAGACGTTGGAATTGTGCACGCAAAATGAAAAAGAAAAACTACGTGTAAACAAACTTGGTGGGTTGATATTGTGTTGTTGTGGTTCAACTTCTCCAATTTAAAGTCAAATGAATAACTTTTTTTGTTTCTACGTCAAATTCTATAAGAAAAATATGACATCCATCGTACTATTAATTTCTAAAATTAAGTATAATTTCATGTTAATCTCATTAAATAATTTATGTTTAATGGAATTTTTTGTTGATTTCATTAGATAATTTAAGTCTAGTTTCTTTCAACTAATAAGACTAGTAGAAAATTTCATCTTATCGATATTTAAAAAGCAATAAAAATCTCAAGTATCATGTTAATTAATAGTATTCTTCAATACTCTATAATTACATGTGTCGTTCTTGTATTGCACGTGTTACAGAATTTCGAATGGAATGAAAATGATGAAGGAAACGTGTCCTTTCACTGTAGTTGGGGTGGTTGGTAAAGCATATTCACTTGATTTTTTTTATATAAAAAAAAGGTAACTTCTGTGCCTAAATTGTGAGCTTATAGTATTATGAAATTTGGAATTAAGGTGATTTTTTTATACCTTATATTCTACGAAAAACAAATAAAATTAACAAACAGATGCAATATTTTATATAATAAGGAGACTTTATTCTGTACACAAATTCTAAATTTTATCCTACAAGATTTTTATCATGAGAAAAAATTGAGACTTAAAGTCACACCGGCCATCACGTGTAATCATCTCCAAATATATAGTTGGTATGGGTATATATGCTTCGTTAATCAATTTGGCTTTTTCCCTTGTCTAATCATGAGTATGATTATTATCATCTACTTAATTATAAGTTTTGTATTTCATACACAATGATGTTGAAAGATTAGTTGAGTAGAATAAAGTTAAACATTGTCATTAATATAGGACATAACATGTCTTACTATAGTACTTTTTCATTCAAGAAAATATTGATTTTCGAAAAAAGAAAAATCAATACGTACAAGTCTAAAAGAATTACGTCCGAAGAAGAGTTTGAATCTTATTTTAAACTCACACAACAGAAATATTAAGGATTGTAAATGAAGTGTTTCTATTTCACAAACATCTTAAATTTGAGTCAAACCAAGTTTGCAAAAATGAAAATGATTTGCAAATATTTTACCACCAAACCAAACATGCAATTAAAAGTTGAAGTATTGGAAATTTAGTATTCAGATTGAATTCTTTTATCAATGGAAATTCAAACTAACCAATGAAACAAAAAAAACAACAAAAGATTTGATTTTAGTTAGTGTTAGGGACATAAAATTATTTTTATGTTTACTTAATAATTTAAAGAAATATGCTAACGCATAGTGTCTTGTTTTTTCAGAAGAAATATTTTATCAAATTATAGTCTTTTAGTGTATATTAAGAAAATCTAAGTTATATCTTGGTAAAATACTCTTTTTAAAAAGCATATGGATGTACATTAACAAACCAAACAAAGAGTTGCTAAGTTACATTTATTTATTTTTTTTCAAAAGGAGTACTTTAGCATGTATGTACATTAACAAACCAAGCAAAGGCTGTATTAAAAAATAATTTTTAAAATATTTTCTATTTTCATTTTTATATTATTTTCAGTTTTTTAAAATTTATACAATAAAATATAAAAATAGAAAATAGAAATAAAAAAATATAAAATTAGAAAATTATTTTCATTATTACATGTACAAATTTTTTTAAATGAAAAATAAACAAAAAATAAAAAAAAAACAAAAAAAATATTTTCTCAAATCCTAGGACCCTTAAAATTTTAATGAGAAGAATAGGTTTTCTTTCTCATCTTCCACCTTTTCATACAACACTAGTATACAGAGGAGCCCAAAGTCCAAAGAGATACAACACCTAAAAGTCCATTCCTGACGCCATCTTACAAGCATATGGGCTACAAATTAATCAGAATTTAGAAAGGTTTTTGTTATATCCAGTCTCTTTGTTTTTAGTATACTTGTATCTATTCTTTAATGTTTTATATATCATATATACCTTTATGTCCATAATATTAATACAAAATCAATATTTTGGAATGTACTTTTTAGAAATATGTTTTGTTTTCAACATTATGAAAACATACTTTCTAGAACACAATTTTTTAACATTCTGAAAGATATTTTCTAGAATAATATTGTGTTCTGAGGGAAAATACTTTTTAAAACAATTTTATTTTATTAACATTTTATAAAATACTTTATGGAATATTATTTTGTATTTCAAAAAGTTATTTCTAAAATGTTAAGAAAAATATCTAAAAAAATAAGCAAAACACTAAGACCATTAAAAAATCTCATATAAAAGAAAAATTGAAAAGTACACGCAATTGAAGTGAAAAAAAATATAATTAATATAAGTTCTTCAATTTGGATAGCTTTAAGAGACGTTTTACTGCAACAACTTGGATTTTGGAGGATGAAAAAAATCCTAACAATAGAGTAAGAGATTGATCATCATATTTTGATTTTGGCACCTCCATAAACATCCCTCATGATAGAAGATCATCCACCTCCATTTTCCCAATAAAGCCTCATTAAAATTATTCAAGTTTTTAACTCCTAACCCACCCCTCTTCTTACTCTTGCAAATGTCATCCCAACTAACACAATCTATTTTTTTCTTTATTTTCTTCACTCCCCCATAAGAAATTTGTTTGAAGCCCCACAAGAAATTTCAAAACTTTTTAAGGCATTTAAAAAAAATAGAAATGAGGGAGAGAAGTTAACACAAAGTTTATCAAGCATTTCCTTCCAGCAAAGGACACATGCTTGTGTTTCCAAATTGCAAGTTTCTTTGATAACTTTTGAATGACGGGTTACCATGTCTCAAATCTTCTTGGATTTGATCCTATTGGCATTCCAAGGCACAAAAAAGGTAAGGAGAAGGTTCTACAATTGGAACAGTGGCCAAAGTGTCACGGATTTTTTTAAAAAATCCCAAAATGTCACACCCACATAATTATTTTCCAAAGTGCCACATGGCATAATTCGCTGGCCACGTAAGCGAACTAGGTGGGATGACGTGTCAAAGCGCTGTTGGGACACGTAATTCACTACAGGTACCAGCGAATTACACGTGTTAGGCTTTGTCGGCCACGTGGCCTACTTTGCTGACACACCCAGCGAAATACGTGGCATATGCCACGTGTCAGCTCCCCATTGGTTGTAAGCAATATATTTAAAATTTAAAAAATGCGTATAAACTTCGGAAGGCCATAACTTTTGACTGAGATGTCCCATTGATGCGAAATCGGTGGCCACGCGTTCGTAATTGAGAGTAGATGCCGCTGACAAGTTAAAAAAACTTGGCCAAAATTTTTTCCCAAAAGAGGCCTCTAAGTGCCTCAAAATTGCGATTTAATCTTCGAAGCCCAAAAAAATTTCTTGTTTTCTAATTTTTTATCTATTCAATTAGTGAATTGCAAGCTATTTTTTATTTATCTAATTAATTCTCTTAATTTCGAGCGTTTTGACATATCGTACACCTCCATCAGACATTTCTATCAAAAAATATCACTGTACGAAGTACGTGTCTTAATAGTGCATATAAACTTCGAACAATGATATTTTTTGATAGAAATATCCGATGAAGGTGTACGATATGTCAAAATGCTAGAAATTAAGAAAAGTAATTAGATAAATAAAAAATAGCTTGCAATTCACTAATTGAATAGATAAAAAATTAGAAAATAAGAAATTTTTTTGGGCTTCGAAGATTAAATCGCAATTTTGAGGCACTTAGAGGCCTCTTTTGGGAAAAATTTTTGGCCAACTCCTCTTTGAAATTGCCAGCAGCATCTCCTCTCAATTACAAGCGCGTGGCCACCGATTTCGCCTCAATTGGACATCCCAGTCAAAAGTTATGGTCTTCCAAAGTTTATACGCATTTTTTAAATTTTAAATATATTGCTTACAACCAATGGGGAGCTGACACGTGGCATATGCCACGTATTTCGCTGGGTGTGTCAGCGAAGTATGGCGTGACACGTGTCCAACGCTGACAGACGACGCCACGTAATTCGCAAGTCTTTCCAGCGAATTTTGTGCACGTCAGTGCCTTTCTACCAGCCAATCGCGCATCGCCACGTGTCCCTCTAATTTCGCTTAGCAGTGCAGCGAACTATGCCACGTGGCATTCCGACAATTAATTTCTTGGGTGTGGCATTCAGGGAATTTATTTTCCCAAACGTGGCAATTTTGCCACTGTTCCTCTACAATTCAACATATCGACATATTTTTCATCCACCCCAATAACACCAAAGCAACTTTTATAGAAGTTTACTTTTAAGCCGAATACCAATTCAAACATCCTCAAAATAGTTTATATAATGAACACATTCTTTCCACTTACCTTACCCACAAAGATTGTGTCGTTGGTATATTGTAGCAAACTAACAACACAATCTTTATCTCCCACCTTACATCCATCTAACACCCCCTAGATAAAGCATTTCTCATCAAATCGCTCAAACCTTCGGCCACCACTTGGAAAAGGAAAGGAGCCAAGGGATCTCTTTGGCAAGGCCTCCTATGACATTTAACTTCTTGAGGACTTCCATTCACCAAAACCGAAGGCCATGAAGACTCAACATCCTTTGATCCACTTAATCCACCTTTCATGGAATCCTAATCTTTGGAGCATATAGAGTAGAAATTCGCATGAAACAAAATCATAAGCTTTTTCAAAGTCTACTTTGAATAGCAAGCAAGACCTTTCCTTCTTTTGGCATCTTCCACCACCTCATTATCCATAAGTATACTATGTGAAAGTTATCTCCACTACTACATAAATGGTCTTTTAAGACGGATGTTTTAAGATGGTTGTGGAATACTCGTCTTAGAATGGTGCACGGTGGCAATTTTGTAAATAAGTTACCAAGTTCAAAGATGGTTGTCCAATAATCGTGTTTGAAACGTCAATACAAGGACGGTTTTGAGTACAACCGATGTGGTTTTCGAGTAGCTACTTCAAAACGAACACGGTCGTCAAAGACCGTCTTCGTCTTCCTTGTGTCTAAATTTAAAATACACGCGTGACCTTTGTTCCCATTCCTAACGAAGCACACCACTCTTGCTGTGGTGAACCTCCCTCACTTACCCACTGGCCGTCGTCAACTCCGTCCCTTAAAACTTACGAATGCACCACCCAACCCGCGTGCTAGGTCGCAGTCTTGTGTAACCACCGTGATACAGGTAATGCCTCGTGCTTCTGCTATTTGTACTCCTTCCCTTATTTCCAGATATGGCTGCACACACAGTATAACCTTCGAAGCTTTCCCTTTTACATTCTCTACTTCCGCACAATGTGGGATTTTATTTTTAAAATTAGGGTTTTTAATTTAGGATTCCAAAAATTTATATGAGGAGAGACATACTTTTAAAAGTGATCTAAAATTTGTCACGTACATATTGTGGTTGATTAATGCTGGAACGGAGATTCCGATTCCGATATTCCCCAATCAGAGCATGTGCTGGAAGAAGCAGAAAAACAAGAAGAGAAAATAGAACAAGTTGATGAGAAAGAGAAAAGATTGGTGTGGTGGAAGGTTCCTTTTGAGGTGTTGAGGTATTGGGTTAACCCTCTTCCTCTGTCTCTTCCTCTCTCTGTCGCTGCCGCTGCTGCTTTTCTAGGACTTTTCTTGCTTGGATGTACCTGGTACAGAATGAAGCGCAAGACTCATACTTTGAACCTCAACCTCGCTCTCGATGATAAGGTTCCTTCTTATTAGTAATTATTTCAGAATACATGCATGCGACCTTATTTTATATCTAAGTCTTAACCTTTCCTAAAATGTACTGTTATGATTTTGGATGGGACTATCTGTTGTAGCTTAACCTGGCTTCAAGTTAAAGCCTCTTTTCTGTTACATTGTTACCATTCTTTTTCTGGCTGTTTAGATAATGACATTCATGCTATGACCCTATTGGAGAAGGTTTCATGCCATTTACATAGTTTCCTCGTGCCCCTAAATTTTCACTAACTTATTAATAGTTGACTGTGACATGGGATACATTTCCTATTTGTTTGCTTTCTGACAGTTGGCTATAAATATCTAACTACGCTTAATTTATCTATGTCTGTTAACCCTTGCTTCATTCTTGTTGTCTGTGATATCCTACACCAGGCACTTGTTGATTATGAAAGACATAAAATAAAAGGTGGTGAGCTGAATGTTCCTGTTGCTTCTCATCCAGAGCCTATAAATATTGAAAATCAGGTGATATGTAATTTGTATTTTTGCTTTCTGTAGCATGAGAAAATATATATAAGATGGGGAATTATTGGAAAATCTCATTTGGCATCACCAAAATTTCATTAATTTCCTGTGTTTGGATTTAGGTTATTTTGTATTTGAAACAACTTGTAATCAAGAACATTCTTCAAGAGCTTTTGGGAGAACAAAAAGTGATTTTCCCCCAAATAAATGAAAATCAAATATGCATGTACTATGACTTTGTCAGGGTGCAATACTGCAATAATCATTTATTGTCTGTCAAAGTTATCTATTCTGGTTTGAGAAAAAATTTAGC
Organism: Glycine latifolia; assembly: GCA_013407115.1. Lineage (NCBI taxonomy): Eukaryota > Viridiplantae > Streptophyta > Magnoliopsida > Fabales > Fabaceae > Glycine > Glycine latifolia. The sequence continues at coordinate 32,052,435 of CM023952.1, read as the reverse complement.
ATCTATTTATCATTTCAAATTGCCCCTGATATGTTTTATCTTTAATAATTTTAGTTGCTGGTGTATGTTGCTTCTCATATTCAGTAGAAGATTGTTGCGAGGTGGAGGTTACAAAGAGCTTGATGAAGAGGAAATAGAAGAAACTAGACATCATAGGAGGGAAGCTGAAGTAAGATTGATTAAAATCAGATCGTACATGCCATGTCTTTGGCCCATTTTTTTTTGTCTCTCCAATGCTAGTTTATATTTATTAATCTAACCCCTTGGCCATTTTTGCGAGACACTGAAAGGAGGATATGGTGTTTCGAATGTCTAATTATAAATTAGTATACTTTGCTTGCTTGGGATTGAGAAATGGGAACACTTTGCTTGCCGTGGTTTGTTCAATTGATATTGGCTTAACATGGATTACATACATAACTGTTTTTTGAGTAAATGTTTTATGTGCTTTGATAGGAAGCCAAGTATTAAGAGTATAAAAAAGTGGGAATAATTCCCAGTTACAATAACAGATTCACTATAACAATAATAGCCGCAAAGGTCATTCAAGAGTCCTGTAACCCACTATCCAATCACACACTCAATCCTTCCTCGCTTCTCTGTTCCTCTCTCATGGTTTTTATTTTAACCTAAGTTGTCATGTGGATGCCTTTCTTGATTTGGAAGGATATGCTTTTGTCAAATTTTCTAATAGATAAATGGCATTGGCTGCAATCAAAGGGCTAATTTATTTTATTGTCACTAGATGTCATTTAGTTCTCTGTATTTAACTATTTTATTTTGGTTAGGTTTGCTGCTGAGATCTTCCATGATTTACATGAAGAAGTAATGGCTCCAGCTGCAAGAGGCCATGGTTTTATGGCTCGTGTTAAACAGCTTGAGGCTGAAGTTCCTTCACGGGTGAAGACTTTCTTTTCTCAAACTCATTGTTCCTCATTCTATACAAATGGAGGTTACATTTCTCTTTGCAGAGTCCCATTGTGTGTGTAACTTGACACTTGTTTGGGCCTGTGTATGCATTGCAGGTGGTCCCTACAATATACACAGACATTAGAGACCGTGTTATCCATTCAAATCAGGTATGGTTAATATCATAAACATACTGCTGTTTCATGTTTCATTTGATAGTGCTTATGTAACATGATAAATGTTATTGCACAGTATTATGTGACTGAGCATTTCAAGAGTTAAGAGCTGGGTGTTGCAGTTTTCTGGAGTTTTCTTCTTTTATGACATATCTCCAATCAAGGTAAAATTGCCTAATGTTACTAGGAAATTGTATAAAATGTTGATGTTTCTTTTTCTTCCGTTGACTGAACTGAACATTTGTGTTTTTCCACTTTAGTTTGATACAGCCAGGCATGCATAATAGTCTTAGTCTTTCCTATTAAGATATTTTAAACATTTCCTCATATAGTGAATGGGGCACATTTGGGGAATTGGGGTTGAGTGCTGAATTTTATGCACACTGTACATGAAGTCATGAATGGTTAAAATGTTTTGATAGTGAAAATATTTTGGTTAAATGTGGCCGATGACAAAATTTATAAGGTTAAATAGGTTTCTTTTTCTTATCAATAAGATAATATTTATTTTTAATTCTTAAAAACAGTTTTAATTTTTTATTTATAAAAATATGTTAGGTGCAGTTTTGCAACATTCAGGAACAATGGAATGTGAAATTGCAAATTCTTGTTTTCCCTTGTAATGAATCAGGAAAATAAAAATATTAAAGCACTCGGTAAATCTGGTTTCTAAGCATGTTTTGCAACTTTCAGGAATAGTGGAATGTGATGTTGCAATTTTTCTTTTCTTGTAATAAACCAGAAAATTAAAAATGTTAATTATTCATTCTTTCATTGTAATAAAGAATTGAACCTTGGAATAATTTTTGGTTATATAATTAACTGACTAAAAATAACTAGCCCAGATCTTAGTCTTTCCATCATTCCTCATAATTGCAAAAAAAACAATTCTTAAAACTTTTTTGCTTCTTTCTTAGTCTTTTGATTATTTTACTCAAATGTTTGTCCCTACAGGTGAGGCAGAATCTAGTTTGGAGAAAACCTTCGCAATCTTAGTCTTTAAACTTTTGTCATTTACATCTTTCATTAAAAAAAGCTCAAAAGATTATCTTTTCTGTATGCTTTTAACTGAAAGTTTTGAAATTTTATGTTACAAGTAGAGATCTAGAGAGGCTTGTAAAAGAGAACGAAGGCAATATTTGTAGCTAAAATGCACGTGTTTTCTTTACTTCAATTTATTACCTTATCCTATTAAAGTTATTCTATTATAGCTTTTATGACCATAGCATGGTAGTTAATTTCTGTGAGCTCATTTTATTTACTAAGAGGATAATTTTTTGTTATATGGATAATGGCATGTTAATATTGTGAATTTCTAATTTGATGCAGAGGGGTAACTATGTGAAGAGATAAGATATTAATTGTAATGCTTTCTTTAATCCTGAACTCTTATTTTGTTTTGGAATTGGACAATGATTGAGATTGATGGTATAACGCCCCGTACGCGTCCGGTTTGTTAACATTCCATTATATCCATTTACGCAGCAAATATCAATTTAAACAGTTTGATTTGGAAGCAAAATAAAATATGACGTCATTATAACATCAGTTGTACATTATACATGGTGAAGCATCAAAATATACATCCTCTGTACACAAATGTCATATAATGCCCTCAAGGTACAAAACCTCAAAACAATAGGCATAACATAACAAAAGAATGGAGCCAACATGCTCTCATCAACTATGCCTAGGGTTTATGTATAATCTATCCCTGCATGGGCCTCTTGCCCTGGGATCTCTCAGCTTCTGCCTGCGTCTCACCTGCAAACATAATCCCCACACACGGGGTGAGATAAAAATCTCAGTAAACTCAGGGTCCTTGGAGGTATTTCCTCCCCCTGGTTCACTAACATGCATAATATATCACATTTAACATTTCATAAGCTAGCCTTCATGGCTCTCAAACCATATCATTAAGCAGATACAATATATATATATATATATATATATATATATATATATATATATATATATATATATATATATATATAACTTAAGGGATAATCACCCCT
>CM023952.1:32007457-32034853 GCA_013407115.1 Glycine latifolia | reverse complement strand
ATATATATATATATATATATATATATATATATATATATAATATTATTTATTACGGTGCGGGACGGGTATCAGTAATTCCATACCTACGGGTTTGGGTCCCGTTGTCATACCTAAGCCTAAGGATAAGTATTTGACACTATAAAGAGTTTTTATATTATCACCCAAATACAAACTGCGCATATATGATAAATTTGTTAACTTTTACAAAATTTATTTTAAAAGCTATCCTAATGATCATTTTTGTTTGATAGTGCAAATTTTTGTGTGCTAATAATGCACAAAAATTAAACTCATTTTTGCCATGTATTTTTAAGAAAGATGTATTATAAGCTGGTACAACATGAAACTTAGACGCTTAGGAATGTCCTTCAATTCTATAAGGAAAACACTTACCTACAAGGTGCCGCATGTGTTGTTGTCCATTAGAGTTCTTCCTTGATAATTTGCATAATCATTTAATGACAACTCTTTTCTATGTATTATCAAGATGAAATTCTAATTGTAATTGAAAACAACACATACAACATATATAAAGTTGTATGTAATGTAAGATTTAATGTATTATATAAGAGATACATGACTTATTAAAGACTAATAAATAAATAAATAATTATTATGGACTAAGATGTAAATGGATCATGGGTTTTAGTGGAACAATTTCTAAACACAATTATTATTTAGTGAGAGAAGTAGTTATAAAAGAATTAATATTCACTAACATGAAACAAAATCATCTTTTTTACATTAGAGTATTCTCTCACTTCTAATTATTATCATGAAACATAGAAAGAATGAAAAGAAGAGTCAAAAGAAATGAAATATTATTTCCCTCCTCTTTTAAGAGATCAAAGTGTATAAGAGAAAAATCTCAATATAAAGAAAATATATAATTTATTTATGATTTGAACGAAAATAATTTATTTAAAGATCCTATTTAGTTTTCTATTATTATAATTATTAGAAAACCATTAAAATTTAAATGTGATATATATCAGAGTCTATGTTGTAAAAACGTATAATTCTGCATGAATGATATTTTTTCCAAATATTTTATGAATCTTAATTATGAAATTTATAAATTTTAATTTCTGTTGCGTGTATTGTTTTATTGACATGTCTTGATTGTGTGTCGAAATATTTATGATAGATGAAATTGTTTTCCCGCGTCAATTCTGACATCGTACAATGAAAGGAAGAATCTCACCAAGATTTGATCAATATGACAATTAATGTTTTGTTTTATAGATGAATCTTGTACATACGTGAATTCTCAGACTCCAATTTCAAAGTTATTCTTTTAAAGGGACAAAGTTTTATTTATAATTCTTTGGAGCAAATATCCAGTACGTCAAAGAATTAGAATAATGAAGCTTTATTATTATTTCAAATATTTTGAATTCTCATCAACTACTTTATGATGACTTAATTAATCCCAATTATAGTTTTATTTCATTGAACGTCATTGGACAAGGCTTGTTCTTATTTGTTTTATAACAATATCAATGGTATGTGGCCTAGAATGGCTATGAATATAGCAATAAAAATGAGCAGATGTGGGTTTGGAATTAAGTGTATGATAAATTTATTAGTCACAAAATATCTTTAAGGTTATTTAATTTTAAATTAATGAGATTTTATCTAATTACTCATAGAATAATGAATGCTAAAATATATAATTATAGGTTTATTGGTATATTGAAATTCATTGTTATAAAATATTTATGGATCGTCCAAAGGTTAATTAGTTATTTTTATAATTAATGAATATAATTATAGACAATTTGTGTCTAGTATTAGTTTTATTTATATACTCAAACGTAATAAATGATTTTAATTGGTGTATATTTAACTTCCAATTATATTATAATTCACTACTATTTAAAAAACCTTTTAATGATGATTCTGAAAGAATTTCAATGGCGAGTTTCAACCGTTGTTAAAAGTCAAAAGCTTGTAACAATGATTTAAAACCATTGTGAAATGTTCTCCGACCTTTAAGAATGTCTAAACATCTATTCTATGTAAGAAAATAAATTCCTTAACCATGACACAAGTCACCCTCCCCTTAATTGTTTTTCTCAAAAAGTTTTCTCTCTTTCTTTTTTCTCTTTCTATGTAGTTTTTTTTTCTTTTTATTTTTTTTATTCTATTACTACTATTTTACTTCTTTTTTTTCATTTTACGTTTATTTTCATTATTTTTCTTTCTTTTTTACGTTATTTTATTTATATTTCTCTCTTTTAATGTTTTTCTTTCCTTTTTCTTATTTTTGTTTTTAGATATTTTCTTTCTTTTATTCTTTTTATGTTATTTTTGAATTCAATACTAATTTTCTTTATTCATCTTCTTTGACAAAAAAATTATGATAATATTATAAATATAAATATTTATTTATGATATTAAAATTTTCGTATTAAAAATTAATTTAATTTGCTAATTAGTTAATATATTTCTTACAAACTAATATTTTGATTTTATGTTTTATAAATTCATATATGAATATTTATTCATTAATATAAATATAATAATGGTAATTTTTTGACATAAATATATGATAACTATATTAAAATGAAATCATTATGATAAAAATAACAAATATCATTTATAAAAAATAATCTTAATTGAGTCAGATAAAATCATTATATTCAATAAAACTCTTTCTATAAATATTTAAAATAATTATATATTCAAGGCAAAGTGTTTTTTTCTTCTTCTTTTGACATCTTTTAAGATCACTTTACTGAAAAATTGAATAAAATAATTTTAAATAACTTCATGAATGAATATTTTGTTGAGAATTAGTAAAAGAATATCTATTATCATATTATTACAATTATTTAATAATATATTTATAATTGATCATATTGTTATAATATTATATATTATTTATGTACTATACTAACACAACTTCATACCAACGACACAACATTAATAATATTTTTATGTACTTTGAAATTTTATAACATCATTATTACTTATAAATTTTATATTAATAACTTCATATGTAAACATTTTATTTAATTAATATTTATATTATAATGCTAAAACTATTTTATTAAATGTATAAAAAATATTTTTGAGTGTATAATTATAAAATAATTGAATTATTTTATTATTTCACATTTAAAAATTATAAAAAATATTTAAATTTAAGATAAGTTAAATCTTGTTTATAAAATCCAATGGTATCGATCTTGACGAGGAGTCGGTGGTGAAAAATGTGCTTACTGTAGAAGATGTCGTATGTAACGGTGGTATTTGTCGCAAAACCATGACGACTGTTAGGTAGAATGGTGAAGAGGGAGACAGGTTGAGTAAACAGTGTTAACAATGAAAGGTGGTGAGCAAAAAGATTGGACAGAAAAAAATCCAACGAGATAAGTGTAGTGTTATTGTAAGAACTGTTAATAAAATTGGTTCATCACAAATCAATTAAGAAGCTGGTCCACCCCAGTCTTTGACGTTTTTTAATACATTAAAATTATTGAAGGTTGAGATTGAAACTCAAGGTATCCGTAATTTCGTTCCATCACCGTCACCGTGGCATTTTACTATTAGAATTTAGAACGCACATGGCCACATCACATGTAAAGAAAAAAACAGAAAACAGAAAACAGAAAATACTATCATCAACTACGTGGTCTCTTAAAAACGATACCGTTTCCTCCGTCGCACGGATCCATCCGAAATCTGAGATTCCTTCGAATTGCTAACTCTCTTCAATTTCAAGTTGGAGACTTTTTCGATTTTCGCTTTCTGGGTAGGTTCCATAATCTGTGTCAGCAAACTCTTTCACGGTTTTTTTTCACTCTCCTATTGTTTAAGTGCTTTCTATTCCGTGCATCTAACTAGTTTTTTCTTTTGTGCCCCCTTTTGGGATTTGTTCAATTTGCTTAATTTTAGAGGTGTGAATTGTTATTTGAAAGTCACAAGCAATGGTGAAGGACACTGCCTATTATGACATATTAGGTGTCAATTATGATGCATCTGCTGCAGAGATCAAGAAAGCTTATTATGTCAAGGTAATATAAATAATGAAATCAATGCCCTTTACTTTTCTGATTTCTGCAACAAGAAACTCAGATTTGAGGATGTTATTGTGTTACCAGATCTGGTGGAATGTTTAATTTGATTATACACCGTATGTTTTGGAAACAATTAGGTAGTTTCATAATTCAGCTTCTTTGTTGTTTGAATTTGTATCCATTCTGTGATTGGTGCTACACAATTCAGATAACTCAGCTGCTTTGGTTATTTTAATACTTTATATTTTGATTTTTTTTTTTAAATTTGGAGTTCGATAAGCCCGAAAGAGTGAACTCCTGAAGATGTTTAGTGATTTTATTCTGCCTCCAAATATTCTCACCAGACAACATAATTGGTGACGCAAAAATTATAGGGTGAATTGTAGGAGAGAGTAAAAGAAATAATGGCTCTCTTCTACTTATTTTTAGATTGGATATTTAGAAGACTACATTAATGCTGGTATTTTACTTTTTCTATTTTTTCTGACTGAATCTTAAACTTGACAGTTCCTCCTTTGTGTCACTTTAATGACTATTAATTTCTCTCTCTCTCTCTCTCTCTCTCTCTCTCCTCTTTGCAGGCTAGAATTGTTCACCCTGATAAAAATCCTGGGGACCCTAAGGCTGCAGAAAATTTTCAGGTAAGCACTAAGATGACGAGTTTTGTTGGTTTCATAAGACTAAGCAATAATAAAATATTACTAGATTTCATTAACAAAGTTATTTACATCCTTCTTAGCTCTTACTGTTAGATGTTTGACACTATAAAAAATAGGAGAATTTATACATTTGGATCCCTCCCTCCATTCAGTTTGCTTTATTTTTCTCAAAATATATTTCTAAATCTGATATCCTGGTATATTTACCAGCAACTTGGTGAGGCTTACCAGGTTTTAAGTGATCCTGGGAAGCGTGCGGCATATGATGAGCATGGAAAGGAGGGAGTACCACAGTAAGTTAATGCGATCTTACATGACTGAAAGTAATTAGCTAATAATTGCTTGCAAGAAATTCATGCTCCATCAAATGGTGAAGTGCTATCTTTGCTATTCAAAGATACCTCATGTAGGTTGTTATCAGAAAGCAATTTCAGATCTAATTGTTTAATCTCTTTCATTGGCTTTTCCTTTTCTTGTTACTATATTCAGTTATTACAGATTGAAACTGGAACTAGAAATATGTGTCATTCACTGAATATACTCTATGTGTATGTTTCTGAATCTGATCAAATATTGGTGTGATTCTAGTCCAGAAAATGGGTTAAGAGCTACTGTAAAATGAAGTAAAAGAAATAACAAGAGGAAAAGGAGAGACACTATAGGCACTTAGAGGGGCTTGCTTCCTCACTGCCCAAAAGGCCAAAACTACACTCAATCTTTTGTTGCCCCCTTTATCTCCCCTCCTTCTCTCTTATACTCAACCTATCAGAATTTCACTCTCCAAAATTCACAGACTTACCCTTTTCGTCCATCTGATATCTCATTCCCCGCATGATCGAGCATAGGAAGGTTCCTAGCATGGTCTTTGTTATATTACTAGTAGTACTTGCCAACCTCATTGGTTGTTTCTTTTTGTTGCAAGTTAGAAAGCAGGTCTAACGAAACTATCTTAATGAAACTCATTGATGATACTTGGTATGTATTTGGATTAGCTTATTTTGACAAAATACCTTATAATCAAAATTTTACTGAGTAAGCTTTTGAAGAAAAAAAATATTCCTCTCAAAATTAATCAAACCAAGCATGAATTAGAGCTGGAGATCTGTTGCTATTAAAAACCTATAATGTGACCTAAGTGTGCCAGTCCTGTGAGTATTTTCCACTATGTTGAGGTATGAAAATTACAGTGGAGACCTAATACACATAGAATCTTACTAGCTGCTGCTAAAAAATCATTTTATGTGATGGATGAGAGAATGAGCTTCTCTGTTATGTATCAGTGTTGTTAAATAGCGGCCATGGTGGAATGGCATGGCAGATTTTTTTTCAACCGCCATAGGCAATTTGTGAAGGGAAGCCTGCCATGAGGCACAATGGTGTGTTTATATGGTGGAATTTTGGCCATCCGCCATTGATAACGCTGCATTGTATTGCACTAGAAAGACAGAATATATATATAAGACGACAGTATCTCCATCCCATGATTTCAAGACTGGTTCCATAATATCCAGATTGATTCTATATATTATCTTAATAATGAAAGACAAACTATCCTAGCTAATTTACAAGAAAAATAAAAAGTAAAATTAAATCCCTAAAATTAATATATAACATAATAACTCCCAAAATTAGTATCAATCAATCAATCCAATTAAGGCTTGTTTATTTAAGAGAAATCAGCTAAAGTCATTATTTTATTTAGATGTTTCAAGATGAATCTAATGTAACAGAATGTTTTCATCGATTGAGAAAACCTGCAGAATACCCTGATTCTTTTTTTATTCAGAGATTCCATGATGGACCCTACAACTGTATTTGGAATGATTTTTGGAAGTGAATTTTTTGAAGAATATATTGGAAAACTTGCACTGGCTTCTTTAGCATCTATAGAAATTGAGGAAGACTCACAGGATCCTGAAGTTCTGAGGCAGAGAATTCAAGAAAAGATGAAAGTATTCAGTTTCTTCTAGTTCTTTATGACATTTTTCCCTAATCCTTTGTACGACTCCCCCTGATATGTTGGTAGCTGAAGCTGTTTCCTTGTTATTTAACCGTAGGCATGGCAGAAGGAAAGGGAGCAAAAGCTTTCAACATTTCTGAAAGATCGCCTGCAACCATTTGTTGATGGTCGAGAAGATGAATTTACAGCATGGGCAAAATCAGAAGCACGTAGTCTTTCTAAAGCTGGTAAATTCCCTCTGTTTATCATGTAATTTTAATAATGTATTATCTAGTGATAGTGACTCCAGAACTTAAAAAGTTTCAATAACTGAAAACTTTTCTTTATCAAGAATGTCAATTTATTGTCTATGTATGCCAGCATGCATTCTCGAGCTGGCCATCAATTGAGAACTTTTTTTAGTACTATTTGAGATTTTAATATAGAAAGGGCTTGCAATAAATTAACCTGGTTTATTGAAGTAATATATAGTTGTAGTTTCGTATAACAGAAATTTGCTTTAGAGGTTCAAATTATGTTTCTTCAGTTTTGAAATATAAATGTATTATTCAAAGAAAGTAAAACACATAAATTCATTCTTTTGTAGTTTAGAATCTTGCAGAATGCTTTAATATGTTATTACATTATTTCCCACCGAAGGAAAATGTCCGAATACTGTCTAATTTGTAAGCATATCATGCTACCAAATTTGAGTCTGTGATAGTCCTGGCTTTCTGTAGTTGGATTATTAGGATTCTTGCTATGTTAAATGTTATGTTGAGCTTGTACTAGTTGTTCCACATTTATGCTTGAATGATGATTCTATTCCATGCTTATACCATCGAATGAGTGATCCTATGCTTGTTAGTAAGAAAAGACAATAATCTAGGCCTCTTTCTACAGAATCTTAAATGGAGCGTGAAATCCCATTGAGGCTAGATTCTTATGTACTTTAGGGAAGTACTTAAATGGTTTTGTTCTCCCCCTTGATAGAAATTGGTTCAGATTAAGTGTCCAAGGAATAAATTTCATTCAGAACCCTAATTCTCAGTCCTGGCCCAATGTGGTTTCTGAATCAAGAACAAGGGAAAGACAATGAAATGAACACTCCTGGACTTTCGGGAGGTTCAAGTCTCTCCCAGTTTTGAAATTATTATGAAATTTAGATTGAATCTTGAGCATTGGAGTATTACTCTTAGAATTTCTCATTCCAAAGATGTGGGGTTATGATTCCATATGCTCCATGGAATGGGATTTAAGTTTTTTTCTAGACGTACCATCATTATTTTCATGAAATGACAAGTACCCTTATTGAAATTGTAGACAACTGAATTTTTATCTCTTAAATAAATTGTTTCGCCTCATACAACTATACTACCTTGAGTAAAATGAGTAAGAGATAGAATTGGAATTTTGGTTGTAACTAACAACTGCACCACAAAACATTTTTCACATGAAAATCGAAAATTCAACATGAGAGGATCTATTTCTCTATATTATAGAGCCTGCGCCATGTACTTCAAACGAATCAAACACTTGAATTTCATATGTTTATCGCTTCATCTTCATCTTGTCAGTTTTAATCTGTAACAGAAATCTTTAGGGCAAATGATGAAAATATCAGCATGCTGCAAATTAAAAGGATGACAGGGCTATTGTAAAATTCATGTAGGAACACTATGTTTGTTCACTCCTAGTTCTTTTCTTCCCCTGGAATTTTGTTAACTCATTTCTTACATTATTTTCAGCTTTTGGAGAAGCCATGCTACATACAATTGGTTACATCTACACACGAAAAGCTGCAAGAGAACTTGGGAAGGATATACGGTATATGAACGTTCCCTTTTTGGCAGAGTGGGTGCGAGACAAAGGACACCGTATAAAATCACAAGTAACAGCAGCCTCAGGTTGTAGAATATTTATTGTTATATTTGTGTTGTCTACCTGTTGAAAGGATATGGACATTTCCCAAATTTCGGATTTTCTAATTGAACTTATCTATTTCTGTAGGAGCTGTCTCCCTAATTCAAATACAAGAAGAACTCAAGAAGCTAAACCAAGGAGAAAACAAAGAACAAAGCATAGTCAAAGCTATTGAAGATAAGAAGGATGCCATGATTAATTCTCTATGGCAAATCAATGTGATTGATATTGAATCAACTCTGTCACATGTTTGCCAAACTGTAAGTTGCAGTATTTATTTTCTATCGTTTAAAAATAACAGTCTTTGCTGATAACTCAGGAATAAAAGTTTTTTCCCCAACTTGCCTGCTGTGAATGACATTTGTGGAAGAAACTTCACTTTCTAGCCTTTTACTTCATCTTTTTAACCCTCAATTCTAGAAACAACTTAGATCATAGTGCTAGTATCTTTTAGGCTTCATTGTACATTTTTGCCCCTCTATTATGGCCTATATGCAAATATGCAATTTTCATCCCCCTATATTTTTTTTGCTTGAATTTTATCCCCTAATTTTTAATTGTGACAGTCAATTCTTTTAAGTTAATTACACTAACTACCCCTAAAATTTTGTGAAATTACACAAACATCCCCTGCTTTTATGACATTTACAGTAACCTCCCTTATATGATGTTTTTCAAACAATTAAGGAGTTAGTGTAATGTATATGGGGATGTCAGTGTATATTTTTTCAAAACAATTAAAGATGTTAGTGTAGAAGTAGAAAAGGCAAGGGATATTTATGTAATTTTACCAAATTTCAGGGGTAGTTAATGTAATTTACTCTTATTTTTTAAAAGTGCTAGAATCATGCCCTATTGTTACTTTTTTTCCTATCTTAAACTCTTGAATTCTCATTTTTTCTCTAAGTATCCGTAAACTAAACCCCTTTAACTATTTTTAACCTTTCATCGAATTTTTTTTATTAAAAATCTCATTTTTTTGCTCTTTGAAATCGTAACCTCACATCCTGTAAATTCTTCTGCATTTCATCAAATTATCAACTTCTAAACCTTATATAGATTATTTTATATTTCAAAGTCATCTCAAACATGTAATTATTTGAGTATAAAATAAGGATTTGAGAGTTTTATGCAAAGGAAAAGTGATGGAAGCACTTAATTGTAAAAATTTAAAAACTGAGTAATTTAATTTGAGTGAAAAATTATTGAGCGACAAAACTTGCACATTAGTCTAAATAAAGGGCCAAAAATATAATTATCTTTTACCTGGGAAAGCTATAGGTGGACCATGATCTCTCCACATGTTGAACTGAATGCAATAAAACGGTGAAAAGTATAAGATTATATTGAAATATCAATTAATCACATCACAAGTTTTAAGAAAATGTCTTTGTTATTTTTCTCAGGTTCTTAAAGATCCTAGTGCCTCCAAAGATGTTCTGAAGTCTCGGGCCAAAGCATTGAAAAAGTTAGGAACTATCTTTCAAGTAAGTGATTTCTTATGTTAGTGCATCAAACACTATGTTTCAATTAAGTTTTTTATTTCTGATGTGGTTGCATCATACTCATATTTATGATTGCACTAATCAACCGTGACATTTTGTTTACATGTAATAAAGAATATTTCATTTTGCTTCTCAGGGTGCCAAGTTTGCTTATAACAGAGAAAACAGCCTACGCAGAGAAAGTGACAAAACACCAGACGCTGCTTCCTCATCATAGTCATCTTTTGTTTGATATGGTTATGTACTGACTTGTATTCGTATGGCCTTCTGGCTCTCAGTGGATTTTGAACATTGTTTCTTACAGTGCTGTTACTAGGCAAGGCATTGTATGTAATTTCACTTGGACTAACCTACACACACTTGTACTTAATTATTATCATCTAGTGATAATTGATCTCGTTTTACCCTTTTTACCATATCTACTCATGAGATCTAGTTCCCCTGAAGTGAGCAACTTATTTTAGAAGGGATATGGCTCCAATACGGCTTGAGCCATTTTTTTATTTTTTGAAAGTTATAAATTTTAATATTTTAAAGTTAGAAAATGTTAAAAGTTTAGCCTCTTCAGTCTTTCATGCAAATTGTGCAAATTGACTTCCCTTGCTGCCCAAAAATCCTTCACATGACTGACTTCTCGTAGCACGACGATGAACGACTTCTCTCTTCTTGCCCTTTTCTGACAACACATACATTATTTCATAGTATTAGTTAAAATATTTATCACTCCAATTATTCGCATCGGTTACTTCATCGCGTCATGCATGTCCATCATGGCTTATGCTACTCTGCACTCTGGCACGAGACAACTCTCTGGGTTCTGCAGAAGATGATGGAATCAGAGTTTGGACGATTTGATTAAAAACCATTTTTGATAATTGGCACCGACTCGTACAATTTGATATAGGGTTGAAATGTGTGTCCATGCGGTCGTAAATCGTAATGTCACCAATATTTTGGAGGCATTAAATTTTTTTATATTCTTGCACTGGGCTAGCAAATTTTATTATAAAATGTGATTGGTTTTCAGTTTCATAGGTTTTAAATAGGACAAAAACTACAGGCAACAGATTTTTATATAAACGGGGTATGGAATTTTTCAATCCAAATCTAACTAAACCTTCTATTAAAATTTTCCTACTTTAACTATTTCTATTTTACTGTCTAATCACTGTACAAGCATGCATCAAAATTAATCAAAAGGATAATTAAAAGCATGCTAATTAAAGAGCTTGAGAATGGTTTCATATCTTTGCAATCTTGCACATATATAACATCATCTAGCATCATCTTGCTAGATATGGATGATACAATCTAGTATTAATTACATTGGCATATGGTATAACACCAGTAGCTAGTTTCTATCAACTTCAAGTGCTATGCTCTATTCAATTCTCACGGTATCTAGGTAAGACTTTCCATCAAGTTTACGAGCAAATCGACCACTGAGGTATTCCTCCATTCTAATTCTTTTGAACCTTGGCGGTGTTGGCTCAGTGATTAAGCTAGCCACAGGACCTACCTCCACGTTTTGTTCAAGGCTGTGGAATGCCACAATTGAAAACCTTTCTATTTCAGAGTTCACTGTTGCTCTGTGCTCAATACTTTGGTATATCCCATTTGTTATAATCTTACATATAAAACATGCAATCAAAATCAAAGGGGTCATGAGGATTTTGAACCGTATAAAGAAAACAGAAAATGATTCATCAGTACCAAAAATAAATGCTAGTAAAAAATAGGATTTTTGCCCTTGGACTTTGAATTTAGTTATAGTCTAATATCATGATGTAGTGATCTATTCAATTTTTTAACCAAGAGTTAAGCTCTTACATTTAATGTTTGTCCATAAAAAAAATAAAGAATACATCAAAATCATGTTTGAAAACATTTTTTTTTATATGAAGTTGTGCTTTAAAACACAACTTGTCCATAGCTTGTAATAAATTCAAAAAGTATTCGTTTTGATAATTTCTTAAAAAAATTACTCCTGTTTAGTATAAAAAAAAAAAGGTCTAGAATTCCAAGAATTGATATTATAGTGAGTGAGATGGATGGTTATATTACCTCAAGTATTTCTCCAATGTTGACAATGAAGGCATAAGGCAGGGGCTTAATAGGAACCCACATGCCATCTTTCTTAATTTGGAGCCCTTCTACTTCATTGACTTGTAGGAGGATAGCTAGACCTGATCCATCTGAATGATTTGTGAGGCCAATGACCTTTTCTGGTTGTGGACATGGGGGGTAATAGTTAATTCTCATCTTTTGTGTCCCATCTTCAAATAATTTTCTTATTTCCATTTCTTCTATCTTCAAAGCATTTCCCATATGGCCAATAATTATCATGGCTAGATTTTTCATGTTGCGTGAGTAAAGCTCTAAAGTATCTCTGCATTACATAGAGCAACGAATAAGCATACAACGCAAGTATGTATGAATATGCATCACAGTAACACACACACACACACACGTGTGGCTATATATATACATAGAAATAGAACCTGAATGGAAGAGGGAGTTGTGGAAATAAGTGGGGCATTCTCGAGTGAGTTGGAAGAGTGGTCATATAGAACATATCACTCCAATCAAGTTTTTGGTTTTCACTGACAACAAATGATTGTCCAAATCCCTCTATATGGTGTGGAGTTTGCCAAAAAAATTTCTTCTCTGACATTGGAAGGTTGAAGAAGTCCTGAATCTCCAACTTTAGTTTCTTCAGCAAGGAAGGGCTTACTCCATGGTTTATAAGCTACAAAATAGATATTAAAACTCCAATAAACTTATGATTTGAAGAATATATTAACAGAATTATCTAATTTCCTTATTTATAGCTAACTTTTTCAGACCAGAAAGTGGAGAACAAGTATAATCAAGGTTTATTAGTGATGTGTTTTGGTGATGCTCTAAACAAATTAAAATGCCACTCTTGCATATTTCTTTGTTGATTTTCTTTTTTATCCGTAGGAATAAAAAAAACTCATCCTAAAGAGTTTATATATAGCAAGTCAAGCACAACCTAGACTTCCTTGCTATTTCTTTGTTTTGTTGATTGGGACCAATAATGGTGATATATTTCTATCATTCTATTTAATCTTAAATAAAAATTTTAAACACATATTTGACATTAAAAAAAATTATAAAAAAGAAAAACCACATGATCAGACAATTAAATGTATAAATAAACGTTAGTGCATGTGTACAATTACAAACCCACGTTTACAAAGTAATTGAAGGATAAAAAGAGAAAATTAAAGAGATCCACCTGGAAGAATCCCCATTCTTTGCAAGCAAGGTGAAGCTTGTCCAATTCTCCCAGCTTCTATAGAAAGCAAGTTGTGCATGTCAATAATTGGAATCTCAAGGCTACTCGTACTATTAGTTTCTTCATGTTGATGTTGAATGTATCTTTGTGGAACGGTAGACAAATTCTGTTTAGCCAACTCTTGCACTGATGGCACCAGAAGAGAAGTCGCCAATGGTTTCGTGATGATCTCTTCCATGGCCTTTGGCTAGCTAGAACAATGATGTTCTTCTCAATGTAATAATTAATAAAAGAGGCTTCTTTCCACGCACTCCAAGAAAAGCTTTTTTTTTTCTTTTTAAAAGATGTTTTTGTACCCAGTCGGTTTGATCTAATTATAAGACAATTATCATAAAAGCTATTCACATGAAAGGTTCATAACATTTCTAATATTTTATAATTTATTACAAAATCAACAAATTTATTAAATATAACAATCTATAGTTAAATAATATAATTAAAAGTCTTTTACAATGTCAACATATTTATTAATTTAGACACACATATATACATATATATGAATTGTTTGGCTTTTTATTTTTTTACAACAGTTACTATGAATATCAAACTTAAAATTTTATATATCTATCCAAACCTTCACCACTTGTCAATTTTAGTGAGATTTAACAAAAATATCTTATTTTTATGTTTCTCTAAAAAATATACTCAGGTAAAAAAAAATATAGCAATATTATTTTTATTGAAATACTATTTTTGTACATTAAAAATATTTTTAATAATTATAAAATGAGTAATACTTGCTGTGTTTCCTTGACTTGTTATTTATATGTGTCTTGTGTGATATTTATTTCTATAAACAAGGTACTAACAAAAAATAATTTTTTTAATAGAATAAACGTCATACCACATTTCTACGAACAACAGGAAAAAGATAATTGATCTATCTTTTATATGGATAGCGGAAAAGGTAACCTACACATATTATACAAGATTTAATTCTTTCACATGTTGCATTTTGAGTTTAATTTTTATGTAGTGACATTAAAATTTAAAATATTATGCCACGATAAAATAATTTTTTTATAATAAAATCATTTTTATAAATAAAATAATTGCTCTCAAATTATATATGATGGGGTCACCAAGTTTTTTACGAACTCAAATAAAAGCTGACAGAGTGAGGGCTCATCTTACTATTTAAAATTTTATGTTTCAACTTTCAAGATAAAATATCACAAAAGGTTTTTGAATAATAAAAATGGATAACAAATAATTAACGAGAATCATTCAAGGTGAAGTTTCACAATCTAGGGTGTTATACTCGAGATTGAAATTGATGAAAGTTAGATGATTAAGGCTTACCTAACGAAAGGGGAACTCCATGCTTACAGTATAAAAACCCAAAACTATACCGAAAAGTACATCATTGCTAATGGGGATGGCTATATCTAAGAGGTTTCTGCACCTCGTTACTTAAATGCTTAAGCCTAACGAAAGCAAGTGTCCGCCTCACAACATTTTTGGACACTTGAAGATCAAGCACCATTTCTAGCTCATTAATAGCGCATACTCAAACTAATAGTCAAGAAAAAGCAGCAAAAAATAAATAAATAGGATCATCGTCAAAGGATTGAAAAGAAAAGAAGGTTGAATTATGTCAAAAAGATCAAGTCAACCAACTATCTAATATTTTGTTTTTTGTCGACAAATATTACTAATTAGTATATTATGTTCATGAAGGAGTTTAAACTCACCATCTTCTTATCACTCCAATCCTTATATCCCCTCCAACCACCAACCAACTATCCAATATGATATGGTCTTACCGGACCACCCTCCACTCAATCACATTGAGACGACCCCTCAAACAATTAAATTGTGTTTGGTATAGAGGAAAAAAATTGCAATACATGGAAATAAAAATGGAAGGATAGAAATAGGTGAGAAATAAAGTGATAATTAAAAGTATTTGATTAAAAAAAAAAGAGATTATGAGAAAGATATAGAGATGCGTGAAAATTAGTGAGAAATAGTACAAGTGAGTTTCACTAAACAAACATCATTCATTTTCATCTGCACAAAAATTTTTCCATCCGCTGCAACAAACACAGCATTAAAGATGCCACGAAGAGTGGGGCATCATTGAAAAAAAGACATGAAATGGCCACAATCCATTAACAATAAATCATAGTAAGGTGAGTGTGTAGAAATGGACCCCGTGTAGATTGCTTTTAACTATGGAACATCATGTCTATTGTCTGCAGCCCAAACATTTGAAACGTCAAGAGTACTTTGTAGAGCTGCTCCAATTCGACCCTGGGAAGAAAAAGAAATTGATTCCCCATGCTAAAAGATAAAACATTTGGAGAGATTTAGTTTAGCTGCTTGGTGATGTTCGGTCAGTATAGGCAGCACTGATGAAAGGAAGGTGGAAATGCCATTTTGGTAGCTTAGAGTTTGGAGTGTGGAGCAGAGGCGAAGAATTGGATGGATCGTTGTCGCGACTTCATGGTTGCTTAGGAGTAGCAGAAAATAACAGTAGAAGGAATTAATGAAAAAAGTGCATAGATCTCATGTTATTAAAATCGAACCGATCATTGATCCATTAGTCTACTAGATCAATCTACTAGATCAATGGGTCAAAAGTGGGACGGGTGGGTCACTGATAAACACACTCCTACAGAAGAGACTTTCTATCTACATAAGAAACCAGTGTAGCCAAGACAGTTTTCCTATTAATAACATAGCAGTTCCAACTAACAACTCTAATTAGCCTTATCCCTCAACACTAACAGTTGGCCCCTGCATATGAAGATACAGAGAAAATTAAATAAGCTAATTAGAGTTGTATTTACTCAGATAGATGAAACCAGGGTGCTTTTTAGTATTGTATTTACTTAGACAAATTAAATGCAAAAAAAGTAAGCTAATTATATAGCGAATAGGTTGAGAATGGTTTCATCTTTGTAATCTTCACATAACATCATCTTGCTTGCTAGCATAGCAACTTGCGACTGCTTGAGCAGTACATAAACAAAATTAACAAAGAAAATGTGACTACTTTGGCTTGACCTTTGTTCCTTATGGATGATAACAGATCTTCAATTCATTCATAAACGCACGCAATTGGCCTACAATGCAGCATTGGCAATATGGTGACAGTACCATAAAACCCGTAGCTAGTTTTTATCAACTTCGGTTGCAATGCTATATTCTGATGGTATCTAGGTAAGACTTTCCATGAAGTTTACGAGCAAACAGGCCATTGGTGTATTCCTCCATTATAATCCTTCTGAAATGTGCTGGTGTTTGTTCAGTGATTAAGCTAGCTGCAGGACCTATTTCAACGTCTAGTTTAGGGCGGTGGAATGTTGCAATTGAAAGCCTTTCTATTTCAGAGTTCACTGTTGCTCTGTGCTCAACACTTTGGTATATCCCATTAGTTATAATCTGCCATGTAAAACAATCAAACATAATCAAAGATGTCATTTGGATGCTATTTGCATAAAAAAAAGAGAAACAGACGAATGTTAGTAACTCACTATCAGATGCATTCTTTCAAACACACTCTGTGCTATGAGATAAAATTTGTTGGAAACAATTAAATCACAGGTGAGACTGATCAAATATGAAGTGAAACTCACAAAACTTTATTATTTCCAAAACATTAAGTCAAAAACAGAAAGTATATTCAAAAAAATATATGAGAGAGTATATTGCTATCATTTCTATAAAAAAAATGATATAAATACCAAAAAAATCCTATTAAAAATATACTTTTCCCTTGAGCTTTGAATTTACTTATAGTCGCATGTCATTATACAAGGACGAGTGATAAGTGATCTATTCAATTATGTAACCAAGAGTTTAGCTCACATTTAATGTCTGCTCAAAACAGAACTGAAGCTATTTTGTTCAACATGGTTCATTCAATCATGCAACTGGAATTTCAAGAGCTGATATTCTAGTGAGATGAATGATTATATTACCTCCAAGATGTCCCCAACTTTAACAACGAAGGCTTTAGGCAAGGGCTTAACAGGAACCCACATGCCATCTTTTCTTATCTAGAGCCCTTCTACTTCATTAGCTTGTAGGAGGATAGTAAGACCAACTCCATCTGAATGGGGTGTAAGGCCAATAACCTTCTCTGGTTGTGGACATGGAGGGTAATAGTTCATCCTCATAGTCTGTGTCAAGTCTTCAAATAACTTTCTCATTTCCATTTCTTCCACCTTAAGAGCCTTTTCCATATGTGCAACAATATCCATGGCAAGATTTTTGAGTTCTTGTGAGTAAATCTCCAAAGTGTCTCTGCATGACAAAGAGTAGTAGTGACTAAGCATGAAACCCCTTTGAGACATGCATTTGTGAAGAAAAAAAACAGAGAAAGAAAGAGAACCTGAAAGGAAGCTATGGAAATAAGTGGGGCATTCTTAAATGTTTTGGAAGAGCGGTCATAAAGAAAAGGTCAGCCCAATCAAGTTTTTGGTCTTCACTCACAACAAATGCTTGTCCAAAACCCTCCATATGTTGTAGACTCTGCCAAAACTTTTTCTTCTCTGACATTGGAAGGTTGAAGAAATCCTGAATCTCCAACTTTACTTTCTCCACCAAGGAAGAGCTAACACCATGGTTTATCAGCTACAAGGGAATTAACAACTAAATCAATTCTTTATTAATTCAAATTTTCAATTTTATATACAGATTTAACTTTTAAGTGATTTTTCATTTTTTTTGTTTCTCCCCACAAAGCTTTTGTCACATGCACGACCAGAAAAACAGATCTATGTTAGTATGCTTCAGAAACCCAGTACTGGATTTTGTTGGTATTTTAAGTGATTTTGTAATATATATGTAAAATGTCTGGAGTAAAGAAATTGAAGGATAAGAGAGAAAAAGAGACCTGAAAGAATCCCCATTCTTTGCATGCAAGGTGGAGCTTGGCCAATTCAGAACCACCAGATTCCACAGAGATCAATCTTTGCATATCAATAATAGGAATCTCAAGGATATTATTAGTTTCTTCTGAGAAGACCACAATGTCTTCTTCATGTTGATGCTGAATGTATCTTTGTGGAACAGTAGATATCTTTTCTTTAGCCAATTCTTGAACTGATGGTACCAAAAGAGAAGTCCTCAATTGTTTCGTGATCTCTTCCATGGCCTTTTTTTGGGTTTAACTCTGGGGTCTTTGTTCTCTATGTTCTTCTCAATCTCAAAACATTATTCTAAGGCTTATTTTCACCCTCTCCAACTAAGCTAATCATTCACATGCACGGTTGATTACATTCCTAATGTCCTTTGTAGTTTGTTTTACATCGATTGAACAAATGAAACGTGTCTAATATATACGTTATCTGCCGTTCTTTTTGTCTGCTTTCATGTTTCTCTAAAAAAAATGCTCTTCATCAACAAAAAAACAATTCTTTTTATAAATAACATCAATTTTCTCTTAATGTATACATGGATTAAAATTATCTGCCGTTCTTTTTGTCTGCTTTCATGCATGTCTAAAAAAAAATGTACTTGACCATAAAACAATTCGTTTTACACATAACATCAATTTTCTCTTAATTATTAACTTTTTGTTTATATAGAGAACAGAAAGGGTAATACACACGTTATAGAATAATTGATTCCTTCACATATTCTGTGAGGATGAAAAATTCTAACTTTTTTAATGTATTTTTTACACTGAAAATAAGTTATTTATTAACAATATAAAATAAATTTTATATGGTAAATTTATTGACTTTTGTTTAAATATCACAAAAGTCATATCAATGATATTTATGATTAATGATATTTATGTTTAGATAACAAAAGAAGAAGTTATGTTTTCTTAGTCATTTATTTATTTCGAAATCTTACATTTTTATTAGAAAATCGTTTCGGTTGTTAGACTTTTCTAATGAAAATTGACAAATAAAAAAATTATATTCAAGACGAGTTTCCTTCTGGTACAAACTTAAAAATTTTATACAACGTATAATTATTGTTGTTGTGATGCATGGGAAGATAGAATTGCATAAAGAACCTTACTCTATATTTAACAAAAGAAAACGTGTATTTGTTGAAGCTTAAGAAATTAATTATAATTAAAAAAAAATTGCATGTGTCAATTTTATGGGACTTAATTTCTATACTCAGTTTAAATTCAATACCTTATTTGAGAGAAATAAAACATGTATCACTTGAACTAATTAGATATTGGTAAACTCTCTTACCTTTCATTTAATTATATTAGCATAGTTCCTAAATAAAAATAGATTAGCGTCAATATATTAAACGCAATTATAAAGTAAAGCTTAAATATAATAAAATTAGAAAGTGTTCATATGTTTTAACAAAAGGAATTTTAAAAATAAAAAAAAATAAAATTATATATATCAATTAAAATATTTTTTAAGTCATACTATATAACTAAATATAATATCATATATAAATTAAATATAATGATTTATACGAAGAAATAAATGATTTTTATAATATAAAAAATTAAGAAAAATCACTCACAATTATATAAAATAAGGTTCACGAAATGTAATATGTTTAACATGGTTTTATTATATTAGATGAAATACTTAATATTTTATTTCCTAATTACGTTAGAACAAATTATTTGCAAAGTCATTTTAGAAATGGTTAATATGAGAAAAAGGATTATACAGTAGTAATTAGTAATGTAAACAAAAAATTACACTATCATCTAATCATAATCTATTATTTATAATAAATTTATTAATTTTTATGATAATTACTGTAAAAATTATATTAATAATAAATCATAATCTATTTATAATAAATTTATTAATTTTATGATAACTACTTTAAAAATTATATTAATAATAAATTATGTTGAACCACCCAGTACGACATTAAACTCTATATATATATATATATATATATATATATATATATATATTATTACATTAATATACAAAAGAAAGTCGTCGACAATTTGCGTCAACTTCTTTTAAAGAACCATGGTCTTGGCTTGTGGTGGACTGGTGGGGGGCTCCAACTAGCAACCAAACATCAGAAACAAAAAATTCCCACTCATCTTCCCTACTCAGTTGAAATAGAATGTTACACATCAAAATCAAAGTCTATACGTTCCTACCGGTCAGAGTAAATGTGAGAAAAAGAGATGACAATACTTAAAAAAAAAAAACAATATGATGTCAAAGTGATAAATCATCTTACCATTTAAAATCGTGTGTTTCATGTTAAAATATTAGGAATAATGTTTTTTAAATAATGACAGTTAACGCTAAAACATTATTTCTTTTAATTTTAGACTGTATTTGAAAAAAAAAATATAGAAATAATTATATATAAGATTAGTTAAGTTTTTAGTTGTTCAATCTTTTCAAATTCTAATTTTTACTCCCTTAAAATTCTTTTGATAACTTTTAGTCATATGTTAATTTTTCGTTAATATTTTTAGTTTATTTTTATTACTCAAAATTAGTTTTTATTTTTTCTAATTAGTCTCTCTTTTATTTTATGTTTGGGACTAATTTTGAGTAATAAATATAAATGAGACTAAAAATAGACAAAAAAATTAAAAGACTAAAACTAAGAATATAAAAAAATTGAATAACGAAAAACTTAATTAATCCTTGTATATAATACAGTATCATATACAATTATTATATTGTTTTTAAATAATGTAAGGAAGGCTTAAGCTGATTATGTCATCCAAGAAATATAATGAGGCATAGCTGTTGGTGAGGTATGGTCGATGCAAGACTGATGAAAGGAAGGTGGAGATGCCGTTTTGGTAGCTTAGCGAATAATTAGATGGATCGCTAGTTGTTTCGACTTCATGGTTGGTTGAAGTGATTAAGCTTTTGGATTCAGGGGTGGTTTGAACTAACAGAAAAGAAAGTTGAAGGAATAAAATGAAAAAAAACGAGTTAAGTAAAAAGAAAGTGCATGGGTGCATCAAAATTAATAGGATGCATTATTGAATTGGCCAAATTACATAATGCTAATGTTATATGCACTCGTAGCCTTATGGATCATCAATCCGAAGGTTATGATGTTTTGTCAAATAGCTCTACACACTAGTAGCTTTATGCATTATGTAATAATAAGAAATTTATTGGATTTAAATTAATCATCAATATTATATCTAGATTTTATTGGACCTTGATCAATCATCAATATTAAGTCTAAGTCTTATTAGATTTTAGTTAATCATTAATATTGTACTTTAGTTTTATTGAAACATAATCAATCATAAGTGTTATTCTTTGACTTTATTGGACCTTAGTCAATTATTAGAATTATACTTGGGTCTTATTTGACATTAGTCAATTATCAGTATTATACTTGAGTCTTATTGAATCTTGGTTAATTATTAGTGTTATACTTGAGTATTATTGGACCATAATCAATCATCAATAACTATTTGAGACTTATTAGACATTGGTCAATCATAAGTGTTACACATGAGTCTTATTGAGACTTGGTCAATTATGTTTGAGTCTTATTAAGTTTTAATCGACTCGTTGACTCCACGTCCACCACAAGTCGATAACCTTCGTCAACATTTGATACTCTCTCAATTGTTTTAATAGTTCACTGAAAGCCTTTGGTGTAATGAACCACAAGCCCTTCTAAAAAAAAGGCTTGGTTGCAGGAAACGATGATGACGAAGGTAACCGAGCTGATGCGACCTGTTACCGGGAAAAATATTAGTGTTACAATTTTGTCTTGTTAGACCTTATTAATTTTAATCAATTATTAATATTACACTTAATCTTATTAAGTCATAATCAATTAATTATTAACGTTACACTTAATCTTATTAAGTCATAATCAATCATCAATGTTACATTTTGCCCTTATTGAGTCATTATTAATAACTAGTATTACACTGATGATTTATTGAACATTGGTCACAGTTGCTAGCAACAAACATGTTTTTTTAACTAGTGATCGAAATAAATTCAGTCACTACTCAATGACTCTGAAGTAAAATAAGTTGTTGGGCCAATTTAAAAAATGGTCACCAACTAATTATTAGTTTTTTCAAAAGTTTAAACCATGTTGCGACCGAATAGCGATTATATATGTTGTCACCCAGTGATTCAACCGCAAATATGATCTTTAATTTGTTCAAACGACAAATGATTCATTAAATCTTAGACCTATATACACACAAATTTAATGAATTTGTATGGTTTTAAATAAAAACAAAATTGGGCCAAACATATCTTAAGCACAAAACTTTAATTTCTTTTACTTTATAGTAGTGCATCTAAATAAATAATTTAATTGAATACTTGTTCAATAAGATTCCATTAAATGAAAATTTATATTATAATTTAATCATAAATTTATTAAAATACATTTTCCATAAGTTAAACAAACTTATTAGAAAAAGAGTTTAACAGAGTCCTAAATCATTTTTATAGATTCATTCAAACAGACTCTCTGTAAACTCTTCCACACACACTCCATCAATGCGCTAACATGGATAATAATAACCAAACAATAATGGCACACGAGGATACAATTATTAAAGTAGAATGACACTAATTTTAATGCATGGATTCAAAAGTGACTTTGAACAGTGATGTTAGCTATATTCTCATGACTTCTATGTAGGCCTTTCCATCAAGTTTGCGAGAGAACAGGCCCTTGAAGTAGTCCTTTACTCCTATGCTTTTGAATCGTGGTGGTGTTTGTTCAGTGATCAAGCTTGGTGCAGGACCTACCACACCATCTGGACTTGGACTATAGAATGTTGCAAATGAAAGTCTTTCTCTTTCACCATTTACTGTTGCTCGATGCTCAATGCTTCGGTATATGCCGTTGGTTATGATCTAATCATGCAAAACGCATAATAGGACAAAGTCAAATGAATTACTCATGGTGAAATTGAATTCGGTCCAATCGGATCATGCATATATGATTTGACAATACTACATAAATATGGATAATATATTCATGAAAATTTTAAAATTAAGTAAAAAAGTTAAAGTGTAGAATATTTTATAAGAGTTTTTTTTGTAAAGTATATTTCATAAAAGTTAAAAGTATATATAGAATATTTTATAAGAGTTTTTTTTGGTTGATGTTAAACTTTTTTACCATATACACATCTCATAGAAATTCCTCTCTGTTATCGCATCGTATTAATGAATAAGATATATTATTATTGGATGTTTCTGTAAAATAACAAAATACTCTAATTAACTATAATATATATATTTTCAAATAAACCATACATACGAAAACTTCTAATAATTAATATTATATTTTCAATTTAAATTAATACACCGGGTTATTTTTTTAGGCACACCGGATCTAATTAGAACGCCCACTAAAGTGAGCAACAACAAAAACCCGAGTGCTTGTGGCAAAGATATTCATTACCACCATTTCTTTCTATTTCTCACTTTTGAAGAAAGTTTTAGTTTTTATTTAACCCTCACTTTAAACATTTGAGATAATTAATATTATTAAAACTAGTGAAAAAATAGATAAAATTGAGAATTTGATTAAAATTACAATTTTTAAAAATAAGAAAATCAAATATCTCTATTTTAAAATGAGAGATTAAAATTGCAGATTTTTTAAAATAAAAAGATCAAATGTTATAATTTTAAAATAATGGGACTAAGGTTATGGATGGAACAAAATAGGAGAACAAAAATTATATTTAATTTAAACCTAAATAGAGACAGAGAGACGTAATAATAATATATAAAATTAATGCCAAAATAATATGAAACAAGATAAGAAAAACATAAAGAAATTAAAAATATTTTTAATATAATAAAATATTATTTCCTTAAAAACAACACATAAAAGAAAACAAAATTTGACTCTAACAAAGGTTGTAAGAGAAAAAACACAAGTCTTCTTAAAGCAGTAGAAATATTAACTTGCACGATATGAATGGATGTATATATAAATTAATAAATTAATATTACCTCTAATATGTCACCAACATTAACAATGAAAGCATGAGGCAAGGGTTTAACCGGAACCCACAAGCCATCTTTCCTTATCTGAAGACCTTCAACTTCATTGAGTTGTAGGAGAATAGCGAGTCCAATTCCATCTGAATGGGGAGTGAGGCCAATAACCTTCTCTGGTTCAGGGCATGGTGGATAATAGTTCACCCTCATCAGTTGTATCCCATCTTCAAATAATTCTCTTATTTCCCTTTCTTCAATCGTCAAAGCTTTTCCCATGTGGGAAATAATTGCCAGGGCTAAATCTTTCATTTCCTGTGAGTAAACCTCTAGAGTGTCTCTGCATGACAAACAAATTCTCTGAGACATTTTTTTATTCATAAAAATTAAAGATAAATATGAGAAGATTTTAGATTATCTTGGTAGACTCCATAAAATATGAGTAATCTGTGCAGACACAAACAATTAAACATAACATAACATACAAATTTAACACATAACGTAGATAGAGAGAGAGAACCTGAAAGGAAGAGGGAGTTTTGGAAATAAGTGGGGCATTCTAGAGTGTTGTGGAAGGGTGGTCATGTAGTAAAGGTCAGCCCAATCAAGTTTTTGGTCTTCACTCACAACAAATGCTTGACCAAATCCCTCCATATGCTGTGGAGTTTGCCATAACTTTTTCTTCTCTGACATTGGAAGGTTGAAGAAATCCTGAGTCTCCAACTTTACTTTCTCCACCAAGGAAGAGTTAACTCCATGGTTTACCAGCTATAACAAGATTAAATATTAAATTAATTGATAATTATAGATTTAAATTCACATGTATTATTTATGGGAGACAATTTTGTCTCAGTCAGATATGAAAAATATATATTAATTGATATTATTTATAGTTTTAATTTTTTAGATACATCTAAATTCTAGAATCCAGAAACCAACAGAAATTAAGATTTGTATTATACATTTAAGAATTAATTTGAATGATAAAGAAATGAAAGAGACCTGGAAGAATCCCCATTCCTTGCAAGCATGGTGAAGCTTTTCCAATTCTGAAGTACCAGATTCTACAGAAAGCAACCTGTGCATGTCAATAACTGGAATCTCAAGAGTACTATGAGCTTCTTCAGAGATGAGCACCATGTGTTCATGTTGAGGCTGAATGTATCTTTGTGGAACAGTAGACAAGTTCTGTTTAGCCAACTCTTGCACTGATGGCACCAGAAGTGAAGTTCCAGATGGGTTCTTGATGATCTCTTCTTCCATGGCTAAAGTCTTTTTGTTCTATGTTGTTCTAAATATGACAATAGCTTACCTCTTCTTCTTTCTCCCACTCCTAAGTCCTAATTTCTTGTCACATGAAAAGATGGGAAGTGATTTATAAACATTACAAAAAATAGTCTTTTAATTTTGAATTATATTATATGTATAACAAAATAAATATAAATAAAATAACGATATATAGTATTATTTTTAATGTTTAAATAAATGAATAAATATAGACTAGACATTTCAAGTCAACAAAAGAAAAAGATTGATTATATTTTAACAAAAAAA
This sequence comes from Glycine latifolia, assembly GCA_013407115.1. Taxonomy (NCBI): domain Eukaryota; kingdom Viridiplantae; phylum Streptophyta; class Magnoliopsida; order Fabales; family Fabaceae; genus Glycine; species Glycine latifolia. Next base: position 32,009,046 of record CM023952.1, on the reverse strand, counting down.
AAATTCAAACACTCAATCAATAATTCTTGTTTCTTCTTATCACTCTCTTCTTATTATATTATATTATTAATTAAATCAAACATTTATCTCTATTTTTTTCTCTTAAATTTTAAACAAGTCAACGTTATTCAAGAAAGAGAGAAAAATATGATCCTCTCAGGAGTTAGGTGGTAAAAGTTTTTATATTCTTCTTCTTTAGTCCATATGTGAAAAAGTGGGGAATAAAATTATTTTAAACTTTGTTTAGATGAAACCTAACCATAATAACAATAGAGAAAATGAAATATAAGAGATGAACATAAAATAGAAAAGATATATTTTTCGAAAAAGTATAAATAAGAAATGAAAAACAAAAACAATATTTTTGATTATTTATATGGGTAAAAAAAGATAATAAAAAAACAAATAATTTGGATAAATAAATTTTATATTAATTATTCTATTATTTTTTTGTTAATATAAAAATAGAAATGAGTGGCGGTATAATTAAACAATCTCATTTAATTATATATTTTTCATATTTGATTAAATTATTGAATTTTGTGATAATTACTTTAAAGTTTTATTTATTTCTAATTGATTGATGTTTTAAGAAACTCTCTATTGAACATGTATAATTCTTAAAATTTCCTAAATTTAGTGATACAAGGGTTGAAGTTAGTGAAAAAGGGTTGTTTTGCATCAATCACTATTACATATGACTTTATATAACATTTTTTGTCTAACATTTCATAAAAATATTAATTACTAAATTTTTTTGGCAACATTTCAAAATATTGTGAAATTATGAATAAATATTATTAATATATTTTTATAGTATTTTATCAAATATTGTGTATAGTTCATGTTTCTAAAGCTTAAAAATATCACAAAAAAGTTTTAGAAATATGGATAATATATAACATCTAATAAAATATCTTAAAAATATATTAGTAACATTTATTAATAATTTGATAATAATTTTTGAATGTTATCAAATATTTTTAACAGTTTTTTATTAAGTATTAGACAAAAAAATATTATTAAAGATCATATATATAATAGTAAATTTTCATATTGTGTCCATTAATAATGGTTGTCTATGGAGGTAAGTTTGTTTGTCTCTTTTCTGATATGTTATATTTACAATGGTTGTTGTTGTTATTTTAAAAATTTTCAACAATAAAAAAACTAAAAAAAAGATTAATTTACGTGTGACACCTTATATTAATTCTTCGTGAATTTGGGATACACGTTGAAACAACTTAATTGTCTAATTTTTTTGATAAAATAAAAATGACTATTTAGCTCATAAAAGATTATTATTATTATTATTGACTATATCTAATTGCATCATTGCTTTAACATATCATTTTGTTATAAAAGTGATTATTGAAAAATATTTTAAGTAAAAAATATTAATTAAATTGGCATCTTCTAACCTTTAATTTCTTAGGAGACAAACTAGGACAATTTGATGTCCCATTATTCTCAAAATAAAAATATTTAAACTATTATATTAAATTAAGTTTCATAATTTGATAATAATAATAATAATAATAATATTATTATTATTATTATTATTATTATTATTATTATTATTATTATTA
>CM023952.1:31985578-32003558 GCA_013407115.1 Glycine latifolia | reverse complement strand
GTTGGCGAGCCAATCCACCCCGTTCCACCATACCACTACATATATATATATATATATATATATATATATATATAACATGTTGGCGAGCCAATCCACCCCGTTCCGCCATACCACTACATATTGACAGGTTAGGTTTTCCATCCCATCCTATCAAAATGATAGTGGGCTGACAAGCCAATCCATCTTATGTAATCCATTTTGTCATCCTATTATCATGATGTATATTAAATTTGTTAATTTTTACCGTAATTACTTTTAAAAGTGATGTTAACACTACTTTTATGATTGATTGATATTGTATAATCATTTAACTCAAAATATATTACCTCGAGCATGTCCCCAATGTTTATAATAAAAGCATTAGGCAAGGGTTTGACAGGAACCCACATGCCATCTTTTCTTATCTGGAGCCCTTCTACTTCACTGACTTGTAAAAGGATAGTGAGACCAACTCCATCTGAATGGGGTGTGAGGCCAATTACCTTCTCTGGTTGAGGACATGGTGGGTAATAGTTCATCCTCATAGACTGCATACCATCTTCAAAAAACTCTCTCATTTCTGTTTCTTCCATCTTCAGAGCTTTTCCCATTTGTTCAACAACAACCATGGCTAGTTTTTTAAGTTCCTGTGAGTAAAGTTCTAAGGTGTCCCTGCATTACAAAGAGCAGTGACTCTAGCTTGGCATGCAAGCTCTTTGAAATATGAGTATGATGATGTTTTGATAAATTTTTCTATAAATACTTATTTGAAAAAAAATATGAAGAAAAAATAAAATCAGTTTCTTATGAACTAAAATTAATTTATGTATAAGTTAAAAATCAACTTTTAGATTAACTAATATAAGATAACTTTTACAAATTATCTCATACATAAGTTAATTTCAACTTGTAAAGAAATTAATTTTAATTTTAATTTATTTCTTATTTTCTTATCCTATTAATACTTACAAAGAAATTTATCTGAACAAAATATGTATTCGTAGAGAGGGGAAGAGAACCTGAAAGGAAGAGGGAGCTTTGGAAATAAGTGGGGCATTCTTAAATGTTTTGGAAGAGCAGTCATAAAGAAAAGGTCAGCCCAATCAAGTTTTTGGTCGTCACTCATAACAAATGCTTGTCCAAAACCCTCCATATGTTGTGGACTCTGCCAAAACTTTTTCTTCTCTGACATTGGAAGGTTGAAGAAATCCTGAATCTCCAACTTTACATTCTCCACCAAGGAAGAGCTAACACCATGGTTTATCAGCTACAAGGGAATTAACATTTAAGAAATAAATCAATTCATAATTTAAAATTTTGAATTTAGCATATACATATAACATATGGACAGAAGTTAAATGCAGTTCCTTAAGTATTTTTGATATTGTTCTCCTATCAGAATCAGAGTTTTATTTGGATAACCTATGTTATTATTTAATACAAAGTACAAAGCTTTATTGTGAAAACCACTTATATTAAACTTCAATTCTGATAGAACAAATACGAAAAGTACTCAAGAAATTATATCTAAATTTTCTCTAATACATATATAATTTTAGCTTTGAAGTGATTCGACTGATTTCTATCATGTATCTACAATTTCTAGAATTCAGAATCAAACAGAAAGATGTGTTACAGACTTACAGGTACAAAGGAATTGAAGGATAAAGAGAAAGAAAGAGACCTGGAAGAATCCCCATTCTTTGCAAGCAAGGTGAAGTTTATCCAATTCTGAGCTCCCAGATTCTTCAGAAAGCAAGTTCTGCATGTCAATAACTGGAATCTCAAGGCTACTATAAGCTTCTTCAAAGAGGACCATGATCTCTTCTTCATGTTGAGGTTGAATGTATCTTTGTGGAACATTAGATATCTTTTCTTTAGCCAATTCTTGAACTGATGGTACCAAAAGAGAAGTCCCTGATAGGTTCTTGGTGATCTCTTCCATGGCTTTACTATGTCCTATGTTTTTTCTCAATATAAAAAGCTTAACAACTCAGGCCTTGTTCTTGTTCTCCCCACACTTGCCTCATAAATGCCGAAAATGATTAAATACAGACCCAAAGTTATCTCACTTTAGAAGGATTGATCCATATGTAATGGTTTGATAATGGTTTGTGAGGACTTTTGGGCAGACAGACTTGGAATATTTTGAGCCCAAAAATGTTAAGGAATTGGTGGGCATGATCTTGAGTCAAAGTGGGGTCTTAAATTTGACACTTATTTGCTGTAATTAAAAAATGAAACCAAATTGTCCACTGAAAATTCAAATTTGTTATATCGGATTTCCACGATCACTTTGTAGATTTACTTTTTGTCAATATGTAATTTTTTTTTCCAATCACGTGATTGTTATTTAAATTGTTAAACATCAAGTGTTAGTAAGATTGGCTTGCGTATTTGAGCAGCATATGCGACAACAATGCCGTGATTTTTGAAAGTAGGCTACTTGTATAGATTATATGAATTTTTTAACCTAAACATACATAAAAAAAATATTTACCAAAACATACATATTACAATTTTATTTACCAAAACATACATATTTACTATTTACAATATAAATTCTAGTTGAGAGACCCGAATTTACAATGTAATTTATAAAAAAAAATTCAAAACCCAGTTAAGAATTCGGGTCCCCACAACCCGAATTCTTAATTGATTTTTTTTTAAAAGATAATAATAAATAAAATAAATAATTTTCTTTGAAAATAATAAAATTAAAGAATATAAATAAGAAAAATTTAATTTTAAGTAGTATTTAAATACATGTACTTGCACATAATAATAATTTAATTTTTTTTTGTTTTATGCTATTTTTAAAGATTTTTAATAAAATTATATAATCTACAAAATGATAATTTAATGTTTATATTTTTTTAAGTTATGATAAATAATGGTGATTATTCACTGTGAAAAAATGAGAAAAATTAATTAGTACATGCAACTATACATACAAAGAAAAATAAAATAAAAAAGGGAAATAATTAAAACAAATTAAATTGATTAAAAATACCGTGAATAAATAGTTAATATATATTAGTTATATTATATAAAGAAATTAAAACACTACGGTCATTGGGATAAGAAAAAAAGAGACAAACATAATAAGCATAACTTAATAAAATGAAAATAACATAATGTTCTAACAATAACAATTGAAATACGAAATTAACCAAACTAATTATAGTTTGAAAGATGTTGTGTAGTGGACATATCTTCTTCCATTTGAATCATTCTAGTGATCGGTTATTGCAATATGTTGATCGGTTATTGAGACTTGTTGGGTTACTGGTTTGTTAAAAATAGTTAAAATTTCTATTAGACAAAAACGTTTCCAGTAGTTGGATTCTGCTAACACCTTTAACACGTCATCATCGCTTATCAACTCTATTATGTGATATTCAATTACATTTTCTGAATATTTTGCATGGCCTGGCTGTCGAAAAAATAATTTTTTGACCACCTGTGACTTGTGAATTCCATAAGGGGGAACCCTTACAGGCGCAACTTGCTGGATGACATCCTTGAGTGTTTCGATGTTGCATCCTGAAGGAATTTCAAATCTTACTGGATTTGTTCCAGTGAAGGAGTAACCCACAAAATCTCCTTGTCGTGGTATGTTCCACTTGCTGTTGTAATATAGCATTGCATCATGTGTAGGACCAATGGTGGATCGAAGTAGGTTGAGTATACCATTAGGTGTTCTATTGATGATACATAATAATTCTATAGGGTCAACACACGGGTATTGCTCATAGCACATTAACATTATGCAAACATCATCATCATTTGTCAGTTGCAGAGAATGAAAAAAAGATTGGTGACCTACATGCATGGATGGTTGTCGGTAGTAGATTTCATGCACAAATTGGTCATTGGTTAGCAGAAGGGTGTTGTGCATTCTAGTCTTGAGTGACTGAAAAGAACACTCATTAGGAAATCGTATTGGTATTGGAGTGGGCCATTGAAAAGAAACACCAGTTTGATTGTGTTTGATTGATCCATTTGGAAAAATGAATGCTAATTTGGAGTTAGCAATGGTCTGAGTGCTTGTTTCTCCTAAGAACGTCATAGTATTAAGATTGAATTTGGTTTGTGAATGTATGTTGTGTGGGAGTGTGTGGTTGTGTTAAGGGTGCTTTGTGTTATTTATAGTTGTTTGAATATTTGTCCCGTTGATGTGTATTGAAATGTCATAAGGTTGGAATTGTCTTTCTGATAGAGGCTTGTTTGGAATCCAATGTTGATTGAGACATGTCATTATTCAAATTTCTCTTTTATCGATATAGTGCATAGTGTTGTCAATTTCAACTATGATGTTACCCTTCCACATGGTGTAGCAGTCCATTATTGTTTTCAGAATTAAATTTAAATTGTGAGTTGTCAATTTAATGTCAGTTTTAACAGTGAAGTATCTATCATTTTTTACATAGACTTGGGTAAATTACAAATTTTTGTCAATTTCGAATGTCATTTTACTCTAGTACATGGTGCACCAAACATCCATTATTACTTTCAGACTTAAATTTGAGGCTCTTCTTCATGAAGCTGGTACACGATATTTTTTTTTTATTCTTTGACGTAAAAACTATGAAAGTTCTTGACTCAATAACGTCAAAAAATTGGAGATATGCATTCCACAAGAAATGAAATAATACATTTGAATAACTAATTAATTATTAAAAACACAAACCTCAACGGATTTTTGACGTATTCCATAGTTTAATATTTATTACCTGTTCAGGTGTCATGTTGTCCAATCTTATTCTATAACCGACGACATCTCCATGTGGTGTCCCAGTAAACCTTAATCCACCGCCACTCCATCTAATATATGAAATAGTATTACATTAAATGATACTATACTAATCAAATAACAATGAATTTGTGAATCATCTTACCTCGTAACCAATGGATACGTTGGGTTGCGATTAACCATTGCTGCAATGAAAGGCATGAGATACCATGCCCAAGATTGCAACAATGACGCACACCCGCCCATGCTTTTCGCCTCAGGGTCAGTGGCCCTACACATTTCCCTGTATAGCATTGCAAGACACATAGAGCCCCAACTATAGCGCCCAACTCGTTCAAGATCAGCCAACAAAGTTAGGTACATCAAATGAACCTTATTTCCTGTCTTGTCTGGCATTAAAACCCCACCAATTAGCTGCAAAATGTAAGCTCTACAATGTGCTTCTAACTGTTGCTGTGTTGGTTCTGCGGGAAATGGTGGCATATTATCTTGCAGCCACTTAATTTTGATGGCAAAGCTGATTAGTGTGACTCCCTTTGGCGGAACCACATCCAAATATTGTTGACACATATCCTCCCAGTCATAGTATGTTGCACCCGTTACTGGTGTACCATCAACCTTTATTCCAAGTTGTAGTACTACATCCTCTAGTGTAATTGTGCATTCCCCAACAAGAAGATGAAAAGTGTGGGTCTCTGGTCTCCATCGCTCAACAAGTGTTGTGACTAGATGATGGTCGATTTTGAAGTGTCGTAATTTGGCAACATCAGCAAAGTCAATCTGACTTAACAACGACTCAATTAAAGGATGAGGAGCGGGTAGGGAATGACAATAAGAAATTATTATTGGTTGTTGTCCCTATAAATTTGAAGTTCCGTTTTTTAAATTGTCACGACAATAAAAATTGTGTTATCAAATAAAAGGTTATAATATATTTGTATTTGTACTTACCATGTTTTCTATATTTGAAGATCGATGACAATGTTGTTTCCACAATAATAGTGTTGGCTTCATTCCCCCTTTGCAAACACTGAAAGTTTTTAACAATTTTTTTCTTATGATTGTAAACAACCTGTTGTGTATGGTATTTATAGTCAATTTGAAGTCTCATACGCATAAAGAAGTGTCACTGCAATTTGTGTAAAAATACTGTGCAGTCACTATGCAAGTACTGTACAAATACTGTGTGGTCACTGTGCAAATACTATGCGTATCACTGTGCACGTCAAGAATCCTGCCAAAATACTGTGCGCGTCAGGAATCCTGTCGAAACACTGTACGGGTCACTGTGCGCGTCAGGAATCCTGCTAGATCACTGTGCAAACACTATGCGCGTCAGGAATCCTGTCGAACCACTGTGCAATCACTGTTACAAACATTGTTCATGGTACTGTAGTTGAAATTGTCGATGCAATCGTGACCGTTAAAAACGTCGGTGCGATGAACAACGTTGGATCCATAAAAATAAAAATGTGATATCAACTCCTTATAAATTAGAGTCATCAGCTATGTTTCACAACACATCATCCCCTTCACTTGTAACTTCTAATTCACTATCAGTGTTATATCTTGTTCGCATACATTACACCTTATTTTAACCATGTCAAGCATAAACCAAACAGTCGATGCCATAGTCCACTACGATGCCTTTGTAGCCGATTGTAACGTTGGCGTAGAGTTTAAGAGTGAAAAAAAGATAGTTGTTTCTATAAAGAGAGGCATGACCATGAGTGCCTTGAAAAGAAAAATCAAACAAAAGATGGGTCTAAATGGAGGTCAAAGCATCACAACAGTCATTTATCGATACCCCATAACTGTCGGGTCAAGCATGTTCAATTACCAGGCTGTTACCATCAATGACGATGAGGATATTGACGGCATGTTCAATGTCTATCATCGACATTAATGCTTCAGTTGCTTTGAGTTGCTAGTACAATACGAACAACAACCTTTTTCAACCACTAATCCATCACCACAAATTCAGCAAACACAACATACTGACTACCATACTCAAAGCCAACACGAAGGCCCATCTTCGTGTAGCCCAAACCAATGCATGCCCACAAATGATTGTTACATCCCCCATTTTGAACCCGATGAATTTGGTGCACACATTAGCTCATACACACAACTGCTTAGTGGATCAACAGACAACTGTGTCACGGCTCCCCAACTTTTGCACCTAAATGAGCCCCCATACTAAATGCCCAACCAACTACTCACATTCGTGTTGCTCAATCTCCAACAAACGAAATGTCACACGACTATCATCGTGAAAACGGGTTGTCGGATGAAGTAGTTGGCGACTTCAGTGACAATGAAGACAAAATTATAGCCATCAATGATGACAACAACATCAACGACAACGACGATAATGACATGCAATTTATTTTTCAACCAACAACAACTGAAAATGTCTATTGTCCATATCCAAATTCTGTTGATGTTGGTCACATCCAAGCTAAGAACCCTGACTATAGGCATTTTTTAGACCAACCACAACAATCAGAATCGCATGATGGCGAGCTATATGTTGGTCAGCAATTGAGGACCTCAAACATGCAGTAAAAATGTGGCACATTAAGAATCATGTCACGTTCAAACATAAGAGGTGTGCAAAGGATACATAGGTCTTGTCTTGTCGAGCTGAGGAGTGCCAATGGAAACTTAGAGCATCAGAACGAAAAAATTTACAACTTTGGGAAATTAGAATGATTGAAGGGCCTCACACATGCGTCATGCCCACCATTTCACAAGATCACAATAAGATGGATTCAAAACTCATAGGCAAAAATATCCTTGCAATGGTAGAAGAAAATGAGCAACTAACCGTTCCAACATTCATCGCATTCATTAGACAAGAATTCGGCTACACCATTACATATCGAAAAGCATGGAAAGCAAAACAATGGGCCCTCGAGAAGGTATATGGTAATTGGGAAGAGTCATACAACCTACTTCCCAAATATCTACAAGCATTGCAACTATTCGTCCCTGAAACAATTGTCAAAATTGAACCAAGACCTACACTGGACGAGTCGGGCCAACCAATTCCAAACAAGGTCATATTCCATCGACTTTTTTGGTCATTCAAGGCATGCGTTGATGCGTTTAAATTCTGTAAACCCATGGTGCAAATTGATGGAACATGGCTTTATGGACGATACAAAGGGACACTATTAATTGCAGTTGCATAAGATAGGGCAAACAATATATTTTCATTAGCATTTGCCATTGTTGAGGGTGAGACGGTAGATGATTGGCACTTTTCTTTTCAAAACATCAGAACCCATGTCATACTACAACATGGTATATGCCTAATCTTTGATAGACATCAGTCAATCAAAAGTGCATATAGACAACCAGATAGTGGGTAGACAAGAGAAAACTCGTCGCATGTGTTCTGCATTTGACACATTGGGCAAAATTACCAAAAAAAAATTAAGAGTGATGCCGAAAGGAAAAACGTCTTGGGTATGGGTAAGATATTTTTTAAATTTTTATTTCACATAATTTTTTCTAATGTAATTGACAATCATATTTACATTTTTTTAAAACAACAGGGTATGCCATGACCCAACCAGAGTTCTTTCGTCATTACTGCCTGTTACAAGAAGACAACCCACTAGGCACTGCCTAGCTTGATCAAATTCCAAGGGAGCAATGAACTTTGCCATGGGATGATGGAAAACGATGGGGACACATGACCACTAATTTGGCAGAGTCAGTGAACTCTGTTCTAAAAAAAATTAGAAATTTTCCAATCACTGCCTTGGTCAAAGCCACGTATGAGAAGTTGAACAAATATTTTGTCGGCCGTGGGACTCAAGCTGATGCAATGATTGCCTCCGGACAAGTTTACACACTCATTGCGTACAACTTCATCAACGAAGAAGAAACTAAGTCTAACACTCACTTCGTTCAGCAATTTGACAGCCAAAGATTTGAGTTTCAAGTTGAGGAAAAAGTGAATTCGAGAGAGAGGCGTCGCATGAGAAAATTCACTGTGAGGCGGGATCAAAGAACATGTGATTGTGGGAAGCCTCAAAAGCTACACATGCCATGTCTACATGTCATTGCTGCATGTAAGCACATCAATATAGATTACTTGCAATATGTACATCCAGTGTACACATTGGACTACGTGTCGAGTGTGTACAAAGTCCCGTTAGCATGCATGCGTCATCACGATTATTGGCCACCATATGAAGGACCATAATTATGTGCCAATCCAGCCAAGAGGAAAAATTAAAAAGGTCGACCAATATCAACAAGAATACAGACTAATATGGATGACAGAGAAATAGGTCAACCAAAACGTTGCTTAATCTGCAGACTAGTAGGCCATTCAAAAAATACATGTTCTTACCATCCTAGAAGTTCTAGTTAAACAATTTAATATTTTGCTTTTGTTTACTATATATGTTATAAACTTATATGCTTTAATTTAATTTTCATTTTAAGGATTTTGTCAATTTCTTATCTTCTTTAATATATATTTTTTTTTTGCTAATATTTTTTTAAAGATATTTTAAAATAAGTCATCAGTCATTAAAATAAATTATCTTATAATATTTTTTATCTCACACTTTCATTATATTATAATTTTATAATAAAAATATTTATGTATTATAATATTAATTATCAAAATTAAATTATAATTATGTGCAAGTACACGTGTTTAAATACTACTTAGAATTAATTTTTCCTTATTTATATTCTTTAATTTTATTATTTTCAAATAAAATTATTTATTTATTTATTATTATCTTAAAAAAAAACCAGTTAAGAATTCGTGTTGGGGGGATCCGAATTCTTATTTGGGTTTTGAATTTTTTTTTTAAATCACATTGTAAATTTGAGTCCTCCCAACTCGAATTTACATTGTGAATAGTAAATATGCATGTTTTGGTAAATAAAATTATAATATGTATGTTTTGATAAAAAAAATTTGTGTATATATGAGTGAAAAATTCTAGATTATATATCTTCATCAACGACTTTCTTACAATAGTCATTCATAAAAAGATTTACAACAAAAATTAAGATATTGTTCAATCACTCACTTAAGAATCTTATGGATGTAAAAGTTTCTTGAGTTTTTTAAAGAGAGAGAGAAAATAAATTATACTCTCTTCCTTTAAAAAAAGTAATTATTATCCATTTTCTATTTTTTATTTTAAATTACACCTCTCTCTCTCTCTTAGGGGTGGTTTGTTACCGATGGAGACGATTTCCGATGATTTTGGGAAACATGGGCGGTTTTGTTGTGCATAAGATGATGGAAATTTTCTAAAAATCTGGTGGGTTCCATAGTTAACATTATCCACTCTAATTTGAGAAGATTGAGGAAGATTTGAGCATAAATTGACATCTTGTTCCATTTTTGTTGCTTGGACTTGCTATCACTGCTCTCCTTTTCACGTTTTCTAATATAATATTATTAAAATTAAAATAAATAATAATATATTTTTATTTAATATTAATTTTTCTTCTCTTATTTTTTTACTTATCAAATCACTTTAATTCAATTTTTTTACTCTTTTTTTCTTTCATCAAAGTACCATTATTTTCACTCTATTTCTTATTTATATTTCTTTTCTCTTCTCATCTATTCTTTTATCTTTCTTCCTCACAACTAAACAATTCCTTAGAGATTAATATATACTGTGTACATTTTAATTTATTTTAATATGAATGAGTCTATTAGTGAAGATATACAATCATGAATAATTACCAAACACGTGGATAAATTAATATAAAATTGTTCAAACTTAATAAATGATATTAATTTTGGGTTTTGAATATATAACATGTAATTACGCTAAATAATTGAAAAATCATTTTAAAACTTTTAAGTAATTTATAATAAAAAAATACATAATTATGAAAAAAAAATCTTAAAATGCTTTTCTCTTTTCCACAATAGCTAAATAATTAATTTTGAAAGTCATATTATCAATTTAATAGTTAAAACAATATCTTAAATATTCATATAATGGCTTTAGAACTACCAATGAGATATAACTAAATTGGTGGAATAGGATATATAAATATTGTAAATTTCAGATATTATTTTTAATTTCTATGGATAAAAAAAATACAATCACTTTTGAACTTCATTTATAATCTTTATTATATACATTTTAACATTTCGAAGACCGATAATACAGCTCAAAATCAGTTATTAGTAATCATGAAAAGAGATTAATTAAACTTAAAAAGCCTTTATGTTAAATTCAATAACCTATGTTGGGAAATAGTTTTATAAGATATTATTCCTGCTTTTTTTTTATAATAAGAGCTTTATAAATGAATTATATAATTTTCTAAATACACAAAACATGTTATTTTGTTTGTAGTTCATTCGAAATTTTAAATTAAATTCTGATATTACATTCTGGAAAAGAAATTCCAAATACTCAAGCAAACCAAACACAGTTTGACTGAACTCTTAATCAACTTATTCAAATAAAAAATGTCATACAAAACATCATAATTCAAAAAAATAAAGTTGAAAATAACCATTACAGCTGTGCGAATCAAAATTTACGTAAACAAATGATGCTAGGAAACCCATATTTGAACATCCCCAACCGAAAGATCTATCAAATATCCCCAAAGCAAGACAAGCACATCAACAACATTGGCCCAAGCTATATCCACACAATACAGTGACAATTTACAGGAAAAAACAAAATAAACTTTAAAGCAGAACATGGGTTCTGAAACTATCATCAAATGTACTGTGGTCATCCATCGTATCAAACCAAACGGACCAACCCTTAGTTGCCATCCTTTATCCAACTGTTTTCATCTTCTACCAGCTTGTAGATGCTGAAATGGCTGACCCTGATCTTCCACTCTCCTTTAGTGGGATCATAAGATACAAATTCGGCACCTTGGTCCTCAGTCTTTCTCTTGAGCATCTCCTTGTATTTCTCGATCTTCGGCCCTTCTGTATACTGATGTCCAGTTTTTTTGTCCAAACATTTTATGTTGAGTAGTGTAACCTCAGCAGGCTTATTCAGCCCTTGTCCCACAGGGGGTTTCTTTGAATCATCCATGTATACAATCACCTCCCGGTTGTTAAACTGAATGAGGGACTCGAGATCGAGCCCTCGTACATCCGTCTCACCCAAGAATCTGATGCTGCCATAACCTTGTCTTCCAACCACGAAGTCCTTCACATGACTGCAGAATCCAGGTTCAGCTCTTTCTTTGGCCGCCAGTTCATGTATACGAGGCAGTGTGTAGTAATCAGATTGCCGCAGTTTTGGCATTAGTGCCTCAACGTCAGCTCCATGTTCATATACAATGGCAGCCTCACCAGCTCTGTGACCACTGAGTGTCTTGTACACGTCCGCCTTTTGTGGAGAATGATCTTCATGGCTCCCATTGGATGTTGGCTTTGTCGATATAGGCTGAGCTTGCTCCTTGACAACACAATTTTCTACAGCACTCTCTGGAATCACTCACAGAAATTATGGCATGGGAATTAGTGGGAGTAGTGAGGGGGCATTTTAATGATCCATCATTTATAAATTAGTCTAATCACAATGATTGGATAATATTTGCATTACCATTAACAGCACAACCACCAAAGTCCAATAAAAGCAAAAAAAAAAAAACATTATAGAGAAGATCAATAAACTAAATCTAGCTTTTATGATTAAACAAATACTCGAAATTCATAAGGAGCACGTACTCTCTTTATCGTTATCCTGTGGAGTGGTTCTATCAGGTGTTACAGATGCATCTTTAGAGATATTTCCTGAACATGGCATTTAAAAGGGGGGAAAAAGGCATGTTTGTCAGCACATTTTATCATAAAAGGTTTTTTTAATTAAAAAATATATCTAAAAAATTAAGATAATTAGATAAGTTCATTAAAAAAAGAAAGGCTAAGAGTAGCTTTTGAATATACATACACATATGCATGCATATAAAGTAATTTATGAAAGTACTTCTAACTACAGTTGTAGGATTTAGACACTACTCATCCGGGAGGTTTTCAAAAACAATTTGAATACTCTATTCTATTCCATCATAGCAAACACTGGAACACATCTTTGGATGACACACACATTAACCAACATACTGAATGAATACTCTATTCCAACAACTCGAGTAGGCGAAGGATAGAAAACTACATACAATCACAATAAAAAAGATTTTACCATTCTCATTCACTGGGATGGATCTATCCTTAAATGTTGATGACTTCTCGGAAGCCTTTCGTGGGCACTGCTCCATGGGACAAATGATCAACGCCCTTGGATTTTCCCTAGGAATGAACAGAGCATCAGCCTTGGGTGTCGTTGGAGTATCCTCATCATCACTAAAGAATGCAACCTGCAAGAGAACACAGCAGTTAAGGCGTACCAGATTTAGCTCCATGAAGGATCATGCCCAAACTAGCCAGAAACCTAGATTGAAAATAGAGCTACAAATACTCGCCTTTGGACCATCATTCTTAGAATGATATTTCCTGACAGGAAGCCTTATTCGTCTTTGCGAGAGATGCCGAGATGTCAATAAAGATGATATTCTAACAGGAGCAGGTTTGTCTAGGGCCTGAAATGAGGAGTCATATTGAAGTCATTTGCTTTATTGAAACTCAAACTACTCAAACGTTGATGATAGTTTGTTGTTTGGATGGACAAAAAATTAAATAATTTCTGCCTGAGTTTAAAGTACAAAACCAGCATAAAAATCAACAAAATCAAAAGTTAAAACCAAGAAAGAGCATTTACAGGCATGCTAGAGATTCCATATTGAACTGAAGGAGTAGTTCCAACTCGACCAATTGACATCTGAGGCAATGCAGGAAGTGTTCCAAATGGATTTGTATTCAGAACTGCTTGTACAGCCACAGAACTAGGGGGGGTAGAAGACCTGTCAAAAAAATATATATATAATCTCCAATCTCATTTAAAAAAATACATAATTACATATTAAAACAAATATACAACTCGGCTCCAATAACGATACATTTATGATACTCCTAGAATCATAT
Organism: Glycine latifolia; assembly: GCA_013407115.1. Taxonomy (NCBI): domain Eukaryota; kingdom Viridiplantae; phylum Streptophyta; class Magnoliopsida; order Fabales; family Fabaceae; genus Glycine; species Glycine latifolia. Next base: position 31,989,804 of record CM023952.1, on the reverse strand, counting down.
CCCAAGACTATCTTCCAAATTTTTTCTTTATTGACTGATGTTTGGGATACAGCTCCCATACTTTCAATAGGATTAAAATTACATGCAACTCTATCCTTTCCTTTGTATCCTTAAAGCTATAGTAAATATGAGACCTTTATTATAACTCATTTTAAAAGGCTAAACTGACCACTTTAGTCCTTTATCTTATTTATTTTTATCAAAATGATTCTTTATTTTTAAAAAGTTCAATTTGGTCCTCTATCTTATTAAAAAGGTTTAAAACTATCCTTTATCTTTAAAAAGTCCACTTTGGTGCCTCATCTTATTCAAAAGGTTCAAATGGTTTTTCAACTATTTAAATATATTCAAAATGGTCCTTTATCTGAGTATTTATTAGAAGGACAAAATTGAATATATTTAAATAGTTGAAGGACAATTTTGAACCTTTTAAATAGGGTGGCAAAGTAAGTTTTTTTAAAGATAAAGGACCAAAGAGAACTTTTTAAAAGATAAAGGGCTAAAGTGAACAAAATAAATAAAATAAGAGACTAAAATGGTCATTTAGACTTTAAAAACAAATACACAAAGCTCAAATAACAGATACACATCCAAGAAGTATCCTCCAATTTTTTCTTTTATTGACCGATGTTTGGAATACAGCTCCTATACTTTCAATAGGATTAAAATTACATACAACTCCATTTTTTCCTTTGTAAACTTAGATGGATAAGATAAGAAATGAAGATATTCAACGAAAGATAGCAGTAGTATCGATGAGTGAAAAGATGAGGGAACATAAATTGAGGTGGTTTGGGCACGTAATGAGACAATCCGTGGATGCTCCGTAAGAATTAAAATTTGTTACCAAGAGCTCGACACAAAGAGAAGTAGAGGTAAACCAAAACTTACTTGGGAAAAGGTAGTTAAACAAGACTTAATGGAGTAGGATATAGATTGACAGACGATGTGTCTTAGGACGAAATAGAGAAAAGTTATAAGTTTGGTGGAGGGTTAGATCCGTTGCTATTTCTATGTTCCAGACCTTTTTAATCATTTTCCTCTTGATCTCCCCTTCCTTTTTTCCCTCTTCTTTTCTTTTATCTTATTTTTCCTTTTTTTTCAACCTCATCGTATCTATCATTGGATTTATCTACCACCGACCCCAATTAGCTTGGGTTAAAAGTGTTGTTGATGTTGATGTAAACTTAATTAAAGCTATAGTAAATAGTAGACATTTATATAGAGCCAAGATTTCTATCCAAGGAGTATCCATTACTTCTCATGATTGCCTACTATGATTTATGTTAAGTATTTTTCTTAAAGTCATGTCTTCATTTTTTTTTGATCGGCCAAAGTTAGTTGTTAAATGTTAGTATTTTTGTTAGTGGAGGGATTCGAACCCACGACCTCTCCCTCCTTCCCCTCTTCAAACTTTTTTCCCAACCACCCAACCAACCTTATATCTCCCTTAAAGTCATGTCTTCATATTTAGGTTATATATCATATCTTGAATATTTAGGAATTTTCCGTATCCATGTCACATAAATACCTGTGTCATATTAATTATGTTTGGGGGGTCTTCATGTGTTAAAAGTCACAGTCCCTTGGTCACTCCCAAAAGGTAAATTGTAAAAACAATTTGAGCTAAATGCAAGACTTAAAATAATTGTAACTTACGCAAGTCCAAAATTATTCTGACCAAACATTCCTGGAGTGCCACCGAAGCTGCTTACACCAACTATTTAAGACCATACAATAAAACAGTCATTCAAAATATTAATCTTTCAACCCATTGCATGAAACAAAACAAATAGTATAAGCATTATATAATATATTGAACTGACCAGGTTGTGTCTGGCCAAAGTTGCTAAAGCCAAAAGCACCACTCGACTGAGCAGGTTGTACAGGTTGAAAAGGTGTTGAAATGGATGGCTGCAGGTATAAAAGCCAAAAAAAAGTAATAGAAAGTCAAAATGCAGTACAAACTTGAGCGTTTATTATCTCACAGGCGAAATCCACTATACATGCATATATAAGACAAAGGAAACTTGAAAATGGACAAACAGATGCCAAGTTTATGCACAAATATCCAAAAGTAAATTAGTTATTTTAAAGGATCTTCAATTGTGCCCTGTAAGTTCACACATCAATAACACAAATAAATTTAAAGGTACAATGTGCTCCTCATAATGAAATAAACAATGCTCTATGCCAGATCTACAAGTGTAAATCAATCAAGTTGAAATATCCTCGCAACTGAAGTTTGTTTGAGTATTGCAGTATATAAAAAATTCCAACAACCAACTCTCCCAAATGCTCTGGCTGCTAGGTAGAGACCTTGAATGGTTTTATATCTATCACATGCCCTATAGCAATAAAGTTTAAACCACACACACCCAATTGAGCTGAAACTTAATTTTAATCAGAAGAATGGAGTAACTCGAGATTGAGCTCCTAAAATCTTGATCATAGAGATTTCAATACCTTATCAAAGTTTAATTCTCACAAAAGCACAAGCTGTTGGGTAGTGACACGAGTATGATTTTATATCTAACATGAACAGTATTGGATTTGCTAAGGTTGCAAAAAACTTGTTTCATGTTTAAATAGTATAGTCATATTTCGTACAACCACTGGTTTAGAGATGGTTTTACCCTTTTACTGAAATTTTATTTTTTAATGGAGCACAATCGAGTTGACAGATCTACATTGCCAACCCTGCTTAATGAGATAAGTCTTTATTGTTGTTGTTGTACTACTCATCATATATATGCATTTTTTATAGAGTTACTTACATAATGATCGATAAGTTTGTAAAGTATAAAGCTCAAATATGACTCCAATTTATCTTGGTTCAAACAAATAGTGATTTGAAAGTATAGTATGCAAAAAACATCAAATTCAAATGAAACTACATACCGCTGTTTGACCAAAACCGATCAGATTATTAGAAGTGAGTGGTGCACTTGATGAGAAAATACTTCCCACAAGCCCAGAAGAAGGTGAATTGAAAGAAGGTGTAGTAGTCTGTCCAAAGGGTGAGGTATTCTGTCCAAAAGCAGAAGCTGTCTGTCCACCTGTAGGGGCTGCAGAACTAAATAATGGGGATGACAGTGTGTTGCCAAAAATGCTATTGCCAAATGGTGAAGATGTAGCCTGAGTAGGAGCAGTATTAAACAGGGATGGAGATTGCCCAAAGCTGGGTGTTGAAGAAGAGTTAGCTCCAAATGGAGATGGGGTTGAGCCAAAAAGAGAAGGTACTGCTGCTGATGTTGAAGAACCAAAAGCTGATGAACTGAAGGCAGAAGCAGCTGAAGTTCCAAATCCAGAAGAAAAAGGTGAACTCTTTGGTGCAAAAGGGTTAGAATTAGGTGTTGTGCTAGAGAAAGGATTGGCTGATGATTGACCAAACACTGGTGAAGGAGAAAAGGCATTTGTCGGTGTCGTAGATGAACCAAAGCCTGTCAATCCGGTTGACAGCGCAGAGGGAAGTGGTCCACCTAAATTTGAATTATATAATGAAGTTAAGATCATCATACCACATTGAAAGCCAGAAGATGAAGAATTATCGAATTATTTTATTTATAATTTATAATAAATAAAACCTTTATCTCCCAATTGATAGTCCTCCCATCTCAGTTCCTCATGACTTTTGTCTTTGTAAATAGGCATGGCAGATATGGACTCCAATTTTGCAGTCTGTCCAGAGGTACCACTATCTGCTTCAGTTGTTGCTGTGTAACTAGCTACTCTACTTCCACCCCGTTGTTGACCTCCAAAACCTGACTGCCCACCAGTATTTCCAAAAGTTGATGTCGGAGTTTGGGATCCTGCAATAGAAAATGTAAAGATGACTTCCAACTACAATTGCAAAAGATACTGAAGTTCCTTGTATCTTGAAAATAGAATATCACAGTCAAAATTCTAATGGTTCTTGAACTCACCAAACGCTGAACTCTGACCTCCAAAGGGTGAGGCTGTACTCCCAAATGGGCTGCTGTTACCAAATGCAGAAGATGATTGACCAAAAGTTTGAGGAGTGGATCCAAAACTGAATGCTGGGGTACTAGAAGCCCCAAAAGCAGGAGTACTAGAGGCCCCAAATGGGCTGCTTGATGTGCCAAACGCAGATGTACTTGATGAACCAAACATAGGGTTACTTGAAGGTCCAAATGCCCCCCCACTACCAAATACAGAAGTACTTGACACCCCAAATGCACTCCCTGTGCTACCAAAAGTTGGAC
>CM023952.1:31971344-31985178 GCA_013407115.1 Glycine latifolia | reverse complement strand
AAAAGCGGGTTGTGAACTACCAAAAGCCGGTGAAGACGAAGCACCGAACGGAGATGCCGGTTGAGCTGTCCCAAACACCCCAGTGGAAGTACCTCCAAATATGGAACCACCGGTTTGCGAACCAAATGGAGCTGTACTACCAAACGGCTTAGGAGCAAAAGGATTGCTACTTGAATTGGTCTGTCCAAAAACCGATTGAGAGCCGAAAGGGCTCGACGATGACTGCCCAAAAGCTGTTGAGAGAATAATTTCCATTTATCAATGCTTAGTGGAAGCATCCAAGAATCAAAATCCTCCCCCTCATACACACTCAATAACAACAAAAACAACAAAGAATAATAACAATACTACTAAATGATAAAACAATCATTCTCCAAATTCAACAAATGAACCCACAATAAAGCAAATTAACGCACGCACAGCATAATAGAACAGAAGAGGAGGCAAAACTTACGGTTTGAACCGAACATCCTTCCCTAGAAGCAAGGTAGTAAAAAATGGAGATCTGAATCGCAAAATCGAATGATTCTGCGATTTTGCGACCTAGATTAGGAGCAGGATTTTCTTTTCGCGAGTCGATCGCTCGGCGAAAGGGAAAAAAGAAGAAAAAATAGGTCAGATTCGAAGTCTCTATTGGGCGAAAGAAACCCTAATTTACACGAATCTCTCTCTCTCTCTCTCTGTTCTGTGTCTTTCCGGCGAGGCCACGCAAACTAAGGAAGAGAGGAGGTGACTGTTGATCGGAGAAGATGAAGCTAAGCTAAGAAGGGTTTTTCCTTTTTTTGGTGAAACGGAGTGTTTTTGGATGAGAACGGTGTTGGGCCTACACTTACATGGGCCCAGTCTTATATATAGCAAAAACAATAACAACTTTATATTTATATTTATTTATTTAAATATAAATATAAACGACGCGTAGCTTAAAAATTCACCAGATAAATAAACAAGGTTATATTTTTGTATTATTATTAAGGTTTTATTTTATATAGCGACAAAGATTATAAGAGGGATATTTTTTTTTTTTTGTTTTTCCAGTTGAGTCAGCTTTTGATATATTAATTAATGATTAATCTTCATTTTTTTTAAAATAGAAGGTGCTTGGTTTTCGATTAATTTTTTGTAAGGTGACATAATGTTTTTATACAAACTAATCGACATCCCGTGCGTTCATACGAGATGTACCGATTTTCTACGCTTTGATTCGCTTCAAATTGAAAAATTATTTTTATAATAAATAAACATAAAAATATTTTAGAATGAAGAAAATGATGAATTTATAATAGGAATAAAAAATTGTGTTTGTTAGTGTAATATAAAGATATGATAATTATAAGTAAACACACGAATGAAAATTCTAACATTTATTTGTGTTTATCTTTTGTCTTCGATTGCGTCTGCATTTTTTTTTGCATGTGTAATAAAGAAAGATTATTTAATAACAATATGTATATAAATGTAGTGTAATACAATTGTAGGCACATGACGATCAATTTAATGTAGTACTGCTTAACAATTTTATTAATATTTTACAAAATTCCAACCTAGAAATAGAATATTGTATATAAATGTAACTGATGGGTCACAACAATTTTAAAAAGTTTGAAAACTTAAATAGTTTAAGTGGAATATGACTAATGCATGACTAATTGAAAATCTGTTAGAATTTAAATTCATATAATCACTATAAGATAAAGATATAAGATGAATAGAAAAAATGAAAAAGTTAGCTTAGAACAAAAATACTAATTTTTGATCTAAGCAAAAATTGTAATATGTAGCAAACAACTTTCAGTTATGAATTTAAATTAAAGAAAACAACTGAAAACTTTATACAAAATTAACGCTTTGTTATTAAAATTTCCACTTGTTTAGGTCTTCTCTTTCAATTTACCCAAGTAATACATCTATTTCTCTATATTTTGTCCTGCATTTTTTTCTCCACTCTGAACCTTCATCTTCTATCCAATCATCAACTAAATTATTTTTATTCATTTCTGTTTGTGTCAATGTTAACTTTTATAGAGGTCTTGCATCAAATTACACAATTGAACATTTTATTAATCATTTACCTGTTCACCTATATTCCTGAAATAAACATCAGTTTCCATTTATTAATTTTTTTAAACAAATATAATTGAATTATTGATCATAAATAGGAGTAATATTAACAAAAGATAAGAAACAACAACCAAAGATTGTATGTGCAAAATTCTTGTTCAATAAGATAATACCAAACCGATGGAATTAATTGAAAAGTTTTCATGTGAAAAGTAGTCTCAAAAGCATCATAAATTTAAAAGTAAAATGAGAAATAAGGAAACATACCGAAAAATATCATTTTGACATTTGATCAAATACATAATTTGTAATCAATAAATCAGTCTAGAACAAAATCAAATAAATATTTAAAAGGTTCTTCAATTCCCATCTATTCTTATAAAGATCCGTTTAGTATCTTTTTACACAAAATACTTTAACCCATAGGCCATATCAAATAAATGTTTTTAACAAATTTAGTCTATATTCATAATATTAGAGAAATTTTGATGAAGGAGAAAAAAACAAAGAAAGTAATTGGGCCAAACCAAAATCAACCAAGAAAATAGAAACTAAGAAAATTGCGCACCTTTGTTGCTACAGATCACTATAAATCATGAAAAAATTAAGAAGAAATTATAGTCACGGTGGCTGACAAATGCATCTTCAGTTAGGGTTGTGATGTTGAACGGTTAAAGGAGGAGTAAAAAGATATTTCATTGGTTTATTTTTAGAAGAGAGAGAAAATAAATTGAGTGAATAAAGAATGTAAGAGAAGAGAGAAAAGTGGTGAGAAGACAGAGAACATCAAAGAAGAAGAGCGTTTCAGAGTTGAGAAAAGAAAGAAGATGATAAGGGAGATATTTGAACACACATAACCCTTAAAAAGGTAGTTAAGACAACATATCATCTAGATTGAAAATATATTTTAAAAATTGCAAGACCTAGCATAGTTTATTAATGACAAAATGGATATGTAGCAAAAAAAAAGAAAAAAAGAAGTGAAGTTCAATAATAATTATACTCAATCAATTGAGGTGAGAACAAAAAAAATTGAGAAATATGAAGGGTCAAAAGGAGAAAATTGTGAAAATCATAATATAAAATGAAAGGAGACAACTGCACTCTAGACAGTTGTCAAGTAAATTAATAAGAGAAAGAAAAAAGTAAAGTTTAATAATAATTTTTTCTTCTTGTGATAATACACCTCTATTGAAATCAAGCATTAAACAATAGATCAACTTAAGACTCCATCTCTTGTTACGCCTGTGCAAACTTGTCAATAATTAGACTAAGCCAATTTTTATAAGAACCAACAATATTGAGAAATATGAAGGATCCAAAGTAGGAGATTGTGAAAATTATAACATAAAATGAAAGGAAATCAGTATAGTTTTCTAGACATTTGTTAAGTAAATAAGAGATGAATTACTATATCACCAGTGGTTTAGAGTCTTTTGGGAAGGGAAAATTAAAATAATATTGAGATTTTGTATTTTTGTAACTGGCTAGTAAGATAGCCTTCGTAAATAAGTAATACCACTGCCTACGCGTTAAAGAGATAATGTGTGAGATGAATGAAATAATGATATAATGAGTGAAATCACTGCTCTTAGCAAGTTTTTAGACAGTTGTTGAGTAAATAAGGGAGGAATTAATATATCACTCGTGGTTTAGAATCTTTTTGGAAGGAAAAATTAAAATAAAATTAACATTTTGTATTTTTGTAACTGGCCAGTACGGTATCATGTGTACACAAGTAATACCACTGCCTACACGTTAAAGAGATGACATGTGAGAAGGATGACTTATCAAAAAGGGGGAGTGTAATTAACAAGTTTTAATTTGGGAAGATTGTAGGAACTTATTTAAAAATGGGTACAATTAGCAAATTAATGTCAAATTACCATTTTGCCCTTATTTTTTGCCAAGTGTCAACAATATAAGCTGTCTACTTTTGTAATTTTGCTAGCAGTTTGCTTTTATATAGCTACTAGTAGTCGGTAACCCGTGCATTCGTACGTGATATATCACGCTTTGTTCCGCTTCAAATTGGAAACTATTTTTATAATAAGTAAACATATAAATATTTTAGAAATGAAGAAAAAGATGAATTTATAATAGGAATAAGAAATTATGTTTGTTGTGTGTAATACAAAGATATGGTAATTAAAAGTAAAACGCACAAATGAAAATTCTAACACTTATTTGTGTGTACCTTTTGTCGTCAATTGCGTCTGTTATCATTCATTTTGCATGTGTAATACAGAAAGATTATTTAATTACAATAGGTATATAAATATAGTGTAATATAATTGTAGGCATCTGACGATCAATTTGTAATGTAGTACTCTTTTGACAATTTTGTTAATATCTTACAAAATTCTAGCCTAGAAATAGAATATTGTCTATAAATGTAACTGATGGGTCACAACAATTTCAAAAAGATTGAAAGTAAGATTACTACATGACCTATAACACAATATATATTCCAACCAATATATAATAATTGGTTACTATGAAATATAAAAGGTTGATCTCTGTACAATATGCTAATCTCTGATGCCTCACATCTTTCTTAAGACTTATTATCTGTATATATACTTGCTAGTATCAATGTGATGGATCAAGTTTGAAATTGAGATACTATCTGAAGTACTCAAATGATGATTACAAATATCCATGATAATATGCATCATGAAAAAAATCAACAATAGATGCATAATGAAGATTTAGGTGTTAGTTTGTGAGGATTAGTATATAAATATATTAATATGTGTTTTTCTTCATTAATGATATCCTTCTTAAATACAAATGTTTACAATTAGATCCAGTAAGCATAAGATATTGTTAGCATAAGACAAATAGAAATACATCATCATGGTAACTTGGTGATGTTGGGTTCCAAACTTTTGGAGAAGCCAAGAAAACTCTCCACCATGACTTGTTGCTCTTATCAGTAGTTGTTATTGATTAACTATGCTCCTCTTGCAAATTTGTTGTTGGAAGGAAAGGACTTGCACCAAGAAGAAAAAAAATTGAATATGAAAACTCTTTAATTTGTTCAATCATTGCTCCAGCTCCTTTCAACTCCCTAATCTTAAAATTGTAGCATCCACAGGATTAACATGCAGAAAATAAATATGGTCAAACAGGTTATGTATCAGTTGAAAATGATAAAAAGACATTTGAAATTTCCAAATAATTGTCACTAGGTACCAGACACTATGGATCAACATCAATAGGCCTGACACCTTCTTTCAAAAAGTGGGAACAAAAAAATCTCTTAAAGAGACATATTTGTGTAGAGGTGAAACATCTTCTTCTAAATCTGATATGTCAATAAGATTGTAAGAATTAAGAACATATTTACACAAATTATAGATTATAGTTTATCATGATCAAATTTTGTCACTTTCATGAGATGGTGGTTATAGGAGCAAACACAATAAAATGATGAAAATTTTAATGTAACAAAAAAATATATCATGTTTGAATGGAAATGTTTGAGCCCACACTTTATAGATATGGTCTAACGACCCGCCACGTCGTTATTGTATTACTAACTCATGACCATGATATAAATTCATTTTAATAAAAAGAACACCCATTTTGTAACTTGTGAAAACGATGATAAATTTTTCGCGAGTATATAACGACCATCCTCATAGAATAATATATGTATGCACATACCAAACATATTTTAATTACAAGTACAAAAGATTATGTCTCAAAATATTCATCAAGTGTTTTACAAATAGAAAGAGAAATAAAAGTCAGGGGTGTATATAGCAAAACAAGGAGTGCATCCATTAAAAACAAGGGGTGCATCTAGCAAAGTGAAACTCCTGCCCCGGATCAGGTCCATTGACATCCCGGCAAAACACGGCGACTACAAACAACCCGGTCATCTCCTAAAAGCACTTACTGCTGCCCATCTGCTCACACGAACCCGGTTCGCGATCATCACTGGTACCAAACCATAAGGTACAACAAAGCAAATGTGAGTTCATCATATCAAATAACAACAATAAATACAACAGAAAAAAGGGGACATAACCCAGTCAAGAAGCAATACGGTCTTCAACATATCAATACGAACATTCCAAGCATCCATCAAGCACTAACATTCACGGACATCCACAAACATCTCATAAATGGATTTATAATATCTAGCATGATGCATACTCCTGACTCAATTCTCATTAAGCAATGTGGTACCATCCCAGAAATAGGCCAAAATCCATGGTACAAATGATTATTGCAATACGTCAGGGTCACTCTGTTGTGCACAGGACTCACCCCCCATGGTGATCAGCCAAAATGGGTGTCATAAGGATCTCCCTACAGACGTGGCCCCCCAGTACTTCTCGTACTATGCAATCAATCATCTTATTTCCGTCATGCAAATGTCGTACGTTACGTAGGCACCATCAATATATGACCCGACTGGGAGCACAATCTTTCATCGCAAGGGTAACCCGTCATACACCCCCTACGTAACATACCGCCCACACCAGGGCCCAACGATGCATTGACTGTGATCCTCGCAAGGTTCACCACCCTGTCCCGGCATCTCATGTATATACATAGAATATCACCATGACACCATCAATGTATGACCCAACAACAGGCTCAACTCGACCTGGCTAGGATAATGCCATGCACCCCCGTGGGTATTTATGTATATCCAAACACATTCCTCATCTCAAGCCATCATATAGGCCGAGTTCAAATGCCATCAACGTAATCATATGCGTCACTCACAAACACATACAAATAAGTGAATCAGGGTGAAGTACGGGGTGTCCGAGTTGGCACTTAGATATACCATCTCAAGGTAAGAATCCGAACAAGGTAGGATGAAGGCGGACACGATCGGTCAAGGCTAGTAGAATTCGGACAAGGTCGATAAAGGTCGGTCAAAAGGGGTAAGATTGGACAAGGGAAGACAAGGGTAGCAAGAGCGGACGAGGTCGAAGGAACTCGGTCGAGGTCGGTTGGGTTTGGTAGAAATTTGCAAAAAGTGGTCAAGAGGTCCTTAGATTCCTTATAAAGTTCTAAGGACTGGTTCTGCACTATGTAATCGATTGCATAAGTGTTGTAATCAATTACAACAGATAGCGCTTGTAAGACCCCGCGTTTGTATTTCACCAACCCACACAAGGGTGTAAGGGAACCCGGTAGCTCATTTTCCAAGAGTAGACAAGCCTTGCCGAGTAAAGAACCCGACAGTTCTCAAGGAAAGGGGTTTGGGCTTAGCAATTCTAAAGGAAACAGTCCATCCCGGGTAAGGAACTCGGTCTCTTTCTAAGGAAATGGAAGGATGAGCATCTAGAGACAACACATGTATGTAACCCGATCGTTTCAAAGGAAGGAACACAAGCTCAACCGAGTAGGGAAACCTGGTGGCTCTTTTCCCGAGAAGACACGAGCTCATCCGAGTTAGCAACTCGGTAGCTCTCTCTATGGTGAGGTAACTTGAGCTCAAAAGCTCTAACGTATCACCCCAGGCAAGGAACCCGGTATACCTTATAGAAAGGGAAGCGAGTCTTAACGACTCTAAGGGAACGACCCCGGGTAGGGAACCCAGTCTACAGACGTCCGCCAACAAGGACTAAGTTACGTCCTACATGCATGTAGGTATGTCATATAACCCGTTCAACTCGGCCTACCCATCCCGGTAGCCGACATCAAAACACAAGGGTTGATGTCTATGTGCAACACGACCAACCCATCTCGGTACTCATCACCTTCACGAACACTTCCGCAAGTGTCTTAGAAGTCTTTCAGCATCAAAATGCCAACTTCGCACATGCACGGGGAGTTCTTAAAACCTTTACTCCCCCACAAGAACATCATACATCAACACAACAAATTTAAGGCATAACACATCCCATTGGGATCACTGCACTCTAGACAATTGTTAAGTAAATTAATAAGAGACAAAAAGAAGTGAAATTCAATAATAATTTTTTTTCTTGTGATAATACACATTTGTAGAAATCAGGCCTTAAACAATTGATTCACTTAAGACTCCATCTCTTGTTATGCCTGTGCAAACCTATTAATAATTAGACTCAGTCAATTGATATGAGAACCAACAATATTGAAAAATATGAAGGACCCAAAGTAGGAGATTATGCAAATCATAATATAAAATGAAAGAAAATCATTGCACTTAGCAAATTTCTAGATAGTTGTCAAGTAAATAACAGAGTAATTACTATATCACTAGTTATTTAGAGTCTTTTTGAAAGGAAAAATTAAAATAATATTGAGATTTTTTATTTTTGTTACTGGCTAGTACGATATTCTTCATACACAAGTAATACTACTGTCTACGTGTTAAAGAGATATCGTGTGAGAGAGATGAAATAAATGATATAATGAGTATTTAAGATTGAAAAGAAAATATTAATTTACTTTACAAAAAGGGAGTGCAATTAGTAAGTTTTAATTTGAAATTATCGAAGTGAACTTATCAAAAAGGGAGTGCAATTAGCAAGTTTTAATTTGAAAATCTTAGAGTACACTTATCAAAAAGGGGTGCAATTAGCTAAAAGTTATATCCAATTACCATTTAACCCTATTTTTTGCTAAGTGTAATTAATATTAGCTGTCTAGTTTTGTATTTTTACTAGTAGTTTGCTTTTATATAGATATAATAGATAATAGATGTAAACGACGCGTAACTTAAAAATTCAGAATATAATAAAATAAAGCACTTCTTTTTAAGAAATGGATGATTGTTTACGTACTTTTTTCTCCTCAAAATATATAATTTGATCATTATTTAAAAAAATTTAATTTTTAAATCATTACTTTAGTATAATTTTCTGTATATTTTTTAAATGAGTGAAAGTATATTTGTAATCTTTTTTATTTTGGGAGTTTTTTCCTCTAATAATTTTGTTTTTTCTAAATATGTGTTCTTTTATTAAGGATCATTTATTGAGTTGATTGTTTCAAACAAATGATCTTATTTTATTTTAGGACATTGATTTCATGAGATTACTCATAAGTAAAAAATAAATATCTTCATGTTCGATTTGGTTAGAGATTTAGAGGAAGATTCTTTATCATATTCCTCCTCGGATGTTTCTTCTAATATAGAGTATTAGTATATTCTTCAATTGAATAAGGTTTAAATATTGAATTTTTTTCTTTAGCCTACAACAAATTTCTATATGAATAGACTTTCTACAATTATAACAAATTATTGGTTGTTTTAGAAAATTACCTCAAAACTAAAAAGTTAGTTATAACTGAAAGTTTTTAGTTAGAAGTTAAAAAATTAATTTATTAAGTAGTAAGTGTTTGATAAAATGAGCTGTTAAAGTAACATAAATATGTAAAATGACAAAAAAAAATAAAAATTATGATTTTTTTAAAAATGGTAATAAAAAATTGATAAAATAATAAGGATAAAAGAAAAGAAAATATACAAAACTAGAAGCTAGTATTTTAGAAAACGTTGTTTCAATTAGTATTGAAAAAATGCTATAAGCTACTAAAAAACTTGTTACCAGACATTTAAACAAGTTTTTCAGTGAGTAAAAAAGTTAGAAACTAGCTTAAATGTCTTATTGAACATAGCCTTTATTTCTTGTTTAACAAATAGAGTTTTTCAAACGCAATGATCAAATTCAAACACTAAGTCAGTTCAAATAGCAAAAGAGAAAATAATAAGAATAAGAACACAAGAAATTTATATTGATTCGTCTCAACCATCGAGACTACATTGACAAATTATCAAATTTCACTAACTTCAACAAGTTATAAGTATTTGTCACTACCATTTATGGCTGCTTAACAAAAGCTTTACTCCAAATTTGTTAAAACCACAAATATTCTTTATCCTACCAAGTCATTGTCGGCTCTACTACAAATCCAAAGACCTGTTGATTTGATTGCACAATGACTAACACTCTATCGTCTTATAAACGGATAAACAAATTCAGCAGTTAATCTTTTCTCTCAAGATGAATAAAGTGTTCTAAGAGCTTTTCTAAATTTTACAAGAATGTGTGTAGAGAGCTTGTTATAGAAAGAATTTGAATAATGGGTGATCAAGTTTTTAATGTTTCATTTCTTCAAAGCTTCTAGTATTTAGGCTTCCTTTAATCAAGTATTTTTTGTTTCTAAACTGACATATTTTCTCTTTTAAGATTGCATATTAAGAAATTGGTTGTTGAGACATTAAATGTGTGCGTTAAATGCACACACTTATTCATGCTTGAAAGTTACTCTTTGTCGCTTGGGCATTGAAACCTATAGTAAGAAACCACTTCCTTTTGTGTCATAGTAGGTTTGTGAAACATAACTATTCTTTTGATGACGATTGAGAAATTTTAAAACTTGGTTTTATTTATTCTTCATAGGATTCGACAGATCCTAGGAGAATGTTTTTACAAAACAAATCTTAGACAAAGAGTATTAAATGAAGTCTTAAATGATAACTCTAATGTTGTATTAGATCATGATACCATTTTGCTACCATTTGAAACATCAGATGCAGATTTCACAGAACATGTTCTAGTAGCGCATACAACACAACTTTTAACCTTTGTATTTGTTTATATCTAATCAAAATAATTAAGGTTATGATTATTCTTAAAACATAAAATGGCTTTTGACCTAACACATAGGTTGTGATTAAACCATTATAAAAATCATTGTACAATCTTTTCTCATCCCTTCATCTTTTACTATCTTGTTCTTAGTTCTTAATATGTCTTAGTTAATTACAATTGGTTAATCAATTAATATGATCTAAAATTGAACCCAAGAATTAAAGGAGATTTACAAAGCATCACCTACTCATTTCATTGATACAAAATATTGTATTGAAAAAGTCTTTGAAAAATTAAGTGGGTTTTCTATAAAGTTTTTTCAACACTCCTATTCATACTCCCTCTAGGAGTGTAGCAATTTTATCAAACATGTTTCGCTAAAATTTGCAACTATACAAGATTCTAGCACAACAACCAGCTACCAAAGGTAACAACAACAAGCTCTAGTAAATGAGTAACTATCATATGCAAGTAAATAAGATATTTATAAAATATGTTTTAATGGTGCATAAAAACTAAATAATACATTAAGTGTTTGCTTCAATGGTCTTAATATGGAAACATATTCAATACAATTTGCAAAGGAACCATTATAAGGAACTATATATAAAAGAGAGCAAAGAATTCATGTGAAAATTATCAATTAACTTCTCATTTTTCTTCAAGGAGATTTAAATATCAGTGCAATCCAATTAAAATATGTTAAAAAGAGAAATAAGCATGGTAAAACTTATTGAGCATGAGGTTGAGCTAGAAAGAAAGATTCATTTGTCTACTTACATAATAGGTGTGTGCAAGACCTAACCATCCTCTAACATAACCCGTGTCAAGGTTGATTAAGATGGATTAAATTTTAAAAATTAGACCTGATATATTTTGAGGACTTACTTGGTTATGCTTCTGGTCCTCTCAAGTTGGTTCAATGTTCTATATTATTTAAAAATCCAAGTTTTTTTAACAAATATATATTGCTAATACTTTGTATTTAATAAATAATATTTTATATATCAGGAAATTATATTTATAATAATATTTTATATTTTGAAATACGTGTGTGAATGCAAGTGCCATAATTGTTTATATAATATTTACTAATGTATTTTATAAATTAAAAATAATATATTAAAAATTATGCAAATTATAACATAATATCCATATAGGGCATGAAATATTAAACTGGTACTCCACAGGAGCGAGGAACATATACAACGAGATAAATTATAACAAGATTTCGCTATGCAACATATACAACGAAATCATGATTTCATTGCTTTATTTTTTTCACCCGCAAAATACATAACATAATCATGATTCATCATATTGTTCAAAAGATGGAGAGAGTCCTTGTTGTTGTGTATTAAAGTAGTGACATGATATCAACTTGAGGGGATACTATTTGAATGTCATAATAGTCTTAAATTCATTAGAATGTGAAGACATATCCCTTGCTGCTTTAAGAAAAACAGTTACGAATCCTATCAGATGTAATGGAATATTACTTGACATTCATTACTACCAACATGTATATGTGTACATGCATCGAGCTCTTGTCAGCAAATATTGTACTGTCGAGCAAGTGCAATAGGTACGCCTTAACAACCCATATATAGGACCCAAAAATCAACGTAGTTGCCATACAACTACTTCAACCAAGCTAGAGCTACCATGGGTCCTACTGACACCACAACATCTACCTCTTGGTTTGTCATATTGTCAAGTTTAGACCTCCAAAATACTCTAATATGCTCATTATCGAAGGTCGTCGTGCAATGAGTGGGGAGCGATGATAGGAAAATGAAATAGAGAAGACATATCATCATGGGTGATGGTCATTTCTCCAATTGACAAGTGGAAAAAAGATGTCTCCTCATGTTATCTCTCAAGAAAGGCATTCACTATACCTTTATTCGTGAACTTATACCGCACGTCATAAAGGCCTGACGCATCCACGAATGCCTTCACCTGTGCCTGATTAGGGTAAGGCATCATTATACCATTGGGGCTAAAACCTACCGCTCTGCTCGAGGCTGATGGATCCAAACAAGACGAACTATGTGATTCTTATAGGATATCTATGTGGTTCTTTCATTTAATTGTCCTGACCAAGGTCTTACTAGAACTCAATTCAAACTCATTATCTAAAGTTGATAAATTCCTTCTTGATTAATCATTAATTCTATAAGTCTTTAATTATATTCAATGTTCATTCAACTAATGCGTAAAACATTACGTGTTCATAATTAAATTATAATAAATAACTTATTAATTATTATGACAATCTTAGATCAAAGGAAACTATTACTTTTCTTTATGAGAATTTCCTGTTGACGGCTTAAAATAATGTTAACCATTATAAATTTTCAATTTAGTTAAATAATCACCTCCCAATGAACACCATCTATATATTTAATTTAATAAATAAAACCTATTAATCTTTATCCAATAAAAATTATTATATATACATTGATCTATCCAGAATCTTTTTTGAAAGGCAAGATGAATGTATTTATTAAAGGCAAACTCAGTTTTAGCACAAGAAGTGCAAAAACCAAGCCAAAGTACAAATATTAGAGTACAAAAACTGCAGCTTAAATCTGAGTAAAAAAAAGAAAACAGCCTATACATAAAGAAATGTATTTGTGAAATGCAGACTTCTCTTCTAGCCTCCTGCTACAGCGTATTTCTGAACTTCAAACCAATCAACGATCCTAAAACTTTTGTACCAGGAAAATGTATACATTCAAGCCATTATTACCCCCAAAAGACAACTATGATTAAGAATAATTTGAATTAAAATTATACATGACTTATTTCTCATTATCATAATTTCTATTATAATAACAAGTCCATAATTTTAATCAAGGATCTTATCAAATCAACTATTTTATAATAATGAGTATACACACTTATCCCCCAACAAGTACTACCTATGGACTGACTGTAGTTTCTAAAGAGTTTGAGGCTTTGAGCAATGGGAAAGCACAAGGGGAGCCTCAACCTGCATCTTCATTTGATTAAACTTTAGTGCTAATATGGGTTTTGATAACATCACACAAGTGCTGAAATTCTGTGCATCATTTTTCTGATCTTTAGCCACATGGCTACTTCTTCCATAATCTTCTAATGACAGTTCAGTGTCATCATTTGTTGAAGGGAATGCTCCTGAAACCTTCGAGGGCTTCGATGCTTGCACCCTATTCAATATTTCCATTGAGAAGAAA
>CM023952.1:31882159-31960102 GCA_013407115.1 Glycine latifolia | reverse complement strand
CAAGAATGAACAAATCAATATACGAATGCCCAAAATGGCCTAGACTTGGACAATTCCCATGTTTTCTCGTTATACTGGCTATAGTACTGTATCAAGTAACAGTATTATGCTCCAATATTGTGGTCTAAAGTCTAAACTTTAGGCTTTTTATTAAATAATCATAACTGACATACAAAATCATAATTCACAACGTTCAGTTTCCATAATTATGAGCAACATATCAAGCTAAAAGATTGAAGTATAATGATGCAATAGGTCAAAGCAATAACCTTGGAAAACCTAGCCATCTGACTCGGAAGTCCCACCTCCTGAAAAAAAAAGTCGTCAGTTTATTGCACCAAATTAATACTATAGTAAAGTAGTAGTAGTTAAGGATGAGAATAGGCTGGACCGAACAAGACTTCTGTCAAATAGGCCTAGCCTGTTTAAAAAACTCAAGGTTGAGCCTAGTGTTATCTGTCATAGACTTTATTTTTAGACTTATTTGAAAACTTAGTTTGGTCCGCTAGTCTAGTTAAAGACCTATTTCATATTAAAGCTTTTATATAAGTTTAATTTCATTGAAAAAATTTGTATATAAACTAAACTATAATGTATAAAAACCAAAATTAAATCTATACCTGTAGTAGTACATTTGGAGAGTGAAATCAGGGATAACAGAACATAGCAATTTGTTCTAATTCATTCTATCCACTGGACAAATACTACCAACACGTAACCAAATAATAGATGTAATATCATCATCCATGAATTATTTTGCAGAACAAATAAAACTCAATTCTCCTCCTTTAGGATAAGGTACAATTCAGCAATTTATAAACTTTGCATCATGGAATTATCTTCTCCTACCTTTCTTCCGTGACAACAGGCCTCATCGTTGTTCACGTACACCCTCGTGGCCCATCTATGACAAAAGAGAAAAAATAAATTATTAGAACATCTTGACATATCAAAAAGGAAAAAATAAATAAATTCCTGCATAATCGTGTTCCTATTGCAGCTGCATGGTTATGCTAAATAAGTTTAATTCTTCACAAGCTGCAGTGAGTTAATATTATGCAAACAAGAATTTCGACTAATAAATAATTCCAAAAAGAAAAAATGTCATATGCTTAAAAACAAGGAAGAATAAGACACGGCTTCGAATCAACTGAAACACCTTAACAGGTTTTATGACATGATGGCTAGTGGAAATATAGTGTATCAATATTTTATGTACTCATGCAAGCGTCCAGGTTTTTTTATAAAGTATTATGAACGTTGCTGTGTCATTATTATACGATAGATTAGTATATTACACAGAAGAGTTTCGTTGCATCCTCTACAACTTCTTGATAATTTTCTTAATACTAAATAAAATATTAAATAAAAAATAGATGTATTAAATATCGTAAAATGCAAAAAATAAAAATCCCTCCATGTTTTCTTTAATTTTAGTAATTAAAAAAACTATTAAGAAAAAGAGATAAGATGATTTAGAATTATCCATTAATATAAAAACATTTTTAATCTTTTAAGGAGTATCAAATACATTTTTAAAAGCTTCTAATTGCTTAAAAGGGTTCTATACAAACAGTGTTTGAAGGACAATGAGTAAAAAATCAATATTTCTACACATTCAAAGTGTGTTGATAATTTTTTTTTTTTTGTATAATGAATATTTTATTATTTTTTAATTAGAAAACTTGCAGGCACGCATTAGGAAAACAGATGTGAGAATAAAGTTCTCCTTTCCAAGGCATGAATCTTACCTCACCACATCAGCTATCCATGTTTTAATCCAGCTAGTATGGTATATAAACAAGGTTTCAACCTTTTGTTTTAGTCCTTATAGTTAAAAACTCTAGGTTTAAATTTCTATATAGCAAATTTTTACACTTCCTAAAAACTAACAATAGAAACTAAAGTAAAAAAAATTGTTCGTATGAAATCTAAAACTTAATAAAGTTTTTTGTATAGAAATTAAACTAAAATAAAAAGTTGACCTAAATATAAAAACCAAATGATTAAATTAGTTTTTTTTATAGAAACTAAAATGAAAAATTGACCTAAATATAAAAACCAAATGATTAATTAAACCTGTAAACAATATAACGTGCTACTATAGGCTTGTTTGGAGGTTATCCAGCAGCACAAGTCAGACCAATTTTGATTGGGCAAATAGTAGGCAGCACCAAGCATCACATGCAAAAAAACTACTACAACCATCCATTTTGGTAAAATATATTTTGAAAACAATTTTCTCATGACTTTGGAACTAGAACCACGTTCCATTTCAGTCCTATTCAGCCTATTCTTCTCCATATTTTATTAAATAATGGAAGAATGAAAATAGTTTCAATAATATATAGTCAAAGAATTGTTAGTAAATGGGAACATACGCGCAGGATGTTGGGCGGTTCCATACAAGTCCTGCAATCACAACAAGCTGCTACCCATCACAAAGTTCTAATGTCAGCAACAAATTGCATCAATAAAAAACACAAACTTCCGCAATTTGTAAAAATATATGTTTCAAAATAACATCTGAAGCAAAAGCTGAGAGTAAAAATATGAAAGAACCTCATCAAAGACACCAACTGGACTGTCCTCATAACTTGCTAGAAAGAAACCACCAAGAGTGTATCTGTATCAGAAATCACAAGTTTCAAAAAATAAACTTTTATATTACCATAGACAAAACTTATATATAGTTCCTTCAATGTTTTTAGCATTGATCTCCAATCAGAATTGGAATTTCATCTCGATATAAACAACATTAACCTTATGTACAAATCTTTATTATCTACATGAAACTCTAATTCTAATCAGTACCAAAAGTATCTACTAAACTGGATGTAAGTTTTGTCCAGTTTTAACCACCCTCTTCCCTGTCTCATGAATGGAATTCTTTCATCTTAGAATTGAAAATATTTTATTAGTGAATGAAATAGTCTGCAAATCCTATCAAAGTGTTGAAACTTACAAGTCATCAAATACTACACACAAAATGAATTTGAATTTTTTTTTGAATTCTTGAAATAATTCCAACCAAACAAATATATATAAAAGACGAACTGTTTCTTTTTGAAGGCAAGAGAGTATGATTAAACTTGGAAATAAATAAATAAGCAGAAAATCACTTGCCCTTTTAACTGCACAAACTAAACTCAGGGGCAATTGGAAAACTAATCAGTGATAAAATATATTCTCATTTTTCTAGTGATACTTCTAAAGCAACTTTCAATAAAAGACACCATGGGATATGTTGAAGTACCTACCCAAAAGCTTCAACCAATTTGAATTCTTTTGGAATGTAAGCTCGAGCTTTCTCTGCTTTCACAAGATGGAGTTGATACCAGGCACTGATAAACCCAGAAACAGAACCAGTTAATTAGTTAAATCCCCACCCTCAGTGAGCAATAATAGTAACTATATATAGAAAGATTTGTTACACTTGCCTGCCTCTAAATACCCATGGCGGCTTTCCATACCCAGATGAAGATTTTGCCTCTACAGCTTCCATAAAGTCTGAAAATAACACATTGAAAACCAAATTGAACAGAGACTCAAATTTGTCAGAAACAGATTATCATTTAAGTTAATTGATTATCATAGTTTCAGTGAAAAGTGGTGATAAACTAATTATTACATTCATAGAACCAGTAACATAAAATTACAATGAGAGAAACTAATGAATGCATTAACATTAGGAGGCCAGAACAGAACTTACATGATTGGGTTTGGTGGCTGTAGAAATGAATGAAAGAAGCAAAAGGGAAGTTGTGGCTATGGATTTTAGCCCCAAGGAATGGAGAAAGTGCCGTAAATGAAGATGGAATTGGTGAAAATATGGTGAGAGAAGAAGAGTGGCAAGGTTTGGTACAAAACAGAAATATGCGGAAATGAATGAATGGATAAACCAAAACACTTCATCTCCTTTGACCGTGACGTGTCTTGCATGCGGTAACAATGATTTTTCTTGTTTACTTTGTGTGTGTGTGTAGGATTAGGAAAGGTATTTTAATTAATATGTTAAGAAATTAATTTCTTTTTGAATTAATGATGGTTAAAGTAGATTTCATTTCTTTTACAAAATTAGTAATCTTTGATAAAAAATTAAAATAAGGCATAATTTATTAATGGATTTTTTTATTAATTCATATTCCACCGTAATGTAATATTTTCTTTATTTTTTGAAAATATAAGAAATAAATTATATAAATATAAATATAAATAAATATATATATCATATAATTTATTTATTTTAATTTTAAGCCTTTATAATAAGTCTCTAAATATGTAGTTTGTATATAATTTTTTGTGCGAGGAGTTCTTTTGCCTTTGCTAGCTCTACCTACAAGGCAATGCTATAAGTCGATTACTGGATCCACATAAAGTAATGTATCTAGATTTTATTTAATTGTAGCAACATTTTTGCGCCTCTACTTTGCCACCAGAATCTAAGGAAGATCGTACTTGGGCCATTCATCTATGATGTAATCAATATATTATATGCATGCCATACCACTTAAGACTTAACAAAGAAGAACTAACGAATTTCAACTTTACCATCATCTCTCACACGAATTCTTTTTGAGACGACGCGAACACAGTATACAATTAATTAAATCTGTAAAATATATTGAATAATGATGATAGAAATAATAAATCTTGCTCAAAAATTATTTTAATATTATATTAAGTTTTAATAAATTATATTTATAAATAATGTATGTTTACATGTTCAATTAACTTATTTTTAAATAAAATATTTATTTTATAACTTTTTTGAAAACGGAGGTTGAATTATATTTTCTATTCTTTGTTTAAAATGACAAAATCTTTAATGATAACATAGTAAGATAGTCTAAGGCTAAAAAAGAGACTATTTTTTATACACTTCAATTTCAATATATTTTTTTGTAAACAAGTCTTTTTAGACACCAAAACTCTAGGAATTGAAAAGAAAAAGAAAAGATAAACTATTTCGCAAATACTCTCCAAGGTGTATTAAATTATGGGCAAGAGAAAATATTTTGCAACTATGCTTTTTGTTTCTCAAATAAAATAGAAACTTACTTTGTGAAACTTCCACATAATTAATTTTGCTACTATTGTTTCTCAAACAAAACAGAAACTTTGAGAATTGTGAAACTTGCCCATATAAAAGAAACTAAGCTATATTTCACAAATATACTCCTGACTAGAAACTTTCGCTTTCACACCTGTTTTTGCAAATGATAAGTTTAGACACACGTACGTGCTGTGAGTTTTGAAATCATAAAATTTTATATAATAAATACAACATAACTTTATCCTATAAATTACACAACAATTTCGAGCTTTATTCTATAAATTAAGAAAAAGAAAAGAGACATGCTTTCTTTCTTTGGTCCTATCAATATGGACCTACAGTAGCTTTACAAGAACAGAAATTTCAAACACAAATTGAAGCTACACATATCATTATGCTTTCTCAAACACAACTGGGAGCACATTACCATCCAAGGCCAACAAAATCTTCCCATTCTCACGCAAACCACCAACAATGCCACAGTCAAACCTACACAAGGGGCATACATCTGTAGGACACCAACCTATATAATATGTACCTTTGATTGGTGTCTCAGTAATTCTAAAGTAATCATCTCTGCCTGATGCAGCAATGAGCCTCCTTCCACTCTCACTATCCTTCTTAGCCAAATTCCAATTTGTGCCCTGCACACATATTGAGGCAGCTGAGAATGTCACCTTGAGGTCCCTATTCACCTTCACAACATCATCTTCTTCTGCAAAAGGGGTGAAGAAAAGGGGTAAGCCCTCTGCTGCATCAGAATTCTCTTGACCTACATATAGAGGGCATGGATTTTTTCTGCTTAACAAAGTGGCGCGGCCTCCAACGTCGGTTATGGCAGGTTTGATGTAGTAATCTTTGCCAGGCTCAAGAGGGTTGCCTTGTGTGTCTAGGACTGGGTGGTTATCAGATTGTGTTAATGCTGATGTTGCAATTACAAGCCATACCATAAGGCTAAGGCTCGTAGCAATTGATCTCATTGACATGATTGTCTATATAAATATAACTAATTAACTTCGCTTGAAATAAAGAAACTTTTAGCAATGTGTGTTGCTGTGTGTTTTGTGTTTTAGCAATGGGGAGGTATTTATAGGGTATGGTATGGAGTACGTGGCAAGTCTTGGAGATAGATAATAAAGTGTTGGATTGATAAAAAGTCTAAGATGACTTATCCAAAAGCATTGCTTGTACCGGCAAGATTCTCTCAAGGGTGAGACGACTATTGTGTTTGGAGAGTTAAAATGAGACATGATTTCATTTGTAGATTGGAAGTCAAACGATGTGTTTGGAAGGTTATAAAATATAATAAATGATTTGTTTTTAAAATTTTCAAGCATTTAATGATTTCAAGTTTAGGTATGGCAATGCTACCAATGCAGCGTGTCGAGGGTAGGGTTTACTCTCTTCTGTAGGTCAGTGGAAAAAAAACCCAAAAAATCAAATGGAATCAACAAATCTAAAGTTATCACGTTTGAGATGTTCGGTAGGAGGAGTACGGTGTGTGCAGATCACACATTAACTAATTGAGAAATTCTAGCAGGAGGAGTACCGTGTCGTGTGTGGAGATCACACATTAACTAATTGAGAAATTTTAGCAACATGCCCTCTCATACTTTCCTCCTAACACATGTTTAAATTTATTGGAAACTACAAAAATCATGAAAAATAGTCATTAAATAAAATGTAAAACATATAATTTTTTTTTAATTTTCAATAAATTTTAACCAATTAAAAAGAGCATTTTCAAAAAAGTATGTCAATAAGTATATTATTAACATTTCTAATTAAGATGATATTAAATTGAGTGTCAAATATGAGACTTTTTTGTGTCCTTAGCAAACTTATAAGAAAATGAGACCCTCATAATCATTTGAATGTTGTTCTTCTTGCATCTTTGTTGCAAAAATAATCAATAGTTCTTTCATAATCAAGATTCTTTAATTTAAAAAATTATTTTCAATAGAAATCAAAATAAGACTATTTAATCTAGCTACCTTATGACATAGTAGATCATGAATAGGATTTTAACAATTTCAATTTAAAAAAATTTCTTTGAGCAACAATCATAGGAATAATTAATATTATTCTATAGGTTACACATGCAATAGGAAAACAACTAAATGTCTTCAAAGAACTAAATACCATAAAGCTTGATCTCTTGATTCAATTGTTAAAACTTATCTAACGACTTTTATAAATTCTTCAAATAAAATTTTACCATCAAGATCATATGAACTATAATGTTTTAGATGAGTTTCACGATGTTTACACATAATTTCAAGTCTTGATTAGAGAATTATTTAAGTCTTTTAATACTAAACAATAATCCAAAAGTCTCCTCACATGTGTTATAATGCTCAAATTTTCTTTTAAGTAAGCCAACTGCTTGATCTACAATATATAAAAAATAATAGAACCTAAAAGACTCTTCAACATACTCAATGTTTGATTGTGTGCATTCAAAAAAATCTTCATTAGTGTTTTTTTCCTACGAATTTCATGTTTTTGAACAAACACGCATTCAATATCCATTTCATTTGCAATTTTTTGGCACTAGTAATAGTATGTGAAAAACCAGGTTCTGTATATTTTTCCAAGTACTTAATCAAACCCTTTACTTGTTTTATAGCCACATCAATGCGACATGTCTCTTTTGTTTGCAAACTTTTGCTAATTTCATTTACAACAGTTAACTACAACTCAAACCATTTAATAATCATAACTACTAAAAAACTCAATTCCCAATTTCATGAGTTGCCTTATTGGAAATTGTTTTATTTCTTATGATAAAAATTATATAATTTTAATATTTAATAGACTAGTTTTTTTTTGTACCCTTCTACATATGAGACCCTAAATAGTCATCCACCTTGATCGTACTCAAGGTCACCACTAATCAAAGCGTATCTTGACAAATATTGTTATATAGGTATACCCACTAGGATTGTTATTAGATCATCCAGAAAATGTCTAGTTCTATAAACTTCATCCTAGAAATATCCAATCCTCATCATAAGAGAGGGGTTATAAATCTCACATTAATTAATGATATGATCAAAATTAAACTATAAAAGCAGAAAAGAGGACAATTTTCATCTTACAAATCAATTTTGTAGGATTGAACTAGATTAAATTTAATATAAATTTTATTTTCAATATGTTCAATCCTCAACATGAGGAGTGTGAGTTGAAAATCTTATATAATTTAATGATATTACTAAATTAAAGTATATATATATATATATATATATATATATATATATATATATATATATATATATATATATAAGACACGACTTCTTTGAGAACACTTTGTTATGTGAGAATATAAGAATAATTAATAACAACTATTAGATCATAATAAGAAATAATAGACGGTTGAGATTAAAATATTTACAAATTCATATTAAAATATAATATAACCATCGAATCTCTAAAATATTGATTGAATAAATCATATCCTAAAATATTTCAACTATCATCAATCCATCATCATTACCATGACCATCATTACCTATGCTGTCATGACCATTGTTGTTGTCACTGCCACCGCCACCACCACTGATGATAATGGTGGAGAAAAGATGATCATGGTAACAGAGGTGATGACGATCATGGCTGCAAAGGTGGTGTGGTTGACAACAATGGGGTGACGATTGATGATGCCATGATGGTGATGATGATAGCGATGACAATCATTTCAGGTGAAGATGGTGACAATTGACACAATGGTAGTGACAAAGATAATCATGGTGATGGCTCAACACAATGATGATAGTGATGAATTAATTGACATATTATAGGAAGTGATAATTGAAATTTTTATAAATTTATTTATTTTTTTTGTTAATCTTTTAGAAAATTTGATATATATATATATATATATATATATATATATATATATATATTAGATTTTAATTTGAAATTTTAAATATTTTAAACTTAGTGGTCTATTATTTTACAAAGGTGAATTAGTCCAAACCTAAATTCTAAAATATAAATTCCTTAAATTTAACGTACATAATAATTTATTATTAGCAAATGTTTTAGATAACATAGTATAAGTAAATTAGTCCTATTTAATATAATAAAATATTTATTATTTTATTTAAATTAAGAAATATTCGTGTAATTGATGCACACAAGCACGTTAGTTTTTTTAAAATTGTTTGCATGTTGATTTTTTTAAACTATAGTAATTAATATTTTTAATTTCTGAGTAAGACCCTAAAGTATCTCATAAACTTCAGAATTTTCACATTATTCATCTTTCATAAGATGATCCTAGAAATCAACTTTCATTTTCGCACCTATATTTTGCAAATGATGAATTTACACACAAGTGCAGTGAGTTTTTAAATCACAGAAATTATACATGAATACAACAACTTAATCCCTTAAATTACACATAACAATTTGTACCTTTATTCCATAAATTAATAAAATAAAGAGACATGTATATCTTTCTTTTGGTCTTATACATCGACATACGGTAGCTCCAATTATTAGCCAACATTACAAGAAAAGAAATTTCAAGCACACAACACAAACACAAATTAATTGAAGGTACACATTTATTATGCTCTCTCAAACACAACTGGGAGCACATTACCATCCAAGGCCAAGAAAATCTTCCTATTCTCACGCAAGCCACCAACAATGCCACAGTCAAACTTACACAAGGGAGACACATCAATAGGACACCAACCAATATTATAAACACCTTTAACTTGTGTCTCCGAAATCCTAAAGTAACTACCAACACCTCCTACAACAATGAGCCTCCTTCCACTCTCAGTGTCCCTCTCACCTGCAAGCATAACGTGCCAGCTGAGAATTCCACCTGAAAGTCCCTATTCACCTTCACAACATCATCTTCCTTTGCAAAAGGGGTGAAGAAAACGGCAAAGCTCTCTTCTATACAAAAGTGTTCTCTTGACCTACAAATAAAGGGCATGTGCCGTTGTCTACTATAGTGGCACGGCCTCCAATGTCTGTTACCGCTGGTGTGATGTAGTAATCTCTGCCAGGCTCAAGAGGGTGGCCTTCTGTGTCAAGAACTGGGGGGTTATCAGATTG
Source organism: Glycine latifolia (assembly GCA_013407115.1). Taxonomy (NCBI): domain Eukaryota; kingdom Viridiplantae; phylum Streptophyta; class Magnoliopsida; order Fabales; family Fabaceae; genus Glycine; species Glycine latifolia. The sequence goes on along the minus strand of CM023952.1, from coordinate 31,949,967 downwards.
TGCTATTGCTGATGTTGCAATTACAAGCCATGCCATAAGGGTAAGGCTTGTTTCAATCAATTTGGTTGACATTGTTGTGTGTGATTTTTTTACCTTACTCAACCAATAGAGTTAAATTCTCTTGGTATAAGTAGCTAATTAACTTCTTAAGGAACAAAGAAAGGATTTCTGGCTTATGGAAATGTGTGTTTTTCTTTTTAGAAATGGCTAGGTATTTATCGGATATGGTATGGTGGCATGCCTAGGAGATAACAGTGTAGGGTATTAATGAATAAATTAAAGTCTAAGATGACTTATCCAAAAGCATTTCTTGTACCGGCAAAATTTCTCTCGAGGGCGAAACGACTAGTGTGTTTGGAGTGTTAGAATGAGACATCATTTTATTTGAAAATTGGAAGTCAAATGTCGTGTTTGGAAGGTTAAATATAAGGTGTGTTTTTAAAATATTTAAGCATTTCATTATTGTATCAAGTTTGGTAGGATTTGGGAGAAATTGATTAGGCAGGACAAAGCAACGAGTTGAGGGTAGGTTTTACTCTCCTCATCGTTGCAATTAATCTGGGAAAAATATAAATTCAAACTCGATTTAGTCAAAATGAGGTTTTTTTTCAATCAAATTAATTAAGTAGGGTTGAAATAGGATGAGTATTCATAAATTTGGATTTAATTGTTATGTATAGATCATTGGTTGAGTTTTACATTTAAGTATATAGATTAACCATTTCACCCTTATGAAATATACAATATAATAAAACAAAACAAATTCAACTACATATTTAATAAATTTCAAATATAAGATTTTACATTTTTCGATTTAATTAAACTTTATTAAATAAATTCTTATATTTTTTAACGGAATAAATTCTTATATTTAATGATTCTAAAGATATTCTAAAATTTAATGTGTATGTGTCAATTGGACTAACAATCGGTGTTAGTAAAGTTTTGTTTTATTTATAGGCAAAAGAATTTTTTTTAATCAGTATAATTAAGATAGATGACTCTCTTTTGGTACTTCAAGATATTTCTATAAGGTTTAGTCTTTTCAGTTGAAATCCAGAATTTAGTTACGTTTAAAATTTATCATTCATCTTCCAAAGTATATCACGCAAAAGAATTTTATAACAGCTATATCACGCAAGTGGTGTACTGTATAGAGAAATGATACAAAACTCCATAGAATATAGCCCCTAAACCAAATAAATTCAATATCCCTACGTATAGCGGCTAATCATGTGATATTATCGTGATGATCATGTGTATGAAATTTTACATTACTTAAAATATTTATTGAGATACTTCCTTCGTTTTAAAATAATTATTACCTTAAAGTTATTTTACACAGATAAAGATAATAATAAATAGATAAAAAAAATAGTAATTTTATCAAATTAACTTCAAACTGTTACTAATTCATTTATAGATTTTATTATCAATCATTAATATTATAAAAAATATAAATAAAAATAATTAATATTACATTAACAAGTTTAAATAATAATTAATTCATAATTATTTTTTCCTCTTATATGACAATTGTCATGGGATGGATGGAGTAAAATCAAATGATAACTTTTTTTTACTGCAATTAAATGATAACTATTTCATTACATATTAAATAATATATCTTGGAACAAAGTGAGTGATGATCGAGTTATCAATTACTTCATCCGTTCTATTATAATTGTGTTGTTAGAGAAAAAAGTTTTCTCAAATAATTGTTATTTTATAATTCAATGTAATATTAATTATTTTTTTCACTTATATCTCTTATAATATTATATCTCTTATAATATTAATGATGAATAACAAAATTTACAAATAAATTAATGATGATATAAGATTAATTTTATAAAATTATCATTCTTTTTATTTATTTATTTTTATGTAAAATAATCTAGGATCACAATCATTTTAGAATAGAGGGAGTAATTTTTTAATTATTTAAAATTTTGTTAACTTAATTTGCTTTATATATTAAAACTAAAATTTTAATAACTGAAATTGATGAATAATTTTTTTTATAAACTTTTATTGAAAATATCATTTTATTAAGTTTGATAAATGATATCTTGATGTTATTCGTATGTGTGTGTATATATATATATAATGCATTATCTTTTTGAAACATTTTGATAATGTCGTTTGAATTCTGTCTTCCTGAATGCCTGCATTCCCACAAGGCGTATACTTGGGTATCCAAATCTAAAACCAAACGTGTGCTGATTGCTGACAGTGCATCAGAGCTTTGAATTAAATGTAAAGCCAAATTAGGAATTAGAGCAGCCAGAAATTGTCGATACATAACCGGGCACACGAGGCCAATTTAATTTGGAATTTTGCGGACTAGTACGTACTACTTCATTTCAGCCACAGAATTAGATCAAATTCTAAATTTGAAATTCAATTACTTAATTGATATTTTTAGGGTAATATATGTTTATTTTTGTAATGTCTCGGTTTTAATTCTTACAAATAACCAAAAAACGATTTGCCCCAATTTCAGTTTATATGTAGGAGAGCATGGGTCAACAAAAAAAAAATACGATTTTTTTAATTACTAAAGTATTTGAAGATATTATTTTAACCAAATGTCAACATGTGAATAATTTTAATATTGAATTTGTAACAAGAAAATATTAAACGAATATATATATATATATATATATATATATATATATATATATATATAGGACTTTAATATATTTTTCATATTTGTAATAGTAATTTTCATTTTCGCATCTAAACTTCATATTATTATATTATTTTATTACCTGAATTTTTTTTAATGTTTGATTTTAACATATTGCCGTCAATGACTTAAGTGATGATGTGAAAGTAAATAAATTAAAGTGTAAGAACTCTTTAATTAAGTGGTAACATATGATAGACTAATATGGAAGGTTACGGCATCACTTAATGGATATTGATTAATTATAAATACTAAAATTAAATATAAGAAAATTTCAGGTAGTAAAATTAGAAAAAAAATAGTTTAGATAATAAAATCAAAATAGACTATATTTAGATAAGAAAAACATATTTAAACATATATATATACTATTAAATTAGTATTACAAAAATATTCACGTGTTACAATCTGATTAGAGAACAATGAAGATATCAATAATTTGAGATGGAAAGACAATAAATAACCAAGATGTAACTTAACTCATAAACACAATAGATAATCGAGATCTAAGTTATCAGTTTGTATCCCTCTCTCACTCAGGGTTAATTTGACCAAACTGAACTAGGATTATTTTTTGTCAACTTTAATTTGTAAGACTTATTTTTGACTGACTTTGGTTAGTATTATTTTGGCCAACATGGATTGAGAAAGTTTTTTCCCCTACAAACCTTTTTTCCCTGGCCCATGCAGGCCATTATCCTAGATTCTAGTGTACGTGGACCACAAGGTTGAAGGCGTTGCCAAGGAGAAAGAGAAGGATGAACATGTTGCAGTTGTTGGGGACATGCACTCCAATGGCAGAGTGGTGAGATTAGGGTTCATAATGGAAGACTAAGGGCTCAAACCAAGCCTCTGAATTTTGTTGTCCATAGTAACAAGAGGAACGACCTTCCTCGTGCGGTTAATATAAATTAGTCTTCTTTCAAATATTCTCTCTTCCTCTATTTCTCTCAAATACTTCACACAACATTGGTTATGAGAGATAATCAATATTAAATATGATTAATAACATCAGTTTTCTAATGACTGATGTTAATTAACGAATTTTTGATTTTTTTTCAAAAATATCACTGTACATCTGTTAACATTAATTCTCTCATATAACTAATATAAATTCGACAATGTAGCATGTGTACATATATCAATTTTTTCATATTTATGCTAAATGAACTAGCTAGTACAATGGTTCTATTGCTTATCTACATTAGTGTAATCTCATGGGTACAAAAGCAACGGACCCCTGTTAATAATCAATACTTAATTTAATATTTTTGTTAAAATTAAATGTTAAGTTAATATATAAACAAAAGATATAAACTTAAAATTATTAAGACAAAAGTTTAGCAATTAAATTATGAAAATCAAAACATCACAAAAAACATAATCATGCCTGATGTAAATAATAGAAACCAGATTTAATATTATTGATAGTAATATATAAATTATAAATTACAAAATATAACGATACATTTTCTGGTTAAATAATGATAGTGAATATCTCCGCTACTACAAACACTTGATAACACTGATAATTTATCTTTAATTATCTATTTTTTTATTATCGAATCATATCATCCCTCATGGTTATACTTCTCTCTTTATTTCCATATATAAATGTCTAAGTAGCATATATTATATATGGTTAATTTCTGCCCATCATTTTCCTTTCTGGTTAATTATTAGCAAAAGCTAATCCAGGTAGACTATAGATATTTTCACTTTTTAATTAAAACAGGCATAGAATCTCTCCATATTCCTGCAAGGATACTACCAATAATTGACTGACACACTATTGAAACAGCACCAGGTACAGCAGCTAGGGGATTTCCAAAGTGCCTCGTAGCCAGAACAATCCCGAGAACTGAGTTCTACAAAATGACATGGAATAACTGGTAAAATTGATGTGGAATTGGAGCAATTATCACAAATGAACTGTAGCAAGTTGCCTATGCTTAATAATGCAATTATAAAATAAATTTATAACGTGTGCTTATAGATACTGATTAAAAAATATTAAATATGTTTACATCTTTAAATATTTATTTACTTAACTAATATAATATATGTTTTTAATATATTTTTTCTATTTTTAATTGATGCCTATAGACATACCCTAAAAAACGACAAAATTCATTAATGATATCTAAGGGTCTTTAATTTTATACTATTCTTTAAAATAATAGCTAATTACCTGTTTAAAAAAATAATAGTTAATTACTTTGATAATTTTATGTAATGCTTACTTAAATAAAAATTCAATTATGATAAAAAAATAATACCAAAAACACTTATACACTAAGTGACTATTTTTCTTAGAGTTGAGTAAAATTAATTTTCATAAAAATTGTTTTGAATCATTACGTACGTACTCTCTACAACCATATACATTTTCATGCATTGATACATATTGGCACCAAAATTAATTTCATATGTTATTCAAAGGGACTAACAACTTAATTTACCTTCATGCCAACCTGAGTGGATATGGTTCGCGATGATGACACATCTACCCCAAGCAATCTTCCAAATATGTAACCAAAGAAAAACCCAGAAGCATGGAGAAGAAAGGTAGCTAAAATCACTTGTCCACCACACACAAGGATTGCTGAAGAACTCTGGGCAATAGAGTTTCCACACAAAATTGCCACAGTTGTTACTGCAATGGGTGGCATCAATGGAGAGACAAGTTTAACAAAAGGTTTGAAAAACTGGTTCAGAAATGCACCAGCCAACACAGGAAAAAGCACAACCTGTTGAGAGATAATGAAGTGAGGGAGTATCACAATTAGAACAAATTAATTAGTAACAGAGACAAACATGCATTAATTTAAGAAGGAAAGCTTACTTGCAATGTTGAAATCAATAAGCCAGATGCGTCCACTGCTACATATTTACCGGCAAGTTTTGCTGTAAGAAAAGGAGTCATGATCTGAAATGTTTTAACTTTTCAATGTGAGAAGAAAAAGTTTTCAAAAAACAATTAAACACCATTCCTTCATAAAAAACAAAGTAACCATGCATGCTTTTGAGCAAGAATTATATTTTAAAATCTGACTACTGATTGAATTAGTGAAGACCATTGTTCAAAGTTAAATGGTCTATTTCGTAAAAGAAAAAAGAAGTTTAATGGTCTATAATTCAATCGCAGTTGAAGGAGTAATAATTAAATAATATTATTTAGATTTTTAATTAAATAAAAAATATAATTTTATAACTTCATTATATAAAAAATTAAATTTTACTTATAGAAGTTATAATAACGCATCATGTATAATATTCAAAATTAAGCATGAAAATAAATTAAATATTTAACATTTAACTTCAACAACACAACAACATACATTAGCAATTACATTTAAAAACTAAATAAATATAATTGATAAACTATCAATTATTACAATATTGGACTTAATTATATTAATAATTATAGTATAAGGTTTTTTAATTTACAAATAAAAAATGCCGGTGAACCTGTTCAAATCAGTTTTGCCCTATATGTCCCGTTTTTAACTAGTTTAATCGGTTATATATTATTCTTTGCAAAGTCAATTTTTAAGATTAAATAAACTAGTTTGATGTTCAGTTGGACTAGTTGACCTGCCAGTTTAACCCGATTCTAACAACACCAATTATGAGTCTCCAATTATATTTAATTACTTTCCCGATGTCGTGTAGCCCTCTTAACTAAGGCAAGAAAATATTTTTGGTAAAAAAGATAAAAGAAAATAAGTAAAAAAGATTAGAATGTCTTACGATAAATGTTTATATTATCTTTGCGGATCATTGTGATAGATAAATAGCTAATAATAGACGATTTCATGTGGTGCTTGAGAAGTCAAATCGTTGCATATATGTATCGTACATAAAATAGATAGTCCTGTTGATAATTTGTTCAGTTTAATTCTTGTAATATCCTTATTTGTCCAAGAATAAAGAGTAAGAAAAAAACATTGACACTATGTTATTCTTATTAATTTCTATATAAAATAATTTATTATTAATCTTTACGATTAATAGAAACAATTTGTTTTTAGTCTTTTACTTAACACCAAAGACACACAGCACTTTTGTAGTTTTCAGAAATTAAAAACGAATAAAGTTTTTATAATTAAGAACCAATACTAAAAGATTTTCATATTTTTATTTTTAGAGACAAAAGTATATAATTAAACTAAGAATCATTAATACACTCTGCATTGTTTGTAATAAATGAAACAAGACATGTCTAATGCTAGTCTTCAAAACCAGAGAGAGCGAGGGACAAAAAGGCTGCGATGGAGAAAATTAATTTGTCTGCCCAAGTTCAAACGTGAGCAGATGCATGGAACTGAAATCATTACTAATTGATTGTATCACTGTACTAATGCCTACCCACATCTTGTCATGAATTAATTAATTGCACGTCAAAAATGGAAACCAAAGATTAAGACTCAAATTATAGCTATACCAACCATGGCAGTTAGGGTACTTGCAGTTGTCATTATTACAGATAGCGCCACATTTCCACTAGCAAAACAAAAGGGTCATTAGATCACCTGGTCATCAATGATCAAATACAGTAAAGCATTAATTAATTGGAATTATATATAACTGAGAATATATATATACCGTGAAAGATATGTTATAATGTTACTAGCTGTGCCTGCAACCAAACCAAGATCGACCATTTTGAATATGATGGATTGAATTATAAGAAAACTAAATAAACCACAAAATAAAAATTCATATATACCTCCTGGACTGCACCCAATTAATATTAAACCTGCTGCAAAATGTGGTGCAAGATTTAAGAGTGTGCTTATGAGAAATCCAGACAGTGGCATCACCTGAAATTTGTCAGCAATTTACACAACACAAGAATACCTCATCAAGACAAACTGTCTAGAACTAAAAAGGCTAACTAAATACCTATTTGGTATATGAGTAAATACTTTTTGGTTTCATTATGTTTTTTTTTATACAAATAACTAGATTTTTTATATACCTTGTATCGCATATATAATTTTACTTTCTTTTCAATATTATTTTGATTAATTTTTTTAGTAATATTAATATTTATTTATTTTTTACTGAAAAAGTTAGTAATATTAAGATTTATATACAATGTTCTTAGTTACAGTATATAATATGTGCTTTAATTTGAGGCAGTACGAATTTATAGTCACTTTAGGCGGTTCATCAACCAATTCAATTTAATGCAAACGGAAATAATTGAAGCCAAAAATTCATAATTGAAAAAAAAAGCTACATATATTTTTTATTGATTTTGTTTAATTTGTAGGAATAAAAAATAGTAATAGAGATTTCCAACAATTTACACATCATGTTATCAACTGAGTTAATCTGTCTTGACATATTTTATTGAATTAAATCTAATTTTGGTTTCTATATTAAAAAAACCATTTAATTCAAATCAAACAAATTATATTATTTATTCAAGATATTTTAATAATTAGTTACATAGTTATATTCCTGGGATTTTATATGAAAATAATTTTTCTTTTATTTTGGATCTTAACCGGTGAGCATTCATCTTATAAAATATAATGTAATTTGATATTAGATATTTCCTTTTCCTTTTGTTAATAAATTGAATTAGATTTAAAAATAAAAATAAGAAATAAAATAAAATGATTGCATCAAACGATTTCATATGATGTGGCTGTGCATGAATTTCATGCAGACCATGTAAAAAATCTTTCATGTGTTGCTTCTTTGAAAATAAAATTTCCAAACAAGTCAAGGACTCAAAGGGACAATAAAATAAACGGTAGAAACTGAAAATAACCACCAGTGTTAAAAATACTAACCGAATACTGAAGTAAAAAACCGTAGAGAACTTGCTTAGGCATGGCAAGAGCCCCACGAAGATCATCAAGAGTTAAGGTCATACCCATGCCAAGCATGATGATGTTGAGGCCCATAATTGTCACTTTGGGAGTGACCCAATTGAAGCAATTTGGTTTCATCAACCCCAAAACGCACCCAATTGAGACCCACAATGGAAATGCCATTGAGAGAACCTCACCAGCCAGCACAAACCACTCTCGGAGACTCCTAACCTCATTTCCACCGTACATGTTGGAGGAACTGCCACACCGAACGTTGGAACTGAAGATTCTTGTTGGTGGTTTTGGTGTGCAAAGGTTTAGCAGTGGTTGAGGTTGGGAATTGCATGTGAGTGTGATCGTAGAATTTGATTTGGTTTGAGTCAAAACAGAGAAGGCACGTTTGAATGGAATGGTTGATTGGGCAAGGTTGGTGTGTGAATGCACTGGGGCAAGTCCATGTAAATGAGGACTGCATGCAATTGATAACTGCATTCTCTCTCTCTCTCTCTCTATATATGTTGTTCCACAACCCACAAAGAAAGAAACACTACATACTACAGACCAACTACGAATATATATATATATATATATATATATATATAGGAAAATTAAAATGTTTTTCTTTTATAATTTAAAGTGATATAATGTTTGTTCTCTCTTTTGATTTTTCTTTTAAGTATTTTTAAGGCATGTGTATAAAAAATAAAAAAATAAAAATAAAATGACATAAATATAATTTAATAGTTAGGAACAAAATGAGTAACTAAATTATCATTTGTCATTCATATGTATATTGTTAGTTGACACATATTGATTGGATTGTCATGTATTATTGACGTGTATATGCACGGTCAATTATTATGTAAATACACAAATATTAAATTTAATTAAAATCTTTTAATGGTAAAATTAAAGCAAACAAACTGTACTTTTAAAAATCTTTCTTAAAATTTTAATATTTTTAGTAACCTAAGTTACAATAAATTACATAACCAAATTCAGTGTTTACCCAAAAAAATCATTTGGTGTTTTTATAGTGTGTTCCTCTTACTACACTAAGAAACGCAGTAGCTAACAAGAAAGAGAAAATGACAAATCAAGAATTCTAGTTGCAAAGCGAGAGGGGGAGAAACAAGTAACTTGAGATAACATATATTAATAATGAAAAGGATAAATTATTAGATACTCTAAGATCACAAGGTTAATTATGATCTAACCAATAATCATAGGATATATGACCTAATCTCAAGTTAGGAAGCATATATCTTAGGTCATAAGTTTCATGATTGTTGGTCGGAGTAGTCGTTGATATATTAATCTTGAATCATCTTTTTTTTTTTTGTGAGAAAGGAGAGAATGAGATAAAAATAATTAATAGAAAATCCAAGAATTGAAATGAAAAATTACATAAATATTTATAAGTTTAGTTACCTTTAAAAGAAAAAATTGGTTTCTTTGTGTTAATAAAAAAGGTGCATATATATTCTGCTAATGTCCACCTTTTACTTTTTTTTGAGTAGGAGTTAGTGGTTCCTGTGAAACCATAACATTAATTCTTACATAATTGAATCTTTTTTCCACTTCAATATAATTTAAAAAGAGTTCCTAAGCATTCTCCTATGTGTGGTTAATTGCTAAAATATGGTCTAATTTTATTTCATCACTCCCCTCTCCTTTTCCTTCTCCACCTCCACCATACTCCATACATCACTACCTCCACCATACTCCATACATCACTATCTAGCCACCATAAGCAGTCGAGACCACCACCACACTTCCAAAGAACTCTACTTAGAAATCACTTTCTATATATCCGGCTGTTATACATCTACTCTATTCAGTGTAGTGACAAGCAAATTTTCACACACTTATAATATTTAGTTTGGGGTAAAATATACTTTTGTTGACTCAAAATATTACTTTTGTGATTTTAGGAAATTTCATATGCTTTTAGTGAACCACAAGATAGAAATATTCTACCACCAATTTCCAATAAAGAGGTAAAACTATTTAGGTACAGAAAATAGAAATTAAAAACACTAATGGAAAACAATAACATGGTGAGAAGGAGGACAAGTGTACCATCTGCTTTAGTTCTATTGGACTAGTACGTACAAGTGGCCTCCCAGCCTAAAAAATCTCTCATTTTGTACGTAGTGTTCTGTTCGTGAAGAACAAGAATGTCCAGCAAGGTTTGCTAGGTATTTGATGTATGATCAGACTCTCTTTTTCTGAAGGTATTTAATGAGATAGAATATCTCAGAAAATAAGATCACAATGCTAGTAGAACACCACAATTGGCGTGAGGTGTGTGCACTGTGTGAAAGGAGAAGAGAAAGTCAGAAAGTATGTCCCTTATTATCTGAAAGTAGCTTTATTTATAACCACTGGAAGTTATTCAGGGAGAGGTTCCCCCACGACCTTGACCGAGATCCTCGATTAATGATTTGGGACGGTTGAAATCACGTTCTCTCTACTGATGCTGGCTGACAGAGTGGATTGACTTAATCTTAAACGAGTTTCCTTTTTAATTGGGCCTGTCTTTGCTATCCGTAACACGTAGGTTGCATGTTGTATGCTACTAACCCATGGCACTCCCCTCCTCATGATCACCAAATTTCGATTGACCAGCGATCATCAAATTGCTCACCCCTAGCCCTCATTCAACTACACTCATTTAAGGACATTGTGAGTATTTACGTCCTTTTACATTCATAGCCAAAAATCAGTTTTGTAGGTAAAAGGATGTGTTTTCTTGTATGAATTATTGTCTTACTCCTTTGTTTACGTCTTGCTATGTATCTATGCATGTAGTGTACCCTTTATATGGACGCTCACTACCTCGATCTGGATATATATATACTGTCAAAGACTGCAGTGGGTAGGCCGTAGGCGCATTCAAACTCAACGTACAACTAGAAGGTGTGAGGTGACTTTTTGGAATTTCAAACTCATTAGAGCAAACCCAAGGTTTAGATTCCCTATTGTTTGTTTATCATAACTTATGAGTCTATACCACCATCAACACTCGTGTCTTTCTCTTTATCAGGATCCTGATGGGTATGTGGCCACACATCATATTTACAACTCAAAGAATAAGAGAGGAGTTCCATATAAAACATTGAAATGATAAAAGATACAATGAAAGTAGGTAACTGCTCTTTATATAAAGTTTATCTCTTACATCCTGTTTACAAGTCAGAATTATTTTTGATAGTGTTTTTTATAGTCTTTTTACTTGAAATATAAAATTTAGTTTTTTGATAGTTTTTTTACTTTTTAGAAATATAAAACTATTTTAGTAGAAAATTCTTAAAAGAGTTATAACTTTGTATTCAAACAGTTATTCTCTAATCATGCAATATTATTACTCTTAACACTTTTCTTCTACACCTCCACTTAGGAGGTGAGTCATCATACCTTCGATGATCGTAGTTTCCCTACGTACTTGCGTTGCTCAAGATAGACCCTTCGGTGGAACCTGAATACGATAGCGTTTGTTGATTTCCTCTCATCCTTTGCTTCCGGGGGTGAAGGATTGGGAAGAATCCCTTTTGAGTGAGGATGGGTTGTAACTTATTGCTCCAATGTTATGGGTCTAGTTTGAATGAATATATTTATGTATCGATCATTTTGGTTGTTGTTGGGACAGATCTTTATGCCTTTGCTAGAATGTAGGCTATGATGGTTTATATAGCAAGTTGATCTTTTTGGATATTGGTAGACTAGGTGTATCTTTGAAAAATCGGTGCCAAGGCCCTCAACGTAGGTTAGATCCAAAAATTTGCTTTTTCTTGCTTTTGAAAACGTAAGTTGAGTTGCGGTACCAGAAACCGAACCGCACTCTAATTCTGATAGCGTGGGTATGTGTATGATGTCCTTACAAACTCTACTTGTACCAATGCTGTCATATTTATGCCAAATGAATTAGTTGGAACAATGGTTGTATTATTTGTCTACACTTATGTGATTCATGGATTTAACACTTCAGTTTTATGCTAACGTACCTGTGTTATCACTTTACAGTCACGTCAACATCTTTCTTAAAATACCGAACGTCAAATTATTAGATGAATCAAAAGTATAAAATTTTAAATAATGGAAACTAAAATCTTTGAAATTATGAAAATCAAAATTATTATCACCGAAAACATAATGAAGTCTGGTGTAAATAATGACAACCAGTTTCATATATTATTATAATTGTTAGTAAATTGTAGATATTAATTAGCAAAAGGCTGATACAAGTAGATATTCCCACTCCTTCATTTAAACAGGCACAATGCGTCTCCAAATTCCTGCAAGGATACTACCAATGATTGACTGATTCACAATTGCAACAGCACCAGGTACAGTACTTAGGGGATCTCCAAAGTGCTTCGTAGCCAGAACAATCTGGAGAACACAGTTCTACAAAATGGCAACGAATAACTGGTAAATTTATGTGGAATTGAACCAATGATCACAAATGAGTTGTAAAAAGCTGTTAATGCTTGATAATGTTTAGTTTAAAAAATTTGGAACAAATATATGTTTTTTATCTCCTAAATTGAAAAATAAAATCATATTTATTCCTCAAATTTCAAACAATATATTTTTAATCTCTGGAGACAGAGGACGTTAACAAAAGTGATGAAATGTACTAGTATTTGACACGTGTCCACTTCCAAATGGCATGTCATCATTTTAGTTGACGATGTCCGCCTCCCAGGACTAAATACATATTTTTTTAAATTTGACAATCTATTTTTTCTTTATTTGGAAGATAAAAAATAGATTTATCTCAAATTTTAAAAACTAAAATCAAAATTAAGTTTATTTAAAAATTTAATTGTTTAATGAATATAATAAATAATTTTAGTAAAAAATTATTTTTTATATTTTTAATTAATGTCTATAGACAGACATTTAAACAAAATTTAACCATAATATTGTAAAGTACTTTCAACACTATTTTTTAATCAAAGTAATAGTTACTTGATAATTTGCGTTTCTTACTAAAATTATTTTTTTATTTAATTAAAAATAATATTAAAAGCATTTAAAATGCTTTAAGTATGTTTGTTGTCTTTAAAAAAAACAACTTATAAAAGGCTAGGTGAACATTTGGGGTTGAGTAAAACTGATTTTGATAAAATTAAGAATAGAGATTCTTGGACATCAGCTACTCTGGTTATTGGTTAGGACTAAGAGATAAACAGATAAAAGAGATAAAAAAATTGTAAATATAATAAGTAATATGTTGAGTGATAGTGTTTCATATCACCACTCTTAAGTTAATTTTGAACCAGTAAGTACTCCATAGCCATTCATTTTTACTGAAACAAGTGTGACACGAAAATTGATTTCAGATGTTATGGAAAGGGACACTAACTTTACCTTCTTGCCAACCTGAGAGGATATGGTTCGTGATGATGACACATCTAGCCTAAGCAATCTTGAAAATATGTAACCAAAGAAAAACCCTGAACCCTGAAGAAGGAAGGTGGCTAAAATCACTTGTCCAGCAGATGCAAGGATTGCTGAAGAACTGGCCAATAGCATTTCCACACAAAATTGAAATAATGACAAAATGTGGTGGAAGAATTAAAAATAGACCGTGATGCTCAATTTGGATTCCCTATTTGATGTGCAATTTTGAGTGTTGTCTTTGGAAATCATATTGAACTTTGGAAACAATAAAAAAAAAATTATGAAGGATTAAAAATAGAAATAATATTTTATCGTAAAATAAACCATACAAGCTTCTCAAAAAAAGAAAAAACGTACGAAATCCAAATAACCAGCACAGAGCAAGGATACTAACCGAATACTGGATGAGAAAACCAGAGAGGACTTGCTTAGGCATGGCAAGAACCCCACGAAGATCATCAAGAGTGAAAGTCATACCCATACCAAGCATGATGATGTTGAGACCCGTTGATGCTCAATTTGGGAGTGACCCAATTGAAGTAACTTGGTTTCATCAACCCCAAAACAGACGCAATTGTGACCCACAATGGAAATCCCGTCGAAAGGACCTCACCGGCAAGCACAAGCCACTCCCCAACACTCCTACCTTCATTTGCGCCGTACCCGTTCGACGAAATGCCGCACCGAAGTGGAGCGACATTGGAACCGCGGATTCTTGGTGATTTTGATGGGCAAAGGCTTAGGAGTGGTTGAGGTTGAGAATTGCATCTGAGTGTGATCCTAGAAGTTGTTTTGGTTCGAGTTAAAGTAAAATGGGTGAGTTTGAGGGTAATGTTTTTTGGAACAGAGTTGGTTGTTGGAACAAAGTTAGTGTGTGTGTGTGATTGCACTATGACAAATCCTCCATATACAAACATATGAGGAGAAAACGCAATTGATGTTTGCATTTTCAACAATCTCTGTTTTTTCTACAACCCGCATAGAAAGAAGACAACAGGCAGCAATATTTTTGAATGAAAACTGGAAATGAAAATGTTTTTTATTTATATTTATCGTTTAAGTTATTTAATTTTTGTTTTATCTTTGGCTTTTTTAAAACGTTTTTACTATGTGTATCAAGAAAAGGATAAAAAATAAAAAAGAGAGAGATAAATATTTTAATAGTGTTAAATATGATAAAAATAGAATATTTAAGAACTAATAAGAATATGTAGCTTTTGATGGGTTTTTTTTTATAATTTAATGTGTTAAGTTTTTAAATAGTTCATTTACATTTATTGTTGTACTGAGGCATTTCAAATATTTCATTCTTAAATGTTCTATTTTCATTTTTTTAATTATGTACTAATTATGGTACACGTGTTAGGAAGAGTACATAAAGCAATAATTTATCATAAAAAGTAATATATATTTTTTGTTAAATTTATGATAAAATATTTATATAATAAAATATTATTTTTACTTATGTATATTACGTTAAACTTGGAGAAATAATAATAATAATAGTGAATTACATCTCAGATTATAATCATCCTTAGTCGTGTAATAATTAATTGATAAAAAAAATCCTCTATGTATTATGCTAATTTAATTTTCTTTGATATATATAAGTACAACTGAATTTCATAATTTTTTTATAATTTTATTGTTACATAATTAAGATAAATATGATGTGATAATAAATAATGCTCATTAAATTTATGGATGTGGAGTCACTTGGTACACTTATTTATTATTTTTTAAAAAAAGTTGTAGAGTTGAAAAGAAAAGTTAATTAAATTATAAAAAGTAATAACAAGTATGATGAAATGATGAGTCATTTAATGTGTTAAAAAAAGGGTTGGTTTTGAGAGGCATGAAATAAATAATCAGAAACCACCTTGGCACTCAAAATAGTATAGCGAAATTCATTGTTTGCATATAATAATAAATTGACTCTTCCTATCTACGGCATTAAATAAAGCAGCTAATGACAATGGGAGACAATGACTCAGTATCTATTTGGTGATCAACATAGACAAATGAGGATCAAGAATTCAATAATGGAAACATCAGACAAACAAATAATGTATGCCACTCAAATAATGTGTACATATTTATCTCTAAACATCTAATAACTTGGAAATGACTTCACTGCAAGAGAAGCATGTTGCAATGTACCTGCCTTTCTTGAAATAGTCCCATTTCGAAGCATGGTTCACCTCCTCAAGACTTTCATAC
Source organism: Glycine latifolia (assembly GCA_013407115.1). Taxonomy (NCBI): domain Eukaryota; kingdom Viridiplantae; phylum Streptophyta; class Magnoliopsida; order Fabales; family Fabaceae; genus Glycine; species Glycine latifolia. The sequence goes on along the minus strand of CM023952.1, from coordinate 31,933,812 downwards.
ATATACAGATCATAGTTAACCCTGCATATTGTGTACTGAATTCACCGTACCAAGAACTGCATACCGGGTTCTCTTTAAAGAAAGTCTTGTAATAATAATATAAAAATTGACCATCTGTACCTACAAGTACCGCATACCAGTACACGTACCAGATATCTGGTAACTATGATATAAACAATTTCAAGTTATTCATTATCACAACTTCTGGTCACTCTCAAGGATGTTGCCAAAACAGAGATGTTGCCAACTCCAGTCTCAGCCCACAACCAGCAGCAAAAGGTCATTCCTAACTCTGATTCTGTTTTGCGCAGAAACAAGAAGCTGTTACTGTAAGAACTACTCTCAAATATTTACTGTAGTACTTATCTTAATGAAGTTTTCCTTTTGTTATTAGCATTAACAGATAGACATTGAGATGTCACATGCAATGCTGATTTACAAACTTGCAGGTTTGTCCTTGCTCTATGACAACATATTTCCAGTTCAATAGTAATAATTCTACACTGGATGAACCTTTCCTTCGCTTTTTCTATTACATTAAATGACATTTTATTACAAAATAGTAAATACACTTACAGACAGCGTCAAAACCAGAAAAACTTAAGCAGCAAAGAGAAAAGTAAAGAACATACAAGTTTTTAGGCCAGCTCGAAAATATGGAAACACATACAACATGGATTTTGCTTCAAGTCAACTAGCATATCCATACAAATTAAAACTATTATTCTATGTGGGCTCCCTTCAGTCACATAATTTTAACTTGATAATTCTTGCTCACATGCAATTCAACTATAAATTATAGATTATCGACTTAGATAGTAGATACCAAGCTCAACAATACTCTTTACGTAACAAGTCACAATCAGGCCACTGTAGAACAGATGGCCAGAAGGGAACATCTTCAGGGGTTGCCTGTCAGATTTACGACAAACTACTGAAACCATCCCCACATCTACACAATGGAAAAAGTTTTAACTAAATGTGGTTATTAATCTCTCCTTATACCTGAGGTAGGTTTTAATTAATGTTTTAAAATGGAAAGTAAACGACTGTTTTAGTTTTTCTCAATTGAGACTAAACTGACTATTATGCTTAAATAATCTATTGTTCAGAAAACCATGTTGGTGGGCAAAATATTGAAATGCATTGGTACCAGAAGAGACTGAATATCTGCAATATGAAGTTAAAATAATTTTGATGGCACTAGAAGCATGGTTTCAGCTATTTGGGATCAAGGTAGAAATTAACGTCACCCTCAGGTTGCAAGGATTTTATCCACTAATTTCATGAAAAGCATATTTTCTTACCTAGTAACAAGTAGACAAAAGGCAACCACATAAATGAAATTAAAAAGATCATCCATGGGAGGGAACCAATCATAAACTCCGATTTACTGAACACTAAAAGAAATATGCTGCATCATTGCTTTTCTTATTTGGAATCGAAACACTTTATTTATAAAATCCATAAATTGATTCAGTAAGAAAATTATCTCATACATTTAGCATGGATTCTTATAGAAGAATGCCTATGGCAAAGACCAGAAATCTTCAGAGATATTACATATTTGCTTTTACCTTCAGTCTTTTCAGCAGAACTCATCATGCATATGATACTATCAGAGGTTCTCTGGAGCTCTCTCTAGATTTACTCTCGAAGTAGAAGTATAATATCAACTGTATCATTCCCAAAATGGTTCCTATCCCATTTGGCACCTATAAATCAGGCAAAGATGTAGGTACATGTTATACTGCAAATATAAGCCACCAAAATGAACATTTCAACTAAAATGGGCATTTCAAGATAAACACATAAAGGAGTTGGAAGGAACCTTACATAAATAAAGGCATCATCGTTGAATAATCCATAAAGTAAGAAAGAGGTGCTCATTAGGAAGGTGGAAAGTGAGAGATAAAAGGGCATGAATTCAACACTCTTTGTCTGAATGACCAATTTCTGAAAAATATAGTAGGTAATGTAAGTAAATTCACCCCTAAAAGATAATCCTCACATTATAGATGCCTATGAAGGAAACAACACACTCACAATTATAAACAATGGAGAGGCAAACATTGAAATGAGAGACGCACAGCTCAAGAACCCCACAAAGAACCGACGCATTATAATATCCTCTATTTGCAAGCTCCCAACCAATACGATTGCAAATATGCCAAGAACTGCCAGCAATAATCCAACCATTCTCACCTATCCAATGGCAGTTTAAAATACAACATGTTAGGGACTAATCACTGAACTTTGGCCTTTATCATATAACAAAAGTAAACTTCCAAATTCCATGAGTATCAGAAATTTAACCTTCTTTGCTTTATCAGCATACATCAGGAAGATGATTGTGTACACAAACTGAAAGACTGCTCCAATTGAATTAACAGTTGTAACCAACAAATTATCAGCAGATATCAGAGGTGTGCCATACCACATGCATATCAAGCAGTTCAGAAGGGAATAAATATATGGCAACCCTGAGAACATCTCTGTTGACCCATTTCTGATCATCCTCCTAAATGTGGGTCTATAATTCAAAACAGAAAAAGAGTTACACAATGAACCCAAATAAACAACAAATTCTTCAAAAATCCTTAATGAAACTTACATGGGAGACACAAACAACCCAAAAGCAAACACATTTCCTGCAAATAAGTAAATTAATACAGTGAAATGTGATTAATTAATCAACTAAGAAAAGTGGGTCATTTTCTTTTTTGGTTTACCAAAATTATCAAAGAGGAAAGTACCTGCAACTCCAGCTGCATCCTTGGCAACTTCACAAATGGAAAAAGCAGCAAAGAGAGACATTTTCAAACAAGCAGCAATTCCAGACACGAACAAATTTAACTAAATGAAACCAAAGTACCAAACCCTCAATTATACACTTTGCAACAAATTTTGAGACATGCCCCTGTGGTCTGTGCTTTCTCCCACCAAGTTCCCCTTTTTTCTCTCCCTTTAAAATCAACATATGATTAATGCTAACCTCATATATTATATACACTGTATGAATTTATTTATAAGGGGTTGTAGCAAAGGAGTTCACAAATAAAATAAAATGACTTTGGAGCCACGAAAAAGAAACCAATTTGCATTTGGTATTTGAGTACGTCCACACGTTAGAGTGTAAGTTATTGAATTTTATGAGAGCGGCGTGTGTTTGGAACAGAGCTGAGCTGTTAGGATTAGGACGAGGGGCACCCTCGTCAATGTACTCACTTTCCAACTGATTTGACATTTCTCTTGAAAATATGAATTTTTTATTTTATTTTTATAAATATATTTTATTTAATTTTAGTGTTTTTATGAATTTAATATTTATAAACTAATTTTTATAATCTATCTATCTACTGTAGGAAAAGAAATCCCCTCCTGTGTCACGTATCATTTATTTAGCAATTTTTTCCCTCCATTTTTTTCTTTTACTTCTTTTACGGATTTTTTTTCACATTATTTTCTTTGTATGTGTTTTCCTTCTTTGTACTTATACTTCTTTTTATGTGTATTTTTTACATTTCTCATCAAAGAAGACAATAAATCATGTGTACAATTTCAAAGCATTATAGGTGATGTCAATGTAATTTTTTATTTTAAAAAATTCAAAAGATCCTTTGTTATATAAAAAAGTGGTAGAATGGACTCCCATGGAGAAATAGCCTAATATTTTTAGATGCCAATGATATATTAGAGTTTGTCATTAGAGACGTACCTATTCAAAAGATTATTGTATAAAACCTAAAATAAATATATGTAGTTCCAGTAGTTATCAAATTTAGGAAGGTTGTCACCAAGTTTTAGATTTTATAAGAGATTTAGAGAGAATCCAATCTTTAACATGACTGCATGAGATTTTATCCAAGTTGAATATAAGAATTTAATGTAGCTGCATATTCAAAATTCAAATTTGTAAAGTTGAGATTTCTAATTAAACTAAAATAATCTTACAGCAATCCATACACTTGATAATATATAAATGGGATAATGATAACATATAAAATATTTATTTCTCATTTTGTTATTTCGGAGCAAGTTTCCAAAAATCGTTGATTCTCAACGTATTCTTTGACATGGTAAAAGGTGATATTAATTTAAAGAAAATTCTAAATTACTCTAAGCGCGGACCAAAGTGTTGTGTTTACGCTTTTTCATAAAATTCATTTTAAGAGTTAACACGTAATTTCGGGATGGTTGCTTCCACTACTAAATTTCCCGAGATGATAGACGTACAGCATAGCTTCATATTTTTTTTTCATTTAATTTTAAGAGTTCAGTTAATCCAAAACTCTCAAACTTATTTTTTTTAGGTATAAACTCTGAAACTTATCATTATCTTTTTATTATTTATACGAATCTAAGATATCTTCTGCTGTTTCTTTATTTTATTTTGAAAAATCCGGCTGAAAGTTAAAAATTAATATCTTGAAGTACTAAATGTCTAAATCTATTTAACATAATAATATTTTCTCACAAATATTCTTTATATACACAGATTTAGATGAATCAAATTGTTAACTACTTATGTAAAAAAAACATTGTTATCTATTAAATATAGCACTTGATGTTGATATTTCATCAATTAATTGATGGGTTTTCAAAGACGGACTGATATAAATGGTAGTCCAGATTTACAGTTTGAAAATAACAAGGCAATCAGAACTTTGGATCCAGCTGGATAGTATATAATAATATAATAATAATTTGGAACTTTGCTTTATGTTTGGGACCGTAGTTTTCAAGGAATCATCATGGAAACATAATTCCAGGTAAGTGAAGACCACCATGAATGGTGCTTCAAAGTTTTAGAAGCTATGGAGAAGGGACATAGAACATGAATCTTATATAAGAGGAATTTCAGTTGATGTAAGTACTTCTACGGTTTTAAACTTTTAATTACCAGATATCGTTAAACATTTGAGTTGTAATCGTGCACATAAAAAACAATGATTTTTTTAATTCGTACAATTGGAATTGGTTAATTAAAGACAGCTACTGTGTTTATTACAATTCGCGCACCTGATTAATTACTGAGTTAGATTCACTTATTGATTATATTATATTATTTGCAAACTGTTAAATATGTTTTAATTTTCACTTAATAAAAAATTGGTCAAAGTATTTTAAATTAAATTCAAAAGACTTAAGCAAGGTCGTGTTTCTGTTTCACAATAAAGCCCCTCTTCTTCTAATTAAATATTATTAGTTTCTTTTACAATTAAGAACATGCTTGTCGCGACATTGTGAGTTGTGACCTGATGGAACTCAAAAAAAAAAAATGTTAATTTCATAATTGTCACCGGCTTTATTCAATATGGCATTCCACTAATTTTCAAAATAAAATAAGGGATTAGAGTCAAGATGCCACGCAACTTTTTGAGTTTATATCACATTTCTCAATAGTTATGAGTATCATGTATCCATGAACCTGAATGATAAATATTTAATTAAACCTGCATGAAATTTATTATTCATTCCTCATTTAACTTCAAAGAGATAAGATAGCACAAAAAGAAAGTCCATCCTAATCCAAAAAAAAAAAGATATATTCAGATAAACTTAATGTTATAAAGTTGCGCGCCCTGCCTTAGTTTTACCTAGTGTATTTGGTTTTGCCTGTGCATAATGAACCAAATAAAAAGGCAAATATAAAATCACCCTATACTATCAAGCACTTGAATTACATAACCATTAAGTGTGCAGTAAGGTAATACTATAAAATACACAAGATCAATCTTTAATGAAGCACAAACGTGTATATTAAACTTGGAAATCATGCTTGGCCAAATGTTTTTTGCAATAACAATCTCCCAAGTGGACATTGAATTTGGAATTCAATGGCCTAAAGTTTAAACAAAAGAACTTACATATGATAATATTATGAGGGAGGATACTTTTACCTTTAACAATGTATTTGATGCCAGTCTAACCATTATCATAGGCTAGTCAATTAAATTCTCAATATGTATGGTGCATCTGTTTCATTCTATGTTGCTGCAATAAACAGGATACATGTTCACCAGTTGTATCTCTCCTAGAATCTTCAAGCACAAGAATACCATGGGCATTAAAATGCCTATCAAAACTATTGAAAAAACATACACCAGTTAGTTCTCTGTACGTACAACACAGACATTTTTACCCTCAATTCATGAAAACATTACATTTGTAAAATTGTATCGTATGGACTTTAAACAACATCATTGACACAATATGATAAATGTCACAGTATTAAGGAGATCAAATGAAAGGACAAAGAAAGAAAGAGTAAAGAAGCACAAAACAACAATGAAAGCCATATCACCACTGCTATCCTCAACACATCAAACTACCCTGAACGAAATGAATACTAATGTCTAAGGAACTTGGGAACATGCTCTAATGCTTGACTGTGAGTAGTGACAAATGATACGGATCAATGTCATTTGTTCATTGGACAAGGAAATGATGCAGAGGATCCCCTCCTATTCCTAAAATGAGCCCCAGAGGCATCTTTTTCTACAAGAGACAGGACAAACCAATAATCACCAAAACCATACACATAATGTCAAGATTAAGGAGCAATATATATAAGCACAAATAGTAATTAAACACCCTCTAAAAAAAATAGTAATAAAACATAATCAAAAGTAGGCTTTAATAACCTCTCTAAATTAAATTAAAACTTCTGCTATTAATTGGAGTATGAGGCGAGCAAAATCTCATAATTTCAATTTATTTAAAGATGTTTATATCCAGTGATAAACGTTTCTTTTGCCAGCACACAGTTTAACAAAAGAGACTTTACTGCTTGAATTCTTTGAAAATAAGCCATTCAAAAAATTCATTGCAGGATGATGACCAATTACATGTATTGCATGCATAAACTGTTGATTGTTGAAGCATGGCCCAATAGGAAAGTGTGGAGTGGGTAAAATCTATATCAATCATGAGAGGTGTATGGTCCAAAATATTCAAACCAATTGGAATCAATTTCTCTAGGTTTATATAGACTTTTCATGTGTCCAAAGTAGGACTTCATAGTTCTCTAACATAAAGAAAGATAAAGATTCATTTAGGTTCAGAAGAGAAATAACATGCTTACTCAACCTCTATTCAAGACCATTATACTAATGTAGAGGCTAAATCCTATTTGCATTGTATGCATGATGAAATAATGTAGTATGTGGCAAACAAGTCATGATCAATATCAGTGTATTTTATACAAATCATTTTCATCTAACTTGGTTCCAAGAGAAATTTGTCTTTGTTTTCACAGGCTAATGATATGATTGAACTGTGTAAAAAAAGAGAGAGAATATTGAAATTGAACATGCAGGGAAATGTGATATTTAACTGCGTTTTACCCCTTGAACTATTACAATAACTTCATGTTAAGGAATTATCAACTATTGTTCCATAAGTAACCATGAACTACTTTGACAAATTCTTAGTCAAAGATATTCTACTAACCCAATTTTGAATTCTTTGAAAAGAAGCTGCCAAAGTAGTTCATCGTTACACGGACAAAAAATTTCACTAATGAAGGAGCTGCCAAAGATAGTGTGACCTTGCTGTGGGAACTAGAAGAGTATGTCACGCACACTTCAGAACCAAAATTCTAAGCTTGTGTTTCGTTTAAAGAAATTAAAGATGTATGAAAGTAAAAAGAGATGAAAAAAGGTGAAATATTTGAATTAAAGTAGGATGTAGATGTGTGGGATCCATATCAACTTTTAAATTTTTCATCTCAAATTTACCCAAGGAAATTTAAACCAAACACTACATAAGTGCACATTGCGCCACCAAGTTTGTTAATGATTTTCTCTTTATTAAATCACCTTTTGTTAAATTTTCTTTTGATAAACTCACATCAGACGAAATACCTTTTGGCAATAAAGCTTGTAAAAAAATTTAAATCAAATCAACCTTCTTATAATTTTTGCCTTTACAAAAATACATAATTGTAGTGAAACAAATTAGTAACAACCAGGAGACTTATTTGTGTCTGGTTGTATAATTTTTGTCATGATTAAGTTAAATTGGTGTTGGTCTCATCATTGGAGTTGATTAATGGCTCTACTTGCCACAAGTTTGTCATGATCTAGTGTATGATTCTTAGTTTATGCAAAAAGGCTATAGATAGATCATTGGTACTATGTTGTGGCTTTGGTTGATGCTAACAAGTCATGATCTCGTCATTAGATTTGACCAGTATAACATATAACTCAATAAGTTCAAGGGCAGCATATTGGATAAAAATTAAATATTGAATCTTTTCATTAATTAAAATCTTGATTGAAGATAATTGAATTGAAATTTTAACTTTAGTTCATATCTTCATGTTGAAAGTACAACATTGTTGGTTTACTAGAAAAGAATCCACAACTAATATTTAATTATAAGTTTTCAACAAATAAAAATATATTTATTGCTAGAATTAATGTAGAAAATATATTTTCAATAAAAGAACACAATTCAAAATATATTTAGACCCAAAACAAATTTTTTACCATCAATAGATAAATTTACCTAATGTTTGTCAAAGGGAAAACATCCATTTCAACAGATAAACCAAAACTTGGAAAAAGTAATTATATGATTTACGCAACTCAAACTTAGTTCAAAGGGATTCTCCAAGTTATCTAAATACTTTGTGAGATTTTAACATGTCTTCTTTATGCTCAAGTCTAAATCTCACTTGTGTTGAATATTTTCTTTTCTATAATTTATATTTCTAAGTTTAATAGAATATTGGTTGAGTAATAATTTGACAGACTCTAAAATATTTATTTTGTTGTAAAATATAGTTGAATAGTAGTATAACTTATAATTGGAATCGTGATGAATGAAATCATTATAATGTTTATGTTTGGATAAAGTATTAATAATGAAATGATATGAGTTCTCTTCCTGTAAAAAAAACTAGGGTAAGTTTTCTCTTCACTTTCTTCATAATCTCTTCACTTTATAAATGTGTGTCTTGATACACATGATTGCAAACCTTTGAGGCAATTGCTTAATTTCTATGAAATAAAAAAAAGGAGGAGGAAGAGATCCTATTCTTATTATATTGACAAACACATACACACGTGTGTGTGTGTTAGTAATACAATTCTTTATTTGGGCCTTAATACTTTACTAGTGCCCCTTAATTAATTTTTAAAATATATAATAGAATTATTGTTTATAAAAGATAATTAAATCAATTGAATATTCCTTTTAGTTTCACTTCTACATAGTTCTAAAATATATTCAAATACAATTTATCAATAATTTTATTAAATATATTGTTTATAAGTAAAATTAAAGTTGCATACAACGTTAAAGTCTTAACTAGCAAAAGTTTGCAATTGAACTAAAACCTAACATACTTAATGGATAATTAAGTTTTTAAAACATGTTAATTGAGACTCTATTTTTAGTTTTTTTGGGGTACTTCCATACTTAAACATGTATAAAACTTTACCTTAAAAATAAAACATTTTAATAATCTTTTTTTTTTCAAATGAAAATACTCTTCTAACTTGGCTGTGATGAAATAGGATGCAATTAAGAGAGAAATGAAAAAAAAATGTATTTTCCCTAGCTATTTGTATGGATTGGAAAAAGTGATGAGAGGAATGAAATAATAATTTTTAGTTCTCACCAAAATGTTTTTCCAGTCCAAGAGACATCAAATGGAAGGAGAGAAATGATGGTTTGTGGTTTTTTTTTCATATTTATTTTAAGTAATAAAAAATCAAATATTTTTTATAACATAAATAAATATATTAATAATAATAATAATAATTTTATGTTAAAAAGTAGTGAGATAAAAAGTTTTGATTTTTTAGAGTTAAATTTACTTTTTTAAAACAAAAAATATGTTTACATTTTTTTTTCTTTTTATTTCTATTTACATTCAAACTACCAACAAGTTATTAGTAAAATTGATTGATTCTTCAAATCAATGTTATAACTCAAAAATTCATATTCAAACAAAATATTTTTATCTATCTTATTTGTTTCTTTCAATTTCATTTCTTATCTAAACAGAACACTAAGTTTGGAAATATTGTTATAAAAAAAAACTGCAAATTATAACAAAATCGAACAAGTTGAACGAATTTGAACCACAAATTGTACCTAATTTCGTACTGGGAAGTTGTCTTTCCATAGATGACGTGCCTGTTTCCAAATTCCGTTAAGGAAGTAACTCTAGTTTAGGGCAAAATTCTGCATCAGTCTTAATTGCTGCTACAGGGCCACAGCTTGCACACTTTTTGTTTGTTTTAGTTAAGAGTGTCTCCTTATTGAGTGTAAGATCTAATCTCTTCTAATTATCTAAATATAAAAGTAAAAGATAGATCTCTCTTAACTAGGTTTGTTCCATTTGAATCCTAACTTATTTTTAAGAGGTGAGAATTCTTACCACACACGGTAACATGAATTACAGAATTAGTCACAGACTCATAGCATGCTTACAACTCATTGTGTGTGTGTGTTTTTTTTTTAAAATCTAAGATATTTTCATACGGAAATAAAAGACTAATCCTTTAAAATATTAAAATTTATTTAAAGGACTAACATTTTCCAAAAAAATTACGATGATTATATAACATAACCACATCAACTTGATGTAAATTTATAAGATTCAATTTGGAGAAGGCAACTTCCGGAAAAAAAAATACTTTGGAGAAGGTAAAATACTAAACTAAACAGCACTCAGTAGTCAGTATCGAATTATGGGATAAAAGTATTGGTTAATAAGTATCTAATGAAAATTAAATATTTTTTATAATTTTGTTAACATCAAGACTTAAGATTAATTTTAAATAATTTTAAAAAGGATAATTGAGTTTTTAATCCATCAACATTTTAAATTTTAAATTTTTAATCTCTTAAATTTTTCTTACCAATTTTAGTAAGTCATTAATTTTATGTCACCATTTGTGGTCTCTATAAAAAAATTATTCATTTTTAATTTTTCATTTATTTTATAAATAAAGAATTTATTGCAATTAAACTCGACCCAATCTTTTCTTAAAAGATTAGGTCATTTCGAGTTTTTGCATTTAGCATTGGATAGACCCCATATAATAATTGTTATAGCTCTACCCTATCTTTTATTTCAGTTCTTCGACGTCAAAGACTAATTTTGAGTATAAATAAGGGATTAAAAATGTGTAATTTTTTTAAAAAAACTAAAAATATTGACAAAAAATTAATGAAAAACTAAAAATTGTTAAATTTTTTTAGGACTGAACATTAGAATTTGAAAAATGTTGAGAGATTAAAAAATTTAATCAATCCTAAAAAATATTAAATATTGTAATATACACTTTTAATAAAATATTTTTATTTTAGCTATTTAAAAATAGTCTTAAAGATAAACATTAACCAGAAAAGTTTTTTTTACTTTTATTTATTTAAACATTCATCTTAAATGCTTCAAACTATTGATGCTCAAAAGTTAATAAATACTTTTAACATTGGCAATATGTCTTGCAAATATAATTATGAAATTAACATCAAAATTTTATATTCATAATTTATAATTATATCTCACATTCTCATGAATTAACTAATTGAATTAACATTGTCATTGCGAAATGATAATTCAACAATCAGACAAAAAGAGTAAGGATAAAAAAAGTGTTTTTGTTTTCAATAAAAAGAGGTTGAAACATAAATAACATCTGATGGAGTCACGAAAGGGACAACCGTCACATTATTACAGTGTCCAGTTATTGTACAATTCATTCAATGAGCATTCCTCAATCTGTCGGTGGGCCAATGAAATGCTGCCACCGCAACGTTTCACATGGTCTTCATCTCATTCTATCACACTCCTATACTATAAATTACTATTTGAAATCTAATTTTATACTATTTTTTAAGAGAATTTTATACTATTAAAAATCTTAATCTACATATTTGAAAGTGAGATTCTTACTTTTTTTCACTCTCTAATTTACAGTTTCAATTTTGTCTCTTCTCTCCTTTGGTGGCACGTTACCTGACAACTAATTAAGTCTAAGACATTTGTTTCTAAATCATCTCAATTTGTTTTTGTTTTATATATATTTTTTTATCTATGTATGTATTTGATATTATTATTTCTTAACCATGCACGTGCAAGTATTTAGTAACAAAGAAAATGACAGATCCCTATATTTATCATAAAATAAAATAAAAACGAGAAAATAGAAGTCAGATATAAATATGAGAGAAATTATAAAGAAGTACTGGTAGTATTAGTAGCAGTTTCGACTTTCGAGAGCAATTAGCGGGTAGAAAGTCTAGACAGAATATGGAGATAAAAATGAATATTCTCTAATGTATTGTTAAAATTTTTAGCATGTGCATTTCATAGGATAAGTATTTTTTTATTTAATCAAAATTTGTAATAACTAAAAATTTCTAATATTTAAATTATATTTTATATTTATAATAAACAATTTAAATTGTAATAATTTTGTAAACTATTAATAAGCTTTTTGATAAAAACTATTGAAATTTAATTTACATTGTAATTCTCAGATCAATTTTGGGATTTGGGGTGAGAGTGACAACCACTTTTTGTTAAGTAGTTTGGTAGAATTTATTTATGAGAGATTTAATTTAGGTGAAGGTGAATTTCACATTTGAATAAACTATCTTTAATAATGATGAAAATTTATATTTATATTTATATTCTTTTTTTGTCTTTTATATCAATAAATTTGACCCACATTTGATAAAAATACACAATATTAATAAGGATATACATGTGAAGATGAGTCCCACCGTTCCAAAAGAATATCTTTGATAAATGTGAAAATGTGTATTTACATTTATGTCCTTCTTTTATCTTTTTTTATCATTAAATTTGATTCAAATATGATTAAAAGGCATACATATTGATAAGGGTATATAGTGTTTTATAATTTTACTATTTTATTTCTCACATATTTCTCTAAGCAACTCAATATCCTATTTTATTTCTCTTTTCTTTAATTATTTTTCTTTTATTTTCATTTATTCTATTTTTTTTTGTGTAATTGTGAAAACAGTATGCGAAATAAAACTTCAAAAGATAAAAAGATAAAATATAAAAAATACTTAGTTGAGATAATGCTACATTTTAAGAAGGCCAACCTATCATTTTGTTTATTATTTAAGATATTTAAATATGAGCAATGCTACATTTTTTTATATAAATTTTTATAAATATTTTATAAAAAAACTTAATATTTATGATAAGTGTCTATTTTATATAATTAAAATTCATAATAAATAGTTTTTAAGATATGTTATATTATGATTAAAAATCATAATATATAAGTACCTTTGAATATATAGATTATATTTTCTTTATTTATAACTGGGGCAAAGAGGTACTTTGTGCCTCTCTAAATTTTTTAAATAATAATAAAATAAAAATTAAATATAGTTAATAAAAAATAACATAATAAAAAAATTTAATAATATAAAAATATCGAAAAGTTAATGTAAGTTAGAAGAAAAAATTGAAAATTAAGAAGTGATTTAAGGATAAAATTGTCCAATGAAATGTGTACACTAAAATGGGATAATTCTCATTATTAATAGTTATAGATGAATAATTTAAATTATGATATAATATTATTTTTAATTATTGACAATTTCTTCTAAAAAAATATAGAATTTTTTTAGAAGTATAAATAAAAGTAGATACATTAAAAATTTAAGGATCAAATTGAATCTTTTAAAAATTTATGAATCAAAATTTATTCATTTCTAAATTTTTTTGTACTAGATTAAACATTTAAAAAATTTGAAGACTAAATTAAATCATTTAAAATAATTTAGAGACCAAATTGATAATTAAATCTAGTATTTATTATGAAAATCATAAAAAATATAAATAAAATCATAAATAAAAAATTTCTTTTTAATTTTTTAACTAATGTACTAAAATACTAGTTACCATTTACTGTTAAAAATTAAACATGTTTATATTCCTTAACTTATTCTAACCACCAGTCAAGTAGTCAAAGGGAGACCGTCAGCTAATTCCTTAAGATTAAAATCGATGGAGAATTATTTTCAATTGATAACCAATAAATTGTTCAACTTTTTTTTTCTCCAAACAAAAGAAATTATGGTGCCACAATCATGTGACAAATCACATGGAAATTTAATTAAAAAATTAAATGAAGAATGGGCCCCATGTAAATTTGGGAGGGTATTTTCGTCCCTTTACATGATCCTCTGGCTCCCCTTAACTGTCTCAAACTCAGTTGATGAAATATTCATACACAAAAACCGCGTCTATATATATACAGAGAAAGTGTGTGAAGTCCAAATCTAAATCCGAGAACTACCATTTTCCATTTCTTCTGTGTCTGTAAAACTTCTCTTTCTTGTCTTCGTCTTTTCTCCTTCTTCTCCGCTTCATCGCTCGCCAATTCGTAAGTTGTTTTCTACACTCATTCCTCTGTTTTTCTCTGTTTCTATATCTGTTTGTGGATGATGATCTGGGTGCTACCCCATTTGGTGTTTCTTAATTTTGTTGTGGAAAGTTTTGAAATTAGGACTAATGGGTGGTTTTTGCGATCTGGGTGATGCTCCTTTTTGTTGGATCTGTGATGATTGTGTGAATATTTTTGTTTGGTCATTGTATTGTGCCTTGATCCACGTGATCGTTTCTGCCGAAGCTTGTGATATAATCAGATCTGTGCCGGATTTGTGATTCTGAAGCTAGAGTAATTGGTTCTGTGCAAAATTCATTGCAATTCGTATTGTTTTTGTGGAATCTGAGTCATTGTTTTTATTTTTTTCATTTATCCCTTTTAAACATTATTTATTTGTTTGTTTGCTTGTGTTTTCTAACTGAGGTGGACAGATATGCCCTTGTTTGTTTTTCCTGGATGTTGATGTAATCACTGCAAAATGATATATCATGGATTGGTTTTTTTACATTTTCCATCTTAACTAACTGGATCAAGAAAATATATAGCTATAGTTTGTGGATCATTTACATGCAGATGGACAATTTCCTCATGATTTATTTAATCGTGCACACAAAGCAGGGAGGTTTCAAATTATCACCTCCTGCAATGCTTCATCCTAGCCCAAGCCTCTATCATAGTTGCTTGATCAAGAAAATATATAGCTATAGTTTGTGGATCATTTACCTGCAGATGAACAATTTCCTCATGATTTATTTAATCGTGCATACAAAGCAGGGAGGTTTCAAACTATCACCTCCTGCAATGCTTCATCCTATTCCAAGCCTCTGTCATAGTTGCTTGATTTCCTCATATTATACTGTCTTATGAACTTCTTATGTGGATGTTGGCTTACCTTTAATATAGAAATGGCCTTTTCTGTTTATGATAAGATGAGCAATTGTTGTGGTATGCTGTGTTGTCTTATTTTACTTGGATGCAATTATTTGGTAAGAAATGGATTTTTTTCTTTTCTCTTTTTGGGTGATTGTGACAATATTGGGGCTTTCCTTTATTTTATTGTAGAAGTTGCTTGACATGGCTACACATACGCCAAAAAATATCCTCATTACTGGAGCTGCTGGATTCATCGCATCTCATGTTGCGAACCGTCTTATCCGGAATTATCCCCAGTACAAAATTGTTGTTCTTGACAAACTTGATTATTGCTCGAATCTGAAGAATCTCATTCCTTCAAAATCATCTCCCAACTTCAAGTTTGTGAAGGGGGATATTGGAAGTGCTGACCTTGTCAACTACCTTCTCATCACTGAGTCCATTGACACAATAATGCACTTTGCTGCTCAAACCCATGTTGACAACTCGTTTGGCAACAGCTTTGAGTTCACCAAGAACAACATATATGGTACTCATGTCCTATTAGAAGCCTGCAAGGTAACTGGCCAGATCAAGAGGTTCATCCATGTGAGCACTGATGAGGTCTATGGAGAGACAGATGAGGATGCTGTTGTTGGAAACCACGAGGCTTCTCAGTTACTCCCAACAAATCCATACTCTGCAACAAAAGCTGGGGCAGAAATGCTTGTGATGGCATATGGAAGGTCATATGGGTTACCTGTGATCACGACTCGAGGAAACAATGTTTATGGGCCCAATCAGTTTCCTGAGAAGTTAATTCCAAAGTTCATTCTCCTGGCCATGCAAGGCAAGCCTCTTCCAATCCACGGGGATGGGTCTAATGTGAGGAGTTATTTGTATTGTGAAGATGTTGCAGAGGCTTTTGAAGTTATCCTTCACAAGGGAGAGGTCGGGCATGTTTACAATATTGGTACTAAGAAGGAAAGGAGGGTTATTGATGTTGCCAAAGATATATGCAGGCTTTTTAAGATGGACCCAGAGACTAGTATAAAATTTGTGGATAACAGACCATTTAATGACCAGAGATACTTTCTTGATGATGAAAAGCTGAAAATCTTGGGTTGGTCTGAGAGGACCACTTGGGAAGAGGGCTTGAAGAAAACCATGGACTGGTATATCAACAATCCTGATTGGTGGGGTGATGTCAGTGGTGCATTGCTTCCCCATCCAAGGATGCTGATGATGCCCGGTGGACTGGAGAGACATTTTGATGGATCTGACGAAGAAAAACCTGCATCATATGTCTCAACTAATACTCGAATGGTGGTTCCGACATCCAAGAATGTTAACTCCTCACAGAAACCTGCTCTCAAGTTCTTACTCTATGGCAGAACAGGTTGGATTGGGGGTTTGCTTGGGAAGTTGTGTGAAAAGCAAGAAATTCCCTATGAATATGGAAAAGGACGCCTAGAGGACCGATCATCACTTGTGGCTGATATTCAGAATGTGAAGCCAACGCACATTTTTAATGCAGCAGGAGTAACTGGCAGACCCAATGTCGATTGGTGTGAATCCCACAAGACAGAAACCATTCGCACCAACGTTGCTGGGACTTTAACATTGGCTGATGTCAGCAGAGAGCATGGCCTCTTGATGATAAATTATGCTACTGGGTGCATATTTGAGTATGATGAAGCTCATCCAGAGGGTTCTGGCATTGGCTTTAAGGAGGAAGACAAACCCAACTTCATTGGTTCTTTCTATTCCAAAACTAAGGCTATGGTAAGCTTACTTGCATGTTATTTTGCTTTATCCCCTTTCCATTATGATTATAATTATATCTTATAATTTGGATGTTATTTAATTTCAGGTTGAAGAGCTCTTGAAAGAATATGACAATGTGTGCACCCTCAGGGTTCGCATGCCAATTTCATCTGACTTGAGCAATCCACGCAATTTCATCACCAAGATTTCTCGTTATAACAAAGTAGTCAACATTCCAAACAGCATGACCATTTTGGATGAACTTCTGCCGATTTCAATTGAGATGGCAAAGCGAAACTTGAGGGGCATCTGGAACTTCACAAATCCTGGGGCTGTGAGCCACAATGAGATTCTCGAGATGTACAGGGATTATATTGATCCAAGCTTCAAGTGGGCTAACTTCAATCTTGAAGAGCAAGCCAAGGTGATAATTGCTCCACGGAGCAACAACGAGATGGATGCATCCAAACTGAAGAACGAGTTCCCTGAGCTTCTTTCCATCAAGGAATCACTGATCAAGTATGTCTTTGAGCCAAACAAGAAAACTGCTTAAAAGTATTAAGCGGGTTCATGTTTTAGACATCAAAGATTATGCATTTTTGTTGCGGGCTACATAGATCACTCATTATTTCCTTGTTATTTCGTTGGGTTTTGATAAGAACCATAATACAAAAGCTAGCCATGTAGTTCTTGTTCTCATAGCTACAAGTAGTTCCAGTTTCAGCATAGTTCCATCATGTTACTGGGTTTAGAGGGTGACAAGTATTATAATTGGGCCAGATGTGGTTCCTAAGTTAACATTTCTGCAGCTTTATTCTAGTTTGTAGCGTCCTCTGTTAAGAGCAGCCTTAGATAGGGTCTTGTTACCTAAAAGCTTTTGCATACTGGAAGACATGTATTCTTTTATTGCTCATATATTATATCCTTTTTGTGGGGTATGCAGTTATGCTTGTACTATTTGCATTGTACAATATGCAGTGAAATGGATGCTAATGAGATATTCATTTAACTTTCTCCTGTTTGAATAAAAAATTAGTGTTTTGAGGAAAATGCAAAGTATGACGGTACATAATTGTCATTTAACAAGTGCAATTATCTTAACAATCGCATTATCAGAAGATGTGATAGTGTATTTTTTAATAGATATTATTGGATAATGATAAGATGGAGGATTTGAAAAAAACAACTTTAATGCAGTTATTATTTTATAGATTTAACTTTAAAACATGAATAGTATACCTCATTATGCATATTTTGTTATGATTTTCTTAAATATATGATAGTTTTTATTAATAGTAATCGATCAATCATAAAATTTATTATTTTTAATTGAAATTGAATTAATAACAATACAAGTTATCCTTTTTAATGGTAATTGAGTTAGTTATAATACTAATTATCTTTTTAATAATTAATTATGATACTATAAAAAATAAATTATATTATAATTAATTTAATTTCTATTAAAATATAAATTGTATCATAATTAACTTGATTACTATTAAAAATAATAAATTATATCATAATTTATTTAATTTAAAAATTAAAATAATAATTAATATAAATAGTGTTAAAAATAATTAAAAAAACTTTTACTTTGTGTTTTTCCTCCGTAGTGTATTGTCAATGAAAAAAAATTCTAAAAAGGTTAGGATGCGAACTTAACGTTATCGAGTGTGAGAATTCGGAGTGTAACAAGATTTGACATAACATGTACTTCAATTCAATTCAATCTAATTAAATTTTTATTTTTATGAGTTAAATTAGTTAATTTTAATTTAATAAATTTAATTAAAATTAAATTGGATGATAAATTTAAAGTTATACATTATAAGACATTACTTATTTTAAGATAATATATTATTTGAATTTATTTTTTTTGTTTATTTTAAAATAATAACATTGTTTCATGAATGATAATGTGAATATATATTTATATTTTTTTTCTTATGTTTATCATATAAATATACAATGTTTTATAAATATTGATTTTAAAATATCCTTATTATTCTATCAAAAAAATATTTTTACTATTTTTAAGTTTGAAGATTTTTTAATTTTTTTTTTAAGATTTAAAGATGTGATATTTTTCTAATGATTCAACCACATAAACAATCTGGTCTAATTAAGTTTAATAGGATTGAATTGAAAAATACAGCTCAATTCAACACAGGTCACTTAGAGCCCTTGTGACAATACCAAGCCCCGTAGAATAAAAGCAAATTTAGGTAAATGAAGCGCCATCATGTACAAGAAATATCGTGAAGACTAAAATTGCCAACTTGCTTTAAGTTGCAATGTTGGCATATGAAGTATGATTGGTAGTATATACCGAATTCTGAAGCGGTCTCAGACAAAGTATGGAGAAGCATTGGCCAGTTCCTTGAGAAATGCAACAACTTCATCTGGTGAACCAAGCGTATACCGAGCACTGGTCTGTGTTCGTCCAACAGCGCATGAGAAGTAATTACGACTTTGCTGCTCCATTTCTACTAGCTGGGATCTTCAATGACGATACCCTCCCAACAGGAAACTTTACTCCTTCTGTTACCTTGCTTCGTGGTAGCTCTGGCTCAAAAAAGCCGTATATATCTTCATCCTGCTGCAACAGATAGTGTTTAATTCAAGAACGAAACATAGATCAAAACCCCATTCTAGATCAAGAATACTCCTTGAAAAACATCTAGACTATAAGCATCAAAAGTATCTATTTTACTTAACCACTTTGCTTTACATGTCTAGGATCTTACTGTTTTTTCATACGTTACAATCTCAAGTGAAGCCTAATTAGCAAATTGGCGGCAATTGTAAAGTATTCTCTGCTTTCGTACTTCAGGAAAGGTTGTTTGAATTTTAACATAAAGTGTTCACCAAATTTTAAAGCTTCCACTTTTTCCATTTTATCACAAGTTTGTGCAGTATAAGGCAATTAGTAAGGCTTACTGAGGTAAAAGTTAAATCATATGCTAGCCAGTGTTGCTTGCTATGGAAATAAATTACAATTAACAATTGTCGCATATGATAGCATGCTCAAAAGACCATTAAAACAAACACAACTTCTCATTAGACAAACAAGATAATAGAAGTAATTCACAATACAGCAACAAATATCAAAATGAAGATTTCATTCACCTTTGTTAGAAAATGTCCCATACACAGAACGTAATCAATTGGTGTTGTCATGGATTTACTGTGGACTATCTCACCTAGAATGCGGTCAATAGCTGCTCCCTGATTAAATAAAAGATAAGTGTATATATTTTAAATCACTATGAAAATTTTGCAGATGTAAACAGAACTGAGAAAAATCAATTATTAAAAAGACAATTACCTTTGTAACATTAGCAGCTCGCACCTCAACAGATCGCTCCCTTGAACGACTTCAACAGATGCATTAGAAATTGGACCTGTCCAGAGATGCTGCAGCATGTCCCTTGCTTGCAGTCTTCCAAACTCAACATCTATATCATGGTGACAGGATCAGTAACTGGAAAGACTGCAGGCAAAACAAAAAAAATAGTCTCCCTAAACAGAACCCAAGCACCTGCATGTCTGTAACTCCAAACAAGTGAAGCTTCCCTTTCTTCAAAATATGATCGAGGTGTTCTGTCTGTGAAGTAATCAAAAACATGCTGCAAGCATAGGATCATCAATGTAAGTCAATATCGTGAAGGAGAAAGGCAATAAAAACAATTGAAACATCAAATAAGCACCTTCACACTGTCAACCCATTCCATATTCAGTTGCTCCGGCATTGTTGTCATCCATTCTCCCTTTGAAGGGTTTAGAAACATCCCATTCTCTGCTGCCAGCCAGATGTCATATTCTTTAAAGTTCTGTAACAGTGATAGGTTAAAATAGGATCAAGTAGTTCAAAAAGAAGGAAGTAATAAAAGTACTAAGAATTACTTCATCTAGAACTGTTCTACAACTTCCACTAAGCACAACAACTGTGGTCTTTGGGTCACTGCAAAGTTCGGCCAAGGGCTGTTTCAGTTCTGGATGTACTGTGAGTTCCCTTTCTTTAAACCGATCACCTTCTCTCTCAACTGATTCAGTTAAGGTTCCATTGAAACCCTGCAGTGTGTATCACCAATGTGAAGGGAAAATGTTAAAAATTATTACAAATGATACAGTTCAAGATTTAATATTAGTGAAACATTGAAAAATTATAAATAATAAATATATTGAAGTATTTGAATGGAAAAGTTTTTATTCAGGGGTTTGCAAAATAATGGAAACAACTTTGGAATTAGATTCATTACTCTGATGAAGTCTAAAAATATCTGCATAAACACACACTTAACATGACACTCAATATTTTGATAATATAGATCCCATGGTCCACCAGTCTTTCAGAAACACGCTTAATATGGCATTCATTCATCTCTTGACTTCTCTTGATTCCCCAAATACTTTTACATCTTAGAATGGTGTTGTATTAGTTCACTTCTTCTTGTACTGAGATACTACAACCAGTCAACCATTATCTTCACTCATTAGGCATCTTGTTCATCTTATACAAACAACCACACATTGTGCCCAGTCTATTATGAATTTTCAGACAATAAGAATTGGGCAGGTCAAGAGAAAAAACTTGTCAGATTCTTGCAAATTTCCCTATTAGACTTTCCTGAGGAGATTAAACTGCTCCATGTCTGATAACTTGTCATCTTCGAGTTAAATTTATCCACATTTTACAATGGAGTTATTTTTTATCAGTGTTATCAACAGTGGATGTAAGAATATGGCGGAAGGCCAAAATTCTGCCATATAAACACACCGTTGCAGCCTATGGTGCCACCAAAGCGAGCCTCCTTCCACAAATAGCCTATGGTAATTGGAAAAAAATCTGCCACACCATTCCGCCATGGCCCCGTCATTTAACATGATTTTTTTTTATAATATTTGGTCATTTTATTCAATACTTTGAGTTGCTTTGGTTCAAAAGGCAGAGGAAGAACATGCAGTTTGTTGGATTTCAGGAGAAAATGGCTTAATTTACTTATAATTTTCCCCCTTTCAACGAATGACTCATTCCAGTAATACACTTCAGATCTAGCCTCCATTACAACCTTCCTAGTTTTCATACAAGAACTAAGTCTGTTTCACTTTCAACAGATCAGTCATCTGAGACCATCTATAAAACAAATTATTGTTTTTCTGTCTTTCTAAAGTAGCTAGTAGGGAACATTCAGACAAGTACTAAAATACTTGGAGAAAACATAAAGGTTTAAAAGGGTTCCTTAAAGATCAGTATTCAAAGAAGTCATAAGCTTCATGATAAGACAGCATACCAAAATAAGCAACCGATTATTTGACTGCAAATAACATTCAACTGCAGTCTCTGTTGGGAGCCGTGGTGGAACTTGATTTGTCCTTATCTGTGCCTCGACAACAGTATCATTTAGTTCACTGCAAATATGAAAAGATAAGGATTTATCTTAAAAATACAAGCAGGATATCTACTTCTTAATAACATATTTTTGTTCATAATCATAATTAGGTATCTGCATGTCTTTCTACTATTCCTAAAATTAGAGCATCACAAGTAAATAACCATCATATTTGAGTATAATTCTATCTACATTGTTTTATAGATTTTCCCCAACCAGCAGAAGTCTTAAGATACAATCAAAGTGATAAATAACAACTCCACTAACGTTTTTTAGAAAAACAACAACTCCAGGATGGTTCAAAGACAGAAGACAAAATTTTGAATCAGTATATATGAAATAAACGAGCTGTAAGAAGATACATCACCCTCATTATAAATCACAAAGTTCTAATGTATAAGACCAGATATCAAGAATACTACCATGTAAATGTATACCTTACAAAAGTTTCTGCCCACTCCTGAGCAGTGTGAGTTTTTACATGTTCATAGTTATGCTTATGTCTCTTCTCGCGTTGTGCCGATGGCATATTCAGAGCCTTGGCAATTGCAGTAGCAACTTCTGTGATGTTCCAAGGGTTAACCAGAATAGCCCCAGCACCAAGTGACTGTGCAGCACCAGCAAACTACAAGAAGAATCCCAAATGTTAGATCAAGAGGATACTTATCTATTTAAAGCAATTGAGAACCATCCAGCTGCATATAGATATCTAGTTAAAAGGAAGAAATATGCAAAAGCTACGTTGAATAAACCATAGATTAGAGGCATTGAGAGCCTTCTACAATTAGAGCTCTATAATATTGACAGGAATAAAGAGATGAAACATTGTATCTAATTTGTACATATTACTTTAACTGGTTAAAAGTTTAAAATAAGGTCAGAGAATACTGATACGTACCAGATTTTGAGAATACAAATATGATTATAAGGAGGGTTTAATTTTTTTTTGTTCAGCCAAGAGAATTATATTAACAGGTTCAGGTATAAGCAGTACTGTCCCCTTTTGAACAATATTACATATGCTTACACACTCCAATCAATTTATGTTGGGTTAGAAAGTATTAACTAAGTAGCCTCCTAAGTAAATACTTCAATAACCGAACTAATCACCAGAGTCCAATAAAACAACTACTGGTATGCATAAACAGCCACTGCCACAGAAACAACAGTGGATATGTTTAGAAGAAGGGGGGTTGTTTCGGGCACCGGATTCATGAACTTTTGGTCAATTACTCAATTTATCACAGGTACGATGATGACCTGAAGACAGACTGTAGGAGGAAAGTTCCAACTACTAGCTTTTGAATCTTTCCGTTCTTAATTATTCAACATTAACATAGCCTGATTTGAGAAATTAAAAGTAGACAAATACACTAAAAAGTTTCAGTAATTACTTCACTGAGAATGAGAACCCCTTTCTTTTTATCTTGGCAGGCCACAAATTCGTAACTTACAAGATTCATTCCATCCCTCAAAGATGTGACAAGTGCTACATCTGGGTAAGAAACAGGGAGAATGTACACGTCACTAGCAGAAAATTTATAATAAAATAAATGAGTATCATCAACAAGCAAACTTTATCCTTCAACAACAATTGAGAATTCAGGGAAATTTGTAATAAATTAGGGTTTAATAATCTTAGGGCAGTGCTCTAGACATATTTGGCATACTTTCATCTTTTCTCAATATATTGTCCTAAAATAGGTAAAAGAACCAAAATAATGTTTTTTAAATAAATAA
Source organism: Glycine latifolia (assembly GCA_013407115.1). Taxonomy (NCBI): domain Eukaryota; kingdom Viridiplantae; phylum Streptophyta; class Magnoliopsida; order Fabales; family Fabaceae; genus Glycine; species Glycine latifolia. The sequence goes on along the minus strand of CM023952.1, from coordinate 31,909,655 downwards.
TTACCAATTTAGAAACTATTTATCAATATGAGACAGTCAAACACGCCCAAATTAGACATGACGGGTCACACCCAATTTGGACGTGTTTCTCTCCGTTGCGATACGTGTCACGCATGTATGAATTGATGGTATATATAAACTTCAAACTGTCATAACTTTTAATAGAAATATCCGATTGAGGCATACGATATGTCAAAACGCTCGAAATTTAGAGAGGAAAGCCTAACCAAATTTGCCTCTTATTTTGGGCGTGTTTGACTGCCCCATATTAGTAAATAGTTTTCAAACAACACCAAATTAATAATTATTTATTTAAAAAGCATTATTTTAGTTATTTTGCCTCCTAAAATATAATATTTTAAACCTAGCTTCATTTCACACAATGTTAAAAAAGTTTTTATATTTATCTACAGGGTGTATACACAAATAAAAAATTACTATTGGCCAGTGAAACAGTTGAAGCATATTTTTGGTTGTAAATGTGGTGTATGCGGGACTTGAGTTTGTAAGGAAGGTAGCTTCCATTTTGTTATATTTCTCTTTGATTGTTGTTTCCATAAACCACTTTTTCAGTTGTCAAAAAGGGCATAAAACACCAGAAATTACTAAAATTTTATAAATCTTACAAAACGAAATGAGCAAAGCTATATATGTCAATAAGTGAAGAGAAAATAACACAACTCAGAAAAGAACATGATTAATTATAAATGCATTCAGGTTGTGATCAAGCAAGTAGAATGTTAGAGATGCTTCACATAGGCCATAAAATTTTAGAAGACATATGTACAAGCCATGATATAGGTGCTAGTGCAACCATTCACAAATGAAGCATCATAAAGCAGTTTCTAACAATTCATACATGTAGGGGGAAAAAGGCAGAAAAATGTAAATAACATTTGCAACGAAGTGCTTAAGAGGAAAGGTGATATCCTACATATGACATTAATAATCATGTCCAAAAGAACACTGAAACAAGAACATTCCATTTTAGATTAAATATGCATTTAAAAATTGTACAGAGCACATGCAGACTATTCACACATGTATGAAGCTATCTCCGCACATGCTAGCTATTGATTAATGGCAAATTGACATCAAAAGCTACTCACTGGACTTTGTTAAAGGGGAAAAGAAATCTAAAAGCACAAAAAGTGTACCGGTAATAGCATACAAAGCACATAGTGCATGAAAATCAAGAGAGCGATCCTGCAATCATAGCGAATTCATTAAGCTGTAGCATTGTAATGTGATTAATAATTAACAAAGGATGCAGATTGATCATCAGAATAAGCATAAAAAATGTCAAATTTTATTTACATCTGATGTCATGACTTTTTAACATTAAAAGCACATAGCTATGAATTCGGGTGTAAATGAATTGAGTTATTCTTGGACTATTTTTTGACCTGTTAAATGTTAAATCAAACTTGTTTGTGTAACTAAACAACAAAAGTAAAATTGAAATTCAAGCACAAGTGGCAATATCTTTTGAATGGGAATCTATTCATAAATAAAAGTTCTCAAATTTCTAATTTGTATGTCCTAAACATAACAACATGTTGTTTCCCCATATGATGCATGCAAATTAAGAGATTTTCTCTCAACACATGAATTCTATGCCGAACATTCTCCTACAGTCCTACTTATATGGGCAATTGAAAGGTGAAAATGGGACAGAGTGTAATAATAAAAAGTAGACAAAACTAATTTATTTTTATCTTTGCATTTTGTTGCTTTCAGTATGATATTTCTTCTATCTAGTTTTAAAATCATTTTCAGGTTTTAGATGGTATACTTGAAGGTCAAATTGGTCCTTGCGAACTAACAAGGATCGTGATGTCTGTTAATGCACTAAACTTGCCAACTTTTGCTCTCAATGATATCTTAATTTCACATATGTAAAAATTCAGATATAGATAAATTGGAATAATAATTCCTCTTTCATTTAAATTAATCTAATCTTAATTCCTATTCAAATATAATAATAACAAGATGTAACAACCTAACAAATCCTAACAATAATTTGAAATTTAAATTACACAATTCAACAACGTCCATGTCCTGCTTCGCTTTCTAGGTTCTCCTTCAGGTAAGAGCTTCACTATGAGAAATTAAAACCCTTAAACTCATACATCTTATTTCCATGTCAGTTCATTAATTCTCTGTGAAGAAGCCAATTAAGCATGCATTTTTGCAGAATCAAAGAGGGTGACCGGCCATGTTCTCCTCTAGTTAACTGCAGATCAAGTGGTCTAAGAGTTTGAACAGCTACTGGTTCAACTGCTGCAATGCAATAGGCAGGTGGATTTCCAATGCCCATTTTATCCCAGGATCTCCAATACATGGTAAGAGAACCTATTTCACCGGGGGCAACCTCGGACCATATGCATGAGTTGATCAAACCTGACCAGACAATAGTCGCTACATGGACTTGTAGAAAGGGGGTGATATATATTGATGGTTCTAATATCAATTATACCATCAAAGCTGGGGATATCATTGAGATATCTTCCAAAGCACCAGTCCTGAAAGTTCTCTTGCCTCAGCCATTATAGTTAGAAAAGATGTCAAGTATGTTTCGTGGTATATCGTCATCAGGAGAATATGCAAATTTTGCTGGAGGATTAATGTGTTTAATGAATAATCTAGGCCACATGAGCTGACATGGCTATAAGCTTGCAATGTTACATACTTACATTCCTTCTTCAAGGGCTGAGTTGAGTAGCAAATGGAATTCAGAGTCTCATGCATTAATATCCAGGCCATAAATTCGAAGCTGACTAGACTTTAAAATTGAGGAGCACAAAGATTCCAATGTAAGTATCACTCAAGCTCCAAGGGGAGTATATTTCGTAATGGAAAGAAAGTCTTGTGGTTCACAGATAGCCAGGGCACTTTGCTACTTAGTGCATCTCATCTTTTATCCTTTATAGTGGATGAGAGATTTGTTATATCCCTTTTATTAAAGTTAAAAACAGGCCCATCTTGAACATGCTTTTGTATTTTGGTGCTAATAGCTAGCTGTAAAGAATGTTCTTGCAATGGATATACATGACCAACTATGCCAGTCGCCTACCAATCCTGCAACTGACAAATGATTTGGTAACTTACATAATACATACAGATTAACATTTTTTTTATGCCTTTCATAGGCTGATATAGGAGTATATCATAATCCCAACCATAAGGCATTGGAATTATCGATGTCAATGCAATCTTTTCCCTTATTTTGCAATGAAGTGTTAACTGAGATGTGTGAGCGTGTTTGGGTTGGATTGGATTTGGTTTTTGTTACATAAAGTTCAATAAACACAGCCTAGGAGCTTTAATATAATGTGCCTTTATTTGGACCATGTTTGGTAATATGACAGATCACCAAGGTGATTTTTCCGAAGTTTTACGTAAAATCTTATACCTCATCAATGGAATGACTATTCAGCCAAATATTCATATTAATATACAGCTCAAACTTGTGGTAAAACTCTGTATTAAGCCTTATTAAGTTGGCAACAATTGTTACTGGGATTTTTTTTTTGCTGATTTAATTATTAGCATAGTCATTGTCTGATTCACCAAAAAATAAAAGGCATATACATTGACTGGCCTCACTAAGTTGCCAATAATGGTTGTAGAAAACCAACTTGAGATTTATGAAAATCGATTTGTTCATTGAGTTGTCGAGGTAGTAGATTAGTAGTTCAATCGGTGAAAAAATAATTGGTTAAAAATTCAAAATGATATATGTATTTATTATATATAAGTATATAACTAATATTATTTGATTAAAAAAAGTTTATCTATTCTCCAAAGTTCAAAATAATAATTGATAATAATGAGACATTAAAACAACATCGTCAAGGTGAGCCATTTTTATTTTTGCATGCATAACTCAGTCTGAATTTGTAAAATCGGGTTGTGTTCTTTAAAAATCATTAGGTTTGGTCGAGTCATCCCAGACAATATGCATAAATGATTCAATAATATTTTTTTTAAAACATAATAATAATAATAAAAACATATGCATAAATGATTCAATAATATTTTTTTTAAAACATAATAATAATAATAATAATAATAACATAGAGAAGTTGGGATCCCAATTCTTGACTTCTTAACATAATTTTTTTTAAAATAATAATAATAATAAATAAATAATTAAAAAAAAGACAAATGTGAGAAGTTGGGAACTAATTCACATACTTCTCACCAATTTTAAAAATAAGTATATTTTAGGATTTAAATTATAAATGAGTGTAGTTTAAAAATAAAGGAGTATAAAAAGGTGTAGTTTGAAAAAAATTCTAAATGACACTTAACTTTTCAAGAAACATTCTATTAAATTATCTTCTTTTTGTGGTACCAAACAAGTATGGTTCCATTTAACTGTCAAAACATTGAATATTCACTATCAATGTAATAAAATATCCCACTATTGCCTCAATCCACTCCACCCATTGAGATCCCAAGTTTTGAACTTCAATCTTTTTCCCTCCCTTTCGCCTAAAGCATGGTGTATCTCTTCTTGTACCACAAAATATCCCCCACTCATGCCTGAACTAATAATCTCCGTCCCCCTCCTTCTTTTGCCCAAACAATGGGGCCTCACTTCATGCCTTGCAAGCTCCCCCCAAAACTCCCATTCCATTTTCTCAGGGTACAGCGGGACATGATACAACCTGTACCCCTCTCATTTTGTTCACATGAATGCTAACATTTCCCAAAATTAGTGGATGTGTATCCTCCACCACCGGTTAGCAAAAATATAAAGCTCAAAAGTCCCCATATAGAAATAAAAAAAAAACGAAAAACAAAATATCCAAAACTATATCCAAAAAATTTAAGCCAAAAATTTCACCTTTGGGAAAATATATATAAAAAAATCCTAGATTTTTGTTCTTTTTAAGATTTTGATTTCTTACAGTAACATTACTGAAGCCAGCACAGGCGGTCTCCTCTGCCACGACACTACCCGTTTGCTGCCACGTGTACATGAACCTCGTGGCCGCAAAAAATATCCTTCATTTTTTTCTTCTTTTTCTCTTTATTTCTTTCTCTTCTCCCCCACTTCTTAAACCCTGCTCCTCTGCTTCGTGGTGCCCCAAACCTCTTCCTTTTCTTTTCCCTCTCTCAATTCCAAGTGGGGTTTATCTTTTTTTTTCTCTCTCTCTCTCTCTCTCTCTCCAAAAGTGTTAAAATTTTAACTTTGGTTTGCCTTAATTTGATTGTTTTATGTCGAGTAGAGAGTAGAATTAGACACTCTTTTGGAAAAGGAAGTATTTTTTGAGGGAAAGGAGGGAAATTTTTGTGTGGGAGGGTGGAACCTGGAATTGGGTTTGGTTGGGGTAGAGAGGATGAAGATTCAGTGTAACGTCTGTGAGGCTGCGGAGGCCAAGGTTCTGTGTTGTGCTGATGAGGCTGGGCTGTGTTGGGAGTGTGATGAGAAGGTTCATGCAGCTAACAAGCTTGCCAGCAAGCACCAGAGAGTGCCTCTTTCTACCTCTTCCTCTCATATGCCTAAATGTGACATTTGTCAGGTGTGTTGCTTTTGTGGTTTTTACTTTTTTTGTTGTTTGGTGGGGTTGTGTTGATTGAAGATTTTCTATTCTTTGGAAAGGGTGTTGGGTGTTATCAAATGACTGTATCAGATACTGTTGATGTTTTTTAGGATTGGAATAACTTTTTCTTCTGATTTTGTAATCAATATGTGATACTAATGTTCGTTATTTAGCTCAGTGCAGCTTGTGAGATTTAGTGAAAAATGTATTCTTCCAGGTTATGTTAATGGTATTTTTTTTTCCTTCAAATTTGATTGAATTGAATATAAATGGTATCTGTTAAATGAAGGGTCAATTTGGTCGTTAGGATGATTAAATGAAACATAAGTTATCATATCTTATTTTAATGTATTGTTTGGTGGGTTGTTTGAATAGGATAAGCTTAACTTGTTTGCATATCATATCCTGTTCATGAGTTTAAAAGTTTTCCTAATTCGTAAAAAGGAGTTGGTTTAGGAATAAATTGAATAGGATAAAGAAAATTTTCCCCTTTCACCCCACCTCATATGGCACAACTCTTTGTTACACCATCGCTCACTGCTGCCACAACTATTGTTGCCACTTCAATCACTACCACCACCACCAATTATGTAGGCTGTGAGCACCATTACTACTGTCACCACTACTACAACTATAACAACCATGACAACTGCTGTCTCCACCATAACAATGATCACCGCTGACCCCACCAACCCCACCATTGTTACTGCAATCAGTCTTGTCGTTGTCATAACCGTCATCTCCACCATTGCCGCAATCAATGTTGCCACAGCCACCATCGTTACCACTCCTGTCATTGTTGTCACCACTAACCATTGACATCATCATCACTACCACTATCTCTAATCTCACTACTACCATTACTTTTCATAAGAGTAATTTTGTCATTTACATAAAAATTATATTGCTATCTACTAGATTATCTATTGTGCATCAAACACATAGAGCTTTTCCTGTCTATATCTTTTTCTATTCTTATCCTGTTCTCTTATCTTGTCCATCCTTAGCCTATTTTGACCACCAAACTAGTGCTAATTTCATTGGACAACATTTTCATTGAATATAACTTACGTCTTAATGAAAATGATCTAAAAAATAAGTTCCTTTTTTTATTGATATTTTACATTTTGAGGGTTTATACTAAATTCTGTTTTTATTGTTATAGAAAGAGCATTCCTTGTATTTATTGGTCATAAAGGTCTATTTGGTTTGAAAATGTTCTGCTCTCATTTTGTGCTTATTGTTATAGGAAATCGGACTTATAAATGAAGTTTGAAATATCTTTGTTATTGAAACCATTATCAGCATTTTATCATATCCTTATTTTATTATTTGTCCTGAAAATGTTCTGCTCTCATTTTGTGCTTATTGTTATTGTTACAGGAAGCATTGGGCTATTTTTTCTGTCTAGAAGATCGGGCTCTGCTCTGCAGAAAATGTGATGTGGCAATACACTCTGCAAATGCTTATGTCTCTGGTCATCAGCGGTTTCTTCTCACTGGTGTAAGAGTAGGCCTTGAAGCTACAGACCCTGGTGCTTCCTCAACTTCTTTGAAGTCAGATTCTGGGGAGAAAGTTTCAGATTCTTCTGTCTCTAGAAAGGTTTCCACAACGCCCCAGCCATCAAATTACAATGAAGTGTTACCCACTGAAGTTGGAGGAGTTGAGGAGTTTCCACCAGCCAAGGTGTCCTTTGGTGGTGGTTCCACAGCTGGAAATATCTCACAGTGGACTCTTGATGAATTTATTGGCTTAAACGAGTTCAGTCTGAATTATGATTACATGGAAGGATCATCAAGAGTATGTTCATAGTTGTTGAAATATACCCTCTTAGCCTAGTATCCCCTGATCATGCTTGTAGAGTTTCTATCATTTAATGCTTTGTTTTTTTGTCTGGGTTAGTATTGCAGATTTCAGATTCATCTTTTGTCATAGATTGTGTATAGTAGTGCCCCCTCAGACACACTTACACACACACACACACGCGTGCGCATAGTAAAAGGACAGGGATGGGGCTGATCCTGTCTTCTGATGGTATATGCCCCGTTAACATGGTCACATGACTAAAAATCTGGCAAATGTAGTATAGGTTTTATAAATATGTTGAATATTTGTGGTCAGAAAAGGTGTGAGTAGACTTCAAACAGTGGAATCTGACAGATTGGTTGGTTGTAGTGCCCGTGCTTGGTTTCATTCTTTCCCTTATTTGTAAGCCCGTTTTAAATTTGGAAAACTTGACCTTTAAGAAGTGCAATACTCAGTTGGCTTTCACCTGAAACATAATTCCTTTCTGAATTAAATATTGCCAACCGTGAAGATAAAAAATTATAATCTTAATGATGATGAGCCGGGAATGATCATCCTCAATGGTGATCCATGATCTAGATACCCTAGTCCTCTTGCATTTGAGTGCTTAAAAACATGATATTATTTGGATGAGAATGTGGATAGGAAATATTGTGCATAATTTAGTGATAGACACATGTAAGACAAATTTTCAACATTCAAATTACTTCGATCAAACAAAGATTTGTTTGAATTATATCTATATTCATATTTTGAGAAAATCAAGAGAATCAAATAGAATAGGAAATTGGTTAAAAGACTTCTTTTTTCCTTTGTGACTATTCTCATTCAATTGATTATTTTCACATTTATTGTGTATTTGTGTGCTTACCATGTACAGATAGTTAGGCAAAATACAAAGGTGTTGTCTCTATGAGTGTATGGTTCTGCAACTTTCTTTTTCACCCTTCCTTTCCTGATGAGTACGTGCAGGCTGACGGTGGTAAGCTTGGGGATTCTGATTCTCCTGTTTTTAGATCCGATGAAGAGAAAATGGAGGAGGAGGATGACTATTTGGAACGCGTTCCAGATTCGTTGTGGACAGTCCCTCAGATCCCTTCCCCACCTACTGCTTCTGGGTTATGCTGGCCAAAAGACCCTCAATATTCATCTGATAGTGTTCTGTTTGTTCCTGACATAAGCTTCTCTCACCTGCAACAATCTCAGATTAGTAATATTTTTTCGAGACGTCGGAGGCGTTTTTAATTTGTTTACTCTTTGTTAATAACTTAAGAGGTATTGATTCCTTTTATTTCTGGTATGATTCTAGGTTCTCTCTTGTTGCAGTGAAGTGTCATTTCATTAGTTACATATTTCTATTCTTGGCTGTCTCAGCCTTCTAGGGAGTAATCTAACTCTCTACTTGTCATTGGCAATTTGCCTAGCAAAGCAGCAACAAATAATGGGAGTTTAGAAGGCTTTTACTATTAAGTTGGGTCTTGTAACATTATCAACTCCTCTCTAGGATCCTATGTAGATGCATCTATTGGATTATAATAGAGATCTGATTCATATTGGTTTGTTTGTGTCAAAAGTTTTGCTCCTTCACAATTACTTATTCTATGACAACTTGTTTCTTACCATGCCTTAGGCCGTGTTTGATTTTACATTGAATAATTTAAAGTTACATTAAAATACTAATTAACATGATCTTAGATTAATAATCACATGCTTGATTTTATATTAAAAAATTGATTCTGAGTTTATAATTTTGAGTTGAGACAATTTTAGAGAGTTTTTGTATTAGATAAATAAAATTTATGTTGCATTTTACTATTAATTTATTTTTAGAATAAAAACATTCCCAGTCAGGAAAAAGAATAAAAGCATTCAATCATAAAAATCAATTTTAATTAGAGTTAATTTTGTAATCAATTTTTCAAACATACTAAGGGTATGGTTAAAGGTATGGAGTTTTTGAGAGATATCAGGTGAGTTTGTTTAAATTTTAAAATAAGTATTTTTTATAAGCGTCTTTTTTAAATAAATAGATAGTATTTACTTTTTAAAATAAATAAAAAATTGTTTTTTTAATCAAAAACAATTTAAATAAATACACTAAAAAATCAGAAAGTTGATTATTTTATTAAAATAAATTTTTATTTTAACAAATAAGTTTAAACAAATTCGTCTATTGACTAAAAGTCAAAAATGATTACACAACATGGTAGATAATTTTAAACAACTTATTACGGGAATGAATTTTCTCATAAACATGGTCAGTAGTGTCAATTAATTTATAATTTTAGAAAATGAAATGAAATTTTAAACGTACTGTTGATTTTGAAATTTTTATTTTATATGTTTTAACTTTTAAGTCATAAAGTTAATGACAGAGGTTCAAGATTAACTATCAGTCTATCAATGATATTGAGAATTATAGCAAGAGAAAAAATCTTCAAAAAGTTCATTTACATAAATGAACTAAAGTGCAACACAATGTAAAATAAAAAATGCAACGCAGTCGCAGATCCAAAACCTTGAGTCAGTAGGGGGAAAAACATTAAGGTTAATTATATTTTTATTCTCTAATTTTTTCATAAATGTCACTTTTGTTTCAAATATATATATTTTTTATCATTTTTAGTCTATATTTTTCTTCTGCTTATAGTTTTAGTGTTTAATGTTAAATAATAGTGTTAAATGATGATGTAACAATTATATTGATAATCATGTGACTTATCACATTATTAAGAAGTTTGATGAAAAATTAACGTATAATATTTTTGGTAAACAGTATTTTTAATCTCTCATGTTTAGACCGCATACACTAGGTGATAAGGGATTAAAATTAAATGCATTTTATGAAAAAAGTTATATATAATTGTTTCGTGCTTGATGATATAATAAGTCACTAAATTATCAATGTGACTACCAGATACACATCACTTAACTTGATTGCAGAAATAGAAGGATTAACAAAAAGAATAATATAAGGATCAAAACCATAAAAAAATTGTTTAGGGACTAAAACTTAAATTTGTAACAAATTTAAGGAAAAAATATAATTAACCTAGAATATGCTAATAATTATTATCATATAAATGAAAATAAAATTTGAACTGAAAAAAAGAAAATTAGCTAATAAAAGACAAAATTTAACAAGAGCTGAAAATTGGAGTAATGAGTTCAAATTATAAAAATAGAGGAGACAAAAAGATATCAATATTATATAAATAATTATATTTTTTCTAAAAGTGAGATGCACCCCCTCAACAACATGTTGGTCCGCCTCTGAACACAATCATAATTTAACTTTCAAAGAAAAATAATATAACTTTGAAGAGATAACGTAATTGAATAATTTTTAAGAAGGGTATAGTCTAAAAATATATTGTTTTGAAAAATAAGCTTAAATAATAACCATGACCAAGTGGAAAAATTATCCATTTCTTTTTGTTATTTTTCTTTTTGGGTTAAGTAAGATTTTAGCCTCTAAATTTTTTTAAAATCTAATTTTTAGTCCCTAAATTTGTGTTTGTCTGATAAATGTCTCTTAACCTTTTTTTTATTAAAATTTTTATTTCTTAAATGTTTATTTGACTAGTTAAGGTCCTTAAACTCTTAAAAATTTTAATTTTAAATTTTTTAACAAAAGTTTGAACCTATTTTTTTATTTATTTAATAAGATTTTAAAGATTAAAAACTGAAATTTTCAAAAGTTTAAGACTAAAAATCATAATAAAAAAAAGTTGAGAGATATTGATTAGTCTAATAATTTAGGAATTAAAAAATTTAATAAAAATGTTAAAAAATCTTCATCGATCAAACAAAATTTTAGGATTAAAAACTTAGTTAATCATTTCTTTTATAAATTACTATTTAGTATTTTGATGCATGTGAAATACGGGAAGAAAAAAAGAAGCCTAATCAAAGACGTGAAATTGAATGTGCAATGGGTGAATCCCAGTCTACACTCTACAGGACCTACATGAACGATATTCATGGGAATAATTAGAGCATCGCCATTAATATGATAACGTTATTTCACCTAAAAAAATCTCCTTAGATAAATGCTGATTCCTGACACCCTACATGTGGAAGAACAAAATAATCCTTAACAGCATGAGTTATATTTGCAACCATACATAAATGAATATTTTTTGCCTCATATTCTTACATATTCATATATCGAGTGATTGAGAATGAAACACCAAGACAAATACTGTGCTAAGCAGCTGTAGTCTACAAGTCATACTCCGCATGTGTGGAGCAAAAAGTGACTAATCATGCAAAATCATTGTGTCTTGAATCTGATTTGCATGCATGTTGAATTGCTTGACCAATTATTAAAATTCTTTCATTTTATTATTAAAAAAATTTCAAATATTCTTTAGTTAATATAATATTGGATAAATGATAGTTTTGGTTATTAAATATATAAATCAGTATGACAATTTAGTCTTAATTCTTGATTGAGTTTCTAAATGTATAAAAGATATGAGAATTACATTACGTCAAATAACTAAATGTATCATAAAAATATACAATTTTATGTTACATTAATGTGTTTGGATTATCAGTTCTAATATGATTTCGTGTCACCAAATTTAAAATGACAAAGTAAATATGTTCTTAATCCTTACATATTTACAACTGATAAAATAATTTCACGAAATTTAATGACTAATTGTAATTATTGCATTTTTTTAAAATCAAAATTTTTGTTTTTTAAGAGATTAAATTTTCAATGGTTTATATTGGGACCAAAATCATCATTTGCCCTTATTTTTATCCTAATTTTTTATATTAATTTTAGTCCTTATTAATTTTTTTAAAAAAACTTTACACTCAATAATAATAAACAAAGTCACATCAAATCTAATTTTAGAATTTAATTCCATTTGTTGTAATTTTTTACATAATTAACCAATAGGACATCACTAGTATGGATATTTTCATAAGTTGCTTAATATTAAACAATATTATTTAAAAACAAAAACAAAATGCAATAGAATAAATGACTTGATAATATATTAGTTAAAGTAAGTTGTTTAAATAATCAACTTTGTTAATAGGTTCATACCAATAAAAAAAATCATTTTCAGTTATAAAATTAAGTTAAACATTTACTTTAATAATCTTAACATTTAACATTAGAATAAATTTAGTGTGAAGTACTTAAATCTATGTGACATAGTAATTTCTGTAAAATTAAAATAAATAATTCATTTAAGTAATTAATTATGCATTATAAATATTCTTAAAAATCATTATTAATTTGTATAACTATGAAAGTAAATAGATAATTATTGTAATAGTAAACAAACTTATTATAAAATAGAAATTATGATTTGTAATTAAATAATAATATAAAATTCTTTATACTGTCAGCACATAGTCCTAAAAAAATTAAAATTATGGTCAGCGCATAAAATATTTACTTATTTTAACATACTAATTAATAATGTATTGTGAGTTAATATGTGATGTAATATATATATTAAATACATGACATTATAAGTAATAATATAGATAACTTTTAAGCTTTATAAACACTAAAATAAAATAAAAAATCAGAGAATTAAGATCAAACTAACTACTTTATAATATATATTGAATTTTTTTATTCATTAAAAAATGAGCTGCCATGCAGTACTCAGTTTGTTTTTGGAATATTGAGAGATTCAAATTCGAAAGCGAGAGGTGACATTTTGAACACATGCACCTGGAGGTCATAAAATCTTGATAATTTTTTATGGTCGTGCATAAATCCTGATCATAGACATATATGGATATGGCTGAGTAGACCAGTTTCATATCCATAATCAATAATATATAAGATTCCTCGACAAAGACAAATCCACTGATGATGAACCTTACTAAGGCGACGTAATAATATCTAACAACTTGAGCGAAAATTGTACTTTCATTCAGATAATGGAGCTTAAAAATCCGTCGCTAAATTTTATTAAAGAGATCTTAGCCTAAGGAATGTATATTTTTGTACGGATACCACTTTTATGATTGCTGCGAAAATATATTGCCTTTTTTTTATATAACCCCCTTAACTAGATTCGATTTAAATGATTTTCATTCTAGAAGAATACATCTACTATACAATAATTAATAAATTAGAAATGAAAAATTGTACCCAAAAAAAAATCACGAAATGAGCTTAACTAAATTTAGTGAAAGCTATTCACAGTTATTCAGAAATTAACATTAAATTATTAATTCACAGTTGATTACGTGAAACCTATTCTTAACTAAATTCAATATCCGTGAGTTGCAAAAATTTATTTGAATACAAAAAATAATTTTAAAAATATAAAAAGCTTAAATAACAATATGATCCCTATAATTTTAGTCTTTTAAATTTTTTGTTTAGTTTTAGTAACTATAGATATAAAAAAAAGTGGTTTTAGTCCTAACTGTCAAGTAACAATGTTAATTGATAATGTAATAATAATTGTTTTTTACATCTTGAGCAATTATCTTAATTTTTCTTTAAAATAGCTAGGTCTTTAGTTTTCTTAGTTAGTGATAAAAATTGAAGAAAAACAATATGACATAAATGAATTATGATTACATGGAATAATGAAGATAAATGGTTGAGTTTTGGATGATTCTTTCATGAAGGAATGAAGATGGAAAAGAAGCAATCCTCGCTTAAGCCATGGAACTTCCAGAGACCAAATGCAGATGGCGCTTAAGCCAAGGAGAGTGGCGCTTAAGCCACGTGAGTACCAAAGACCAAGTTTTCAATGATACCAAATGGCGCTTAAGCGAGAATTTATCATGCTTAAACGCGATGCTGAGGTGGTAGATTTTTTATGGAAAGCTTGGTTTAAGTAGTAAGCTTCATTCGGTTGTTGAAGTTTGTTGGAGACGATTTGGGAACGAAGAACTCTCTGAAGAGCTTTCATGGCTAAATCTTACATCTCCTTCCATTCTTCTTTGGTTTTTTATCTTTTTCATGGCTAGGAATAGATAAGTCTCCCTAAGTTGTTGGGATTGTATTGTAGTAGGACTTCCAAGCATCTATTCCCTGTGAATTTTCAGATTTCATTCTGTCAAAGGAACGTGAAGGGTAGTTTTGGGATTTTGTAAAATATAAGTTAAAGGGTGTAGTTAGCAAAATTTAGGGTGCGAGAAGCACTGGCCTGCAATTTGTCTCTTGAGAATTGCAAACAGGGAGAACTATATATTATGAACATCTACTGTGCATGATAATGAGATGGTGACTGCGCTTGCTTTGTAAGTGTACGTTTGATTTGTCAATTGATAGATTTTAGTCTTTATAAATTGACATTTTTTCAATTTAATTATTGTAAGTGTTTTTGTTTATTTTTAATCTTTCTATTTTTTTAGTTTTCCTTTTAAAATTCTAATTTTTTCATTTATAATTCTCCTAAGTTCACACTTACAAGAATCAAAATTAAAAAAAGTACTTACTGAGACTAAAAATGAACAAGTTTTTTTACAAGAACCAAAATTAAAAAAACACAAACTTACAGAAACCAAAAACATACTTAAGCCAAAAAAATAACATAAAAAATACTTATAAGTATCTTAGTTTTGTCTTCTAAAAAATGAAGAAAAAAATTTCATACTCCAACTCTTAAGTTGCTGTCTTGATAGGGTAATGGAATCGAATCTCTATTTAAGAAAAACTAATAACTAACAATTAACATTTAGTGATAAAAGAAAAAAAAAAGAGCAGTTGATAGCTCAGCATTACAAGGAGTCTTACAAAGGTGCAATGTGATGCATCATAGCCAATGTTATCAATGGCGGATGGTGGAAGATGGCGGAAGGTTGAAATTTCACCATATAAACACATCATTGTGCCTTATGGTGGGCCTCCTTTCGGGCAACAAATTTGCCATGCAATTCCGCCATGACGGGCCAAGACCACTATTTAACAACACTGATCATAGCTATTGATAAAGTAGAAAAATCAATATCTAATATAACTATACAAGAATGGAAGGGTAACTAAACTTTTCAACAATTCTTTCTAAGATTGTATTTCAGATGCTCTTCCGTGAGTGCATGCATTAAAAAATATGGATGAAGGCTAAGAACAAAGAAACCCCCCATCTTACCCTCCCAACAGCCAGAAAATAAAAGGGATAAAATGCTAGACAGAAATGCTTAGGAGAAACTGTTCTATTTCTTAACAGTAAGCTGGATCAAGAAATGGAAGTTCACATCTACATTTTGAAAGAACCACTGCTTCCAATACAAGACACTTGAATCATGGTTACAGCTTACTGAGTTTTGTGGTTTCCATTGCCACTTCTATTAATTTTTGTAACTACCAACTTGCTTTTGAGTACGATCAGAAGGACAAGATTCTATCCATGTTTAAATAAGTATAAACATCTGAGTCGGTTTTCAAGGACAAATAAATGAATAATCATTTTATCCGCACTGCTCCATGGCTCAAATCCGTGTTCTAGATAAGCACTTATGAAGATGGTCACTATGTTAATATGATTGAGCTCCTCGAAAACCTTGGCATCAAGTTTAGGAACCACAGATCTGGAGTGCTTGCTGCATGAAGACTGCTATGATACTGCCCATTGATATGTTGATGACATTGACTGCATCATTGTTAAGCTGCAGAAAACAGTAAAGTAACCATAAATAACTAGTGGAAAAGTACATCTACATACTTGCTACCAGATATACATATTAAGCTGGTGAACCAAATCCCAGCGTAAAAATGAAATCCAGCTTTGAGCATTACTAATCCATAGTAACTCATGTAGATCGGTATCATGTATGAGTATACAAACTGCTTTTATAAACCTACCCATTTAAATCCTTCCTTCTCTTGAAGTGCAGCACCAATTATGCTCTCGCCAAGATTAGCAATCTGAGCAGCTAGTACACATATAATTGCTTCACGTGAACCAACCTGTTCAATAATAAAAATAAAAAGCAAGTCAGAAGCACAATTACACAAATTTAAGTTCATAAACTCTGGAGCAACTGACCATAAAGTACTAGCTACATGTGTAAGGATTATTCTTCACTGACATTGCAGTTGAGGTGATTTAACTGGAAGAGGAAGAAAATCAAGTTGGGGAACGGTGCCATCCCTTGATAAATTTCATAATCCAAAAAAGAGGGAATGCTATAAAAACAAAAAAAACTAAATGCATAGAGATATTTCTTCATTGACTTTTAAGAATTTTATGGTACCCACTATTTTTAATCCCTGCATAGTTTGGAAAAATGGGAGACAAGCTGTCCTCACTGAATCGGTAGGAATCATCATGTTTAGTTTCAGTTTTTAGTTTTAACCCTATGTTAAAGTTCTGACTCCAAAACAGAAAAAGGCATTCACATAGTTCTAGAAATAATTTATATTCTATACCTCAAAACCAAAACAGGGAAATGTAATATTATTGAACTCCTTTGTTTCTTCCCAATCCTTCCCATAACACCAAATTCCTTTGATTCTCTTTTCTATGAAACCAAACCTTGGCACCTACCATTATTTTTCCAATTTCATAGACATATTTACAACAGTCAAGGGTTGCTGAGGAATCAACTTCAGACACATGCCAAATTCTTTTTTCTCTTTCTCTCATTAGTCAAATGCTAAAAAAATTTCATGAGTAACGATTAAATGTTTTAAAAATGTCCTTTCAACAAATAAGTGCACAACCAACCTCATCCAAATACAAAGTCACTCCCATAGAAATGCACCCCCCCTTCCAAAAAAAAGCCCTAATGTGACCACTATTAGCCTTGTAAAAGTTAGCACTTAATCTCATACAAAACCCTAACTCCAACACAACTGATCCAGAAAAGTCAAACTCACCCCAATCCCAACTCCACCACAACTGACCAAGTTAGCACTTAAACTTATGCTGAAAGAGTATTTTAGTATTTCATAACCAATTTACTAACAGGTCGGACCCCAAACGCAGCTTCCTAAATGCCAAAAGCAATTATATTGTAGGTTTTACAAGCCAAAGAACCTTGAGGAGAGGAGATGAAGAGTCTACTGTCTATCTTGAAGAAAATTATAAGAGCACAATTCAAAATTAATGTATTAGAAGCACCAACAACTACTCTCCCTGTACATTCTTAACAGAAATGCTACATAGAAAAAAATGGCAAAGCTAGGGACAATAGACTTTCCAAAAATAGGCAGCCACTGCTAACAGCATTTGGGACTGAAACCAATCCACCTCCATCTCTAATGGCAGCATTTCTGAGAAACAAACAACTAACTAACTTATCTCTGGATCACAAACTAACCACTTCTCACAACTTAGAGTATTCGAGCACGGATCATTCAACTGATTTTACTATTTAATTTCAAGGGATGAACTTAATGTTTTGTTCATATTTAAAATCTGTTTGTGGGAATGGGAATGATCATTATGACGTCTGAAACAGAAACAGAACGATTATAATAAGCCTTGAAGCATATTGGTTTTTCCTTATAGCATTTATTAATTGTTAATTCTAAACTAGCATATCTGATAGGGATTGTTTTTTAGGAAATGGTCATTTTTCTTTTCTTTCAAAAGCTCTCCTAGGAAACTGCATGAGAAAATAATATGTATTCAAAATATGCATAGTTGTATACAGAATCAGGAATAAGTGAAGTACCTCACCCATGAGAAAACTGACAAATGCAAGAACTATGGATGCTAAAATTCCTGCCAATGTTCCTTCAACACTAACAGCCCCTTCTGTGCCTCTTGGGACTACCTTAAAAGTTGTAACTAGGTACCTGGATATTATGCCAGACAGCCAGAGGAATTTTAGAACTGAAATGTTGAAAAAAAAAACATAAAGTGAAATATATACATCCTTTAGAAGAAAATAGATCTCAAGTTGCCAGGAATAATGAGAAACAACTATAATAAATTCAGACCAAAAATAATATTGGCAATCAAGTAAAATGTACAACAAGCAAACATATTATACAAGGTTATGTTATGCATTGAATTCACAAGGCAATAGATATTGCCTGCCTAATCCATGTACAGCCACAAATGGAGGGGTATCCCTAAGTTTCCAGTTGGAAAATTTATCAACCAAAATTACAGAATAGCTTAAAAAATGTCTGCATCAACACAGAATCATACTTATTAATATCGGATAGCGGCGCTTAGCAGCCACCCCTAAAAAAATATGACATAAAATATAATAAGGGAGGCCAACGAGTTTTTGTCTTTCTAAAAGAGTGAAAGTATGGCCTGTTCTTGTTTAAGCTAGCACAGGTGTTTATCAAATATTATAAAAGAGGGTTTCTGTCTTAGAAAAAAGGAGAGTTTTTATATTAGACTTATAACTTATTTACTAGTAGGCAGTAGAGGCCCAATATAATTACGGCACCAAAATAATACGGGAGGAGAAACGGCACCAATATAATAAGGGAGGAGAAACGACGCTGGACCAGCTGGGAGAATTTTTATAAAATATAAATACTAAACTACTAATTAGTAATTACCATTTACGTTTTCATTTTTACATTTTAATAGCAGCAGTGCGGCACCAATAAAAAAACGGCACGGCACGAGCACGATGCTTTTGTTGGCCATTTACGAGCTTGACCAATAGCGGAACGGCATCGCTTCGTCTTCCTCCACGAGCCTCGTTGCCTTTCGTCTTCCTCCACGAGCCACGTTCCCTTTCGTCTTCCTCCACATGCCGCTCCGCATCCCTCTTTTTCCGCCACACCCACCCGCGATAGCGGCCGCTATCGCCGCTTTCTCATTTTCCCTGTTGCGGTCGGCCACCGCACCGCACCGCTATTCCGCTATTGCGCGCTAAAGCGCCGCTATTGATAACCTAGCACAGAATTATGATTTCTTCGAGGGCTTCCATCAGTTCATGGCACAGAAATAATATTAGGGAGTCTAGGGATGGGGTTCCAAGGTTTTATTAATCAGTTTGCGATTTCAACTGCAATGTCATGGTTTCTGGGGTCTCCGTGATCATGTCATGACTACAATTGTGGCTGTATCAATTGCATTTGTCCACATTTTTCCACAACATCAAAGATCACAACAAAACCACAACTGCAAATTTAAAACCTTGGGGGTTCTAGAAAAGCTAACAAGTAAAAAAGCATGAATGCTTCATAAACAAATGCTGACAACAACATAACACAACCAATATTCAGACCAGAATTCACCACTCACGTTGTTTTTCCATATGCCTTCCCGATCTCACTTGAGACAGTGTCACTCAACTTGGTACAGAAACTGGCAACAAACCCAAGTCTCCATAGCCGAGAAAATGCCTCTCCCCCAACACCAAAAATCGTGAGGAAAGCACAAATGCAACCAGCAGCACTGGATCCAATAACACTGCCCGGACCCCTTCTTCCTCTTCTTTTCTCAGCAACCCCCTGAGCCACTTTCTGTGCCATTTTGACCTTTGTAGCAGCTGTACCCTAACAAACCCCAAACAAATCAAATCCAAAGAACACAGCCTCAAACCCAGAAGCAAAAACAAGGAAAATCCTCGTACCCATTTTCAGAATTGCATAGAATTCCATGAACAATCAACCCTTCTCTCAAAATTTATCACTTTCCCCATAAACAAAATCTAGAAAAATCTGCGCATCCATTTTAAGAATTGCACATAATTCCAAGCAAAACTATTTTTTCCCCTCAAAATTAATCTCTTCCAAATTAAGTGAAACAGAGAATGTGATCTCTCACACCCATTTTCAGAACTCAACGAACAACCAAATATGATCTCCACAGTTGCCACTTTTCAAACAACACAAAATCTCTACCCAGAAACAAAAACAAGGAAAATCCCCCACACACATTTTCACAACTCAACGAATAACCAAATTTGATCTCAAGATCCGTCACTTTCAATGACCACAAATTCATTCCCCCCCCCCCCCCCCCGATCCACACCCTTCCCCAAAAAATCCAACTTTGCACTAAAAAAAAAAAAAACCACTTTCAACGAATAGCCAAATTTGATCTCAACATTCGTCACTTCCAAAGTCCACTAATTCCCCACCCCAGAATCAAAATTCAACCAAACCCGCACACTCATTCGTAAATTCCACACCACTCCCCAAAAAGCCCAACTTCACACTAAATAAAAAAAAAAAAACCACCCCTTTCAAAACAAGTTCAATAAGAAAGAAAAATAAGCTCACAATAACAAAGTAGGTTGCAACGAGGAAGAACCCAGAGGGCCCAAAAGCGCGCCAAGTGAGCGTCCCAAGCAGAAACGCAGCACCGATCCCGGAGAGAGACAAACCGGTGACCAAAATCGGAGACCCCAAGAGGAATATAAGCGCGTTGCTGAGAAGCGCGGACTGCCACGTGGCGGGAGACGATTGGACGAGGGCCAGTGCCCCTCCAACGGCATCTTGGATGCGCGTGGCGTGCATGGTGCGAGGGAGAGGGCGAAGAGGGTTGAAAGAAATGGGTTTTGGAGAGAGAGGGGAAAGGGAGGGTGTGAGGCGAAGGGGAAAAGGGTGGAAAGAAAAAGAAGAAGAAAGGGAAGAGAGTGGGAAAGTGTGGAGAGTGGAAAATGAAAAGGCCATAAAATTGTAGGGGGAGGGGTGGCGTGAATGGGAAGGGGAAGTGAGTGTGGAAAGGGGGAGAGGGTTACTCCATGTTGCCGATTCCATGGGATGGTAAGTGTTGGTGAGTGTCACCTTCACTACATTCACTACACCACCTAAAATCACGATGCCAATGAATACAATTCATGTCATTTATGAATCAAACTGTGTGTTTGGATTGGCGTATCAAAATTATGAAAAAAATATGATTTACTTATAACATATATATAAAAAATATTTTTTTAAGAGAATATTGTTTAAATAATTTGAATTAAAATTAATTTTGAGAGTAAAATGATCAAAATGAATTTTAATATTTATATACACTTTTTATAATTATTTCTATGTATATAATTAAAATTAAGTCAATATTATATATACTATTTTAATGATTTATCACACTATTAACGACATAGTATGAAGATAAATTAAATAAAATGTATTAAAAAAATATAGCAAAACTTTTAACTATATATATATATATATTGAAAGATTTAATTATATTTTAAATTTATAAATAAATAATAAACTTATGCACAAGAATATTGAAGTGATGAAAAATTAGTTAAAATTTAAGTAGAATTGATTTTGATAAAAGTAGAAGCTGCTACAACTTTCTTCAACTTTATGTGTGTGTTTGGTTTTGCATTGATAGATTGATTTTTGATATATTTTTACTTGTTTGGTTTCATGCCATAGAAGAATTCATAATTGATTATGGGTTAAAGCAATTTTGAATAGTTTATGTGTTAGATCCAAAATTTTGTACTAAATTTTTACTATTAACTTGATTTTATAACAAAAAATCCAAACATAAACCAATCACTTCAAAATCAATTTAAACAAAATTAATTTCATTCAAAACCAATATTGCTAATGCTCATTCAAACACTACCATGATTGTTTTGTGTAAAAATTGATTTTACCATGATTTTGAAAGCAATCCAAATATGCAAAATTTGGTTAAAATCAAGGTTGACCCATCTCATCATGGTCTACCATGATTTGGAGGTTATCTAAACACACACTAAATAAAAACATTACAAATCATATATTGAGTGGTTTAGATTAGTTGATTGAGTAGAGTGTGTAATTTGTTATAAACTCTTTAGTATTTGTCTTCGATTAATTCTTGTGGATAAAAAAAAATTCCTAATCATGTATTTTTTTTTAAATTATTATCTTTGGGTGTGATAAAGAATTAGAGTATAAAAAATTGTAATTTTAAGTTTGAACTTTGATATTGTTTTCACATCTTTAGTTAAGAGTAAATATGGATAGAATTATAACCAATAATTCCAAGTAATGATAGAGGGAGATGTATATATGTTTTATGGACTCTTTTTGTCTTCAAACAATTGTTCTGTAAGATAGATTTTATTAGAATTTCAGAATTAATATCCTTCGTTATCATAAAAATATTTTAGAAGTCAGATATTTGATACGTTTATGGTTCCAATAATTTTGGCGTCTTTTTAAAATATTGTGATGATATGTAGTGTGCATAACAGATGACATAAACGGTGATGTTTTAGTGTCATGGCGTGATAACATGACATGCGAATTGAAAATAGGTAGAGAAATCACCAATCTGTTAAAAATGGAATTTTAACCACTCTACCTTTTGTTGAGTCCAAAACCTTTATGTTTTATTTATAACAATTCTTTTGAAGATAAATCATAAACTTTTTGAGTAAAAGTCTACTAATGAGTTTGCTCGAATTTCATTAAGACATGTTCACTGAAGAACAACTTTTGAAGTGGACTCAAGAAAGGTCTTAAAAGAATTCAGAATATTGCAGGCTACTGAGATGAACTCCTTAAGCTCATTACATAGAAGAAAGGCTTAGCCATGTGAAGGAATCAATATCAAAAACAAGAAGAATATTGTTTTTGATATATAGAACAATTATAAGCAATTATGAAAAGGCAACATGTGCAGAATAATTTACATGTCAGAAGAACCATCTTTTGCTCCAGTGACATTATACAATGAAACTTCATAATGATACTAAGAATTGCACAAGAAATCTAACATGAAGTACAACAAAATTGTAACACACTCAAAATGATACTTCATAAACAAAAGGGAGAATTATGAAGGAATTACCTTAAGCTCTAAAAATGCGTTTAAGATGATCTATGGAAAGATAAAAAGAGATTTATACATTTCTTATGGAGAAGACGTATACAAAATGATATGACCTTCTATATATTCAACAATTCCTTCAAGAGAAAAGGAAGATATATTTCTACTATGGATATTCCTAAGCTTCCTTAACAAAGCAAGAAGATTACTTATCAGAGATTTCGTTCCATTGAGAGACAAATAATTAAAGATAGGATGCATCTGGGCATTTTATGGGCTCGTGACTAAACAATTAATAGACATGGGTATTATATATATGAAGTATTGTAACATATAAACATGTGTTTCATTAAAAAATAGGCATTAATGTCATTAAAGATAAAAGATTATCATAATCACATCCTAATTGAGCTAGAGCTACTGCAGAATGCCATGAACAATTTCATGGATATAGTATTGAACTATGAAGAAAGAGTCCCCATGAAATGAGATCCATTCTTTTTTTTTTTTTTGGAAAAAGTTTAGATGAGTTACATCCTTAGAGCTCATCAGTCAGAACAAATCTCAAAACTCAAAAAACATTTATAGAAAGATATTTATAAATTATTCATCAAGAAAGTTTTCATATTGATAGTGAAAATTAAACTCACATCCTTTTAAGGTATGAGTTTTATTCTTATCAATTAGACTAATTTTTATTGATTAATGTGATCCACTCTCATTCCTAAAGAAGATCAATATGAAAAGCAAAATATGATCCAACACTAAAGTTCAACTTGCTAGTAGGTTAAGAAGAGATTTTAAAAGGTATCTAATATTGCCCTGTCCAGATTTATTTTCTAGCATTCTACTCTACTTACTACCTGTATGTATTTGTTCCATACACTTGCGGGAGCTGTTTGATAGAGCAGAAAATTTTGAGGGATTTTCTCTGTTTAAGTGCGCTATAGAAATGTGACGTACTCACTTTGGTGAGTTGGGAGATGTGTTGTCGCCTAAGAAGGAAGGACATTTATATTTTGTCAAGAGGCGTGAGATATAGGAGAGTGGAATAAGTTTGCTCTTTTCATAATTAAATTTTAAACTATTATAACATCCTTAAAATAAAAGAAATGGCGAAGCAACTTGGGTTATTTGGAAAAATATTGAATGCAATGGTATTCACAGCAAGCAAAATTAAGAAGGATGTAGCTGAGATGGTGGAATTAGCGAATTTGCAATAGTGGCAATGACTAACTAATTAACAAATGTAGGTTTATGTCTGCACTTACGTGATGGTTGTTCTAATGATTAATGGAAAAGAAAAAAAAGAGAGATCATAAGTTAAAATCTTCTTATTAACAAAAATTAATAGTACTTATAATTAACATTTATTGATAACATGCTTTAATTTCACATTTTTACCCAGTAATTCATAAAAATAAAAATGGTGATGGATTGTACTAATGATTCCAAGAGACTTTTGTTCAGGCATCAATTGCAAATAATACTTATAATTAATATTTTATTGATAAAAAATGCTTAAATTTCACATTTTCAACTAATAATTCATAAAACAATAAAAATAAAAATGGCGATGGATTGTACTAATGGTTCCAAGGGACTTTTGTTCAGGCATCAATTGCAAATAAGCGTGGTAGAAAGCTAAGTCTAACCTGAATTTTGCGCCAACAACGAATACAAGATGTTTATGTAGGCATGGTGTGTGGAAAATTATATTCATTTAACGTAGTATGGGGTGCAAGATAATAAGGAATTATGCAACAGGTGCAATTTTATTCCATATTGTTAGGGACAATCAGATATATATGCCTTTTGTGCTTCCTGGTTTTGTTCACTATATCTTATGTGTTAGGCCTAGCATGTGGCATTATGTTGTTTATTAGGAAGGGCCAGATATGACCTTGTGGTTATTGTTTATGGTCAATAAGATGCTGTCATACAGAGCTCTAGAGAAGCGAATAGGAGACAAGCTTTGGCTTGGAAACTAACCACTACACTTTTACTGTTTTTGCTTGGTTTGGTCACATCTTCTGGCAGCATATCCATTGCTTCTTTGTTTCAATAATATATATCATTTTGCTTATTCAAAAAAAATAATTGTTTAATTTGATAAAATTTAACACAAATAATTAAAATAATATATAATTATAATTAGATAATATTGGATTAATAAAAATTATATTTTATATTAAATTATTGATGATATAATATATACTGTATTTTTTCACAAGATGCAGGTATATATAATAGTTGACGCTATATATAGTTTATAATGATCCTTAAGTATATATAGCATCTCCAATATAATTTAATCTAAGATTCGAGAGTTACTCGATAAGGTTAGTAAGGGGGAACTTCGACGATTTTATGGACGTTACTACATACTATCATGCTATTATACAATTCTAATAAACAATACATTTTTTTTTTGTTTGTTTGTTGAGATATAATGAATCAGCACAAGATGCAGCTTATACTATAATATCTCAATATTTAGGAAAAGACACAACAAAATTAAACTTAGTAACTAATTGTTCAGTGTATGAATCCAAGAATAAATGTGTGGTTTTATCGGCACAAATGTACCTATAAAAATATATATATTTACTACATGTTAATTGTTTGTTCTAAATGGAACAGCTCGCATGGGTTGACCCATATCAACATCTGGGTTCACACCATTTTCAAATTTCCAATCAAAGCCATTGATTAATGATCCCAACATCAAAAGCAACATCCTTATAGCTAGTGGCAAACCAGGGCATATTCGTCGCCCGCCACCAAACGGTGCTAATTGAAATGTCGACCTTTGACATCAATCTCTGACCCCAAAAACCTCTTGGGTGAAAATGAATTAGGGTTTTCCCATATGTTTGGGTTCCTTCCAATGGCCCATTCATTAATCACTAATTGTGCACCCTGTGGGATGGTGTAGCCATTGATCTCCACATCTATGTTGGCTTTTCTAGGTAGCAAAAGTGGGGCACCTGGGTGCATGCGCAAGGTCTCTTTTACTATTGCACTCAAATATGGGAGTCTTGCAATGTCTGATTCCTCAGTAGGGTTTCCTATTCCAATGGTTTGCTCAAGCTCTCTTTTGGCCTTTGACATTTTATCCGGATTGTTGATTAGCTCAGCCGTTGCCCATTCCACTGTGTAGGAATTTGTATCAGTTCCACCAGCAATTAGATCTTGTTACAAAATCATAGAATACTCTAGATGAGAAATTCACCAATTTTTTGGCTATTAATTTCATATAGTATTAATTAATGTAACATACAAAAAGGTTGTCATTTAGACATTAGTAATAAAAAAAATTAGCATGATCCAGCGCAGTATACTAATAACTGAATTATTGATAATATATCAATATTTTATATCAACAAAATTATTTATTAATACACTATATATCATAATATTAATTAATATAAATTCATAATGTCTATAAAAAATTACAAATGACTTACTTTTCATTAACTAAAGATTATACTAACAAGGACATCTTAAAGTTTGACAATTTTGTTTTTTAGTGGAAGACACAATGAATACCAAATCAATTAATTGTAGTGAAAAAGAATGATCTATGCATAGCCAAAGTTATAGAATCCGTGAGAGTAAATATAAGGATTTTTCATGAATTTTAATGTACGTGAACACATTTTTTCTCTCTAAAATATAGAGAATGAAAAATAAATAGAGAAAAAGTTTAAAATTTGTGTATGTTTACTGTTTTTATTTTTTATTACAAAAATATATAACATATTAATTTCGATCTATTTCCAAATTCATAATTTGTATAGGAAATAGAGAAGGAAAAAGCTACTTTCACTTTTTCCTGTATAATTATTTAAAATAGAAAACGAATTGAAAATTAAGTGACAATTTTATAATTGAAAGTAAAAGCAGAATTTTTTTTTAAAGTAAACGGTCCTAGGTAACTTTAAAAAATTGTTAATTAAGTCAATAAGAAAAAGTTGAAAAAACTATCGCTAGTAAAACAGGAGTGATATATAAAATATTAATATTAAGGGAAAGGAACATATATACAAGGAACAAATGCTTAATCTTTTTGTAGTCAATATATCTTTTGGCCATCCTCCTGAGAAATGTTGAGCAAGGTATCTAACATGTCATCACTATTTGTGCCATCTCCAAACTCCAATCTTTTGTCAATCAAGGCGTAAAAAATAGCAAAGAACTCAGAAACATAAGTGGTTGCAGTACTCCTTCTATTGCCTTGTGGATCAACAACCTTCAATAACGGGAAAAAAATCCTCCAAGTTTGGCGTTGCAATTGCCTTCCCAAGATTCTCCACTATAACCTTGTACTCTTCAGTTTCACCTACAGAGTTGACAAAATCCAAAGAGAAAAAAATATTTGACAAAAAATTAATTGAAGTCCTAAAAGCCAAAGTTCTAATATCCGCAGCTTCACCACCAAGGCTACTTCTATGCACATCATTGAGAAGTTCATGCATTTTTTTT
>CM023952.1:31865659-31877159 GCA_013407115.1 Glycine latifolia | reverse complement strand
TTATCAATAAACTTACTTCACACATTTCTGTAAATATCTTCTTAACAATATTCCCCTACCATTGTATAAAGGAAGGGACACCCAATGACATACAGTTTTTAATCCAAAACCAACTATAAAATACTATATTCTGGATCAATCTTTGAGCATTAAATTCCTGGTGCCGAAACACACAATTGTTTCTTTCATTCTCACTTTGCCAGCTTGCTTACTTGAAGAAGCTACCCCCTGCTGCAGAAAATGTGACATTGTTGTTCCCGGGAGGACACAACTCTCTTCCATCCAACCAAATAAGTTATTTTACACCAAAAATGAACATGATCACTAGATTCATCTTATGCTTCACAAAGGTCAAAGGGGACATTGATTCAATTGTAAGCCGAATTCACTGAGTAACTAGTATGACGTAGCCATATCCATGCATCCCCCTCACATCTCCCCAAGTTCCTCCCACGAAAAGCAATTCCTTCTCCATCTCTTATTCCACTCCCACAACTCACCTCTCCATTCCCTCATTTTGTCTAAAGTATCCATTTGTTGTAAAACATTGCATATAGTCTAGGATACTTATGCAAGGTTATTGTCTCCCACCCAATCATCAAATCAAACCACCTCAACGTGTTTTGTCCCCCACACACTAAATTCAAATCTAGCCACCAAATAGATGCCTTTATTGAGGAATTAGCATCCACTAGTTCCCTCCAACCCCGTATTTAGATTCTAAGACTTTTTACCCACAAAGTTTCCCTTTTAATAAAAGAAATTTCATCTCCATTTTCCCAACAAAACCTCATTAAAGGAGGATAAATCTCTAGCTCATTCCCAAACCACCATATGTTGTGATATATACTGGAATAACTAACTCATGGGAAAAGAACAAAAGTGCGACAAATTCATCTATTCACTATTATTAATGAAAGAGTCTACTTAACATATTCATGAACAAATTTGTCAACATTCTACCTATTCAAGGATAAAAATGACTATTTATTTAAAATATAATTTAATCTTCATCTTCTCCATTTTTTAATTGGTGCAAGTAACATTACAATAAACACTTAATAAAATAGAGAAACAAACATAATAATAAATATAATATTAATTAATAAACATAATTTTTTTGTTACTATGAAATTTCTACTGTGATAACATTAGGTAATCATAAAATCAAGTTAGGTCTCATTTTTTTAAAATTAACTTAAAGACTACGCATTTTTGTTTGAATTTCATATTTTGGGTAAGTTATTGTCATATTATAAATTTTAGAACAATAAACAGATTATGCTTAATAATCAATATTATGTTTATTATTATATTTGTTCTAACTTATACTTACTTTTTTATTTTTTTTCTTATTGTAATATTATCCTTACAATGATTAAAAAATGGAGAAAAATGAAAATTATATTATATTTTTTATAAATAGTTATTTCCGTTTTTGAATATATAGAATATTGACAAATTTATTCTTAAATGTGCTAGATTCTTTCGTTAACAGTAATGAATGATAAATATTACAAGTCTACTACAACAACTTATATTTATTTGTAATATAGTGATTGATGTTATTAGCATACTACAATACAAATGATATTTGGTTGTAATATACTGATTGATGTTATTCGCTCACTGTTAAATACAAACCTCTGGACTAAGTCGATGAATTTTGAGCCGTGATTTGTGTATTAATCTTTTTGACGTGTTTTTTCCGTCAAAAAGTGATAGAAGTGGTTTGCCAGTAAGCGTGCTATGGAAGTAACATTACGTTTTGATGGAGCGGTTGATTTGAGAAGGAAGGAATGGAAGAAAAAATAGATAAAAATATCCTATATTCTCGTCGGTTTGGATGCAGTGAAAGAGACAAAAGAATTTTTCTTTATCTTTAAAATACAAGTGAAATAGGGAGAAAATGAATAAGTCAAAATTAAACGAAATAACAATACCAGAAATAGGAAAAAATATGTGTTAGTAGGATAAATAAAAATAAGAAAATAATAATTTTTTATTTATATTAACTTATTAATACTTACAAATAATGATAAAGTTTACTCTGTTAAATATATCAATAAATTAATATTAATAAATTTAATAATATTTATTACTAATATTACTATTATATCCATTTAGTATATTTATTATTATTAATAATAAATATATTTAATTAATATAATAATTATTTTAAGTATTAATAAATATAAATAATAAATATATACTAATAATATTAAAATTTATATTAATAATATAATATCATAAATTTATAAATAGGAATTATATTTGTATTTCTGGGAATGTGTATTAATATATACTAATTTAATAAATTAGTATATATTTCATAATCTCTATTTATTTTTATTATTTTCTTTGCATATTTTAATAAATATCATTAATTTATTGATATTTAAAAAAATTAAAAACAGATATTAATTTATTGATATTTTTCTAGAAACAAATTAAGCAAAACACACAATATAATCTAAATTAAAAAAAAAACCCGATTAGCAGTGATTTCATTGTTGTTTCCCTTAAATATGAATTTCATCCCTAAACTTTTTCATGAATTTTGTTTTTAATTTGTAAATAAAATTTTGACTGATCTCAGTTTTTATATTTTTTTTCCGTTAATATTTTTAGTCCATGTCATCAATTATCATCATTAGGTGATGATGTAGCAGTTAGGTAAGTTGCTTGCAACTATTAACCTGATGTGATAATCACATATATTATTTTTGAATAAAATAAGTTTTTAATTCTTAAACTTGTGATGTAATATATACTTTCAGTCACAATAATTTTTTCATTTGTATTATTCCCTAAACTTTTATTCGTCATTCTTTTCAAGTATGACTGTTAAACGATAATATGACACAGGTGAACTATTAACATGATATGGTAATCACATTGTTTGTGGATTAAAAACGAAATTTAATAGCAATTGAGAAAAAAAGACATATTTTACCATTACTTTTTTTTTTAATTTGACTTGACCAAAACTTATAATTCCTTTTATGCTATTATAACCAGCTAATTTTTATTATTTGAAAATATCAATTATTTTTTTGGATTTAATTGATATACAATAACAGTGTAAAAAAAATTTACACTTTCAACCTGTCACCATATACCACATCTTTAAAAATAATTGAATCTTATCCTAACTACCTCAAAAATCACACATTTATGAAGTAGGGGTGTTCATAGGTATAATTATTTGCTTCTATTTCACTTTTTTTTTTAAATTATTTGATTTTTTTTAAAAAAAATTCAGACTTGTTAGCATAACACAAATTAATCTACCCATTTGTGATCAGATTGATTTGGGTTGTTTTTTTCTAAAAAAAAATACATAAACTTAATTCAATCCAACCAATAAAAATTTGATTATGAATATTTATGAGTTTAACCAAACCCAATTCATGATTCTTGAACCTCTACAATAAATTATGATTGGTTAATAGTATAATTTTTTTCATTGAGAGTCTAAACAATTAAACTCTTACTATTTTTTAAAGCATATTACTAAGAGACCCAAATGACAGTGATTTGATTGTGGTTTTTTTTCCTTTTCAAATTGATGACTTGACTCAAAGTCATGAATCCCGGCCTCCAGGCTTTAATGACTCAGCTATATATAGCTGGTATTATGAAGTAGTAATGTTCAAGTTAGTGATCCAATATGGAGTTGTGTGGGAAGAAACCGTGGTTGGTATTGTTGGGAACAATAGTTGTAGTTATGGTTAAAGTGTTAGGGTGTAGTGGTTGTTTCCAGGAAGAGAAGGGTGCGTTGCTGGATTTCAAGGCTACTTATGCCACGGAGTCATTGCTACCTTCGTGGGTTAATGATTCAAAGGGCAATTGCTGTGCATGGGAACGTGTCAGCTGTGATTCTTCACCTGGCCATGTTATTCATCTCGCTCTTGGGGATCTATATACAATTGCTGAAATGGGACCATTGTATTATCCATTGGGTGAAATGGGACCATTTATTGGTAGCATAAACATGCCACCATATTGTTTTAACGGCACACGCCGCTTAAACTGGTCCTTGTTCCTGTCCTTCAGGGAATTGACAAGTCTTGATTTGTCTAATTATTGTTTTGATGGATTCGTTTGGAAGGAAGGTACGATCTCGACTAATTAATCTCGTGTATTGATTTACTTTTATTTTCTTTCTTTTCACTACTTGTCTAGATTTTTTCATCAATGCTTCAAAGAATGGATCACATGCAGTTCAAAAAATAACTGCACCGTCCTGCAGCAGTTGTTATACAACTGTAGAGGATCGTGATCCAAGAAGAATAATCCCAAAATGATTTACCATAGAAATGATTGAGAAAGGTATAGAAAGTACTCCTAGTATTTGCAGGTAGGCTTACTTAATATTTTGATCTTTAATTTATTTTTGAAATTTAATCTGATTATTTTATTATTAAAATATGTTTAATTAAGTCTAATAATTTATAAAATGTTTCAATTATATTTTTATTTTTAAAAGTTTTAATTAGTTCTTTTAATTTTTAAAATTGGTTCATTTTGATCTTATTTAAAATCAAATTTGATCTTATTTTTAAATTTTTTTGAGCAGAATTTTTTTTATAAAATTAATATCAATTTTAATTTATTGATATACTAAAATGTATTAAACGAATTAACCATAATATTATTTATTGGGAAATATTGCAATTATTTAAACACAATTTTTTAAGAAATAATTTTACAATTTCATGTTTTAAAAGTAAATGAATATTAATAATTTATAATAAACAAGATCTTATACATTATTTTTTTTTCTTCTTCTAAAACTCAAATTACTAATTATATAAAAGCGACCCTGGGTGGACCTAGCTTATCGTAAAATTATCACGCACTGACATATTGTATCATTTCTTAGCATTTATCACAGTTCACTTGCTCAACATTTTTTTTGTCTAATCCATAAATATTTTTTATTTGAGATAATTCAGATTGAACTGAGTAAGGTGACAAAATTCTCCTTCTAGCATCAATTAAATAAAATTATTTTATATTCCCATAAGTAATACAAGACAACTTAAATAAATAATTTTGGCTAATTTGTAATTTGGTCCTTCTTTAATTATTGATATGTGATTTTGGACCCTTTTTTACCCTCCCCCCATAATTTTAGTCTTTTTTTTTTTCAAAAATCTGTAATTTTGGACTAATTTTTAATTTTACATACTTTGTATTTTGACAAATGTAATTCATATAACAATGTATACATTAACAATTTTTTGTGTTTATATATCTCCTACACATCATTTATATCATGTCATAATGAATAAATAACAATTTATGTAATATTTTTTTTATATAATAACAATTGTTTGGAAGTCACAAAATATAATTTTTATTTATTCATTTTTCTTAAGAATTATCCATACATATTTTTACTTGCGTAGAATATTTGGATAGTTTTTGTTGAAAATATTAAAAGATTTTTGAAAAGAAAATATCAGAATAAATAAAATTATAATAAAAATATTTTTTTAAATATTCATGGATAGTCACGGATACCTATGTGTGTTGTATTAATGTCTTATATTTTTTTTTTTGCATGAATTGTTAATGTGAATGTTGAAGTAATATTTCAGATGATAGCAAGTCAATGTTAAAGAAATTGGAAATATTAGATCTCAGTTCCAATCTTCTAAATGAGAGCATAATGGAAGTGGTGGGTGCTCTTTCATCTATCAAGAGTGTAACTCTTGCTCGTAATTTAATACGTTCTTCATTTCCTGTGAACGTAACTATGTAAGTAATTATATGCTTCATACTTGTAGATTTTTGCACGTTCTGATTTGCTTTATTTTTTTCCCTAAGATTTATCACTTTTACCAAACTTGAAAGTGCTGGATTTGAGTATGAATCATCTTAGCAATGTCAGCCACTTTGCAATTCAAGGTATGCATGTCTGTGTGTGTGCATGTTGCTTTGGGTATTAATATTCATAGTGTAGACCAACGTTATAGACTTGCATAATGAACTCATTAGGATTTAGGACTGTGGATCGGAGTTTGCGTTTTGTTTTTATTTAAAAGTTTAAGTATGTTGAGTTTCGTATGCTTATTATAATTAAAACAAGTTTCAAATCTCAAAGAATACTTATATAATAATTACAAATTATTTATCGATAATAGGATAGTTTTAAGATTTAAAAAAAGTTATTATGGTATAAAATAATTTAGTGAATGTTTTCTAAAGATTTTTTTAAAAAGAAAAAGTTAATTCATGTTTGCTTACGATAAGAAGAATCACCTTTTTTTTATTAAGAAAAAGTAATTGATTTTATCAGAAGTTGTTTCAAATTAAATAGTTTGTAACTAATCGAGTTTAATCTTAATCTTAAATTTATTTATTAATTGAACAAACGAGATTAATCGAATATCTGAGTTAAGGTTGAATGGTTCATAAATATTTTGATTGATTCATTTACATCGCTGCATACGATATTATATATCTTGCAGCAATATCAACTTTTTTTTTTATTCTTCATTATTTATTGGCTGACATATGACACCTTTTTGGAAATATATTGCTAATTTATCACATCCAATGACGTTATATGATTTACGTAGAACTTGTAACTTCTGATGAAATATTAAAATTAACGTTATATGCGCATCCAAAAATTCGTCCAAACACGGTGATCAAATTAGCATTTTAACACAATTAACTTCGAGGTTTACCTAAAAAAAATAATACGTTTTTTTTACAGAAAAAAAACATAGAGGTTATGCTTGCCACAATCTTTTTTGGGCTTAAAAATTAAATCTTAAAATTAGAATTTTAAAAATAAAGTAAAATTGTTTGATAATTTTATTTTTTAGTTTTAAAGATAATTTTTAAGTTAATTTTTTTATAAAAAGACTTAAATTTTAAAATAATTATTTAAAACATTGAATTCTAAACTAAATTTAAAGAATATAAACTATAAATATTTAAAATATAAAAAATTTATTTGACAATATTATTTACTCATATCATCAATAACATTCTTTTATTTCCTGTAAAGAATACAATTTTAAATTTTAATTTTCAAAATGTCAAAAATTATATTAGTTAACAAAAATTAATTAAAAATAGTAACAAACATTTTATTATGTATAATATTAATAGAATAACTTTAATTATTAGTTAAAAATATAAATATTTTTAAAAATCCACATTATAGTCTAATAATATTTTTAGAATATAAATATAATTCTTTTAAACAGAATAAGAAAATGTCAATATATATTAAAAATTAATTAATAAATATATTTTTGAAATTCAAAATTCATAAACTTAACTACAAACAAAAAAAAATAAAAAAAATATGAAACTTAAATTAAATTTAAATATATTATTAACACATTTAGTATTGTTCTTTTATTTCATGTAATAAAAAATATTATTTTTTAATTTATTAAAATTATTAATTAAAAATAAATTAAGATCTCAAATAAAGAAATATTTTTAAAATAAAATAGCTATGTGATAATTATTTAATGAGGAAGAAGGTGAAGTGCCCAAATATGGACATCAATGGAAATTTTTTTTTAAAAAGTTTCGGTTGAGTTAAAAGTTGAAGAGAGACTTTGTGAATAAGTTCTGTGATAACTGTAAAAAATCTCTTCATACTATCATATTTATTTTTTCTCTTTATGATAACATATATACTATCGTAATTAACTACATTTTTTTCGTAAAGTTTTATTCTTAAAAATAATTAAGTTGCTTATTTTTGTTAGAACTTTTTATTAAAAGCTTTTGATCCAATATATCGTTTAATTTTAAGAAAAAAAAAGCTAAAAAAATTGGGCCAAACAATCTTACTAAGACGTGATTCCTACTAACACAATTAATGAATTTGGTTTCATATAAAGTAAGCTAATATCATTGGAATTGATACTTTGAAATAGACATTGGTTACTACAGTTTTGCAGGTCTGGTGAATTCTAATATGAGTCCGTGCGTTTAGGGACTCACCCGTGAACCATCCCTTTTTACCGAAAAATGCCGGTTGATGACCGGAAGAAAAAATAAAAAAAATGGAAAAAAAGTAATTTAATATAATAAAATGAAAATGAAAACTAAGTTTTAATATGATTCTTTCGGTGTCTCTCTTTTTTACCCAAACTCCTGTGCTATGTTCCTTAGTGTTCCCGATTGTTTCCTGTGCTCTTGGTTAGTTTCAATCGTCGTTAATGTTCCGGATTGAAAGTTGTTGCCACACGTTTATGAGTAATTTAAATTTTATTTATCAAATTAAAATTACATGTGTCATTACAAAAAATTAAATTTTTTTGGCTTTTCAAATTATTCAAATTATAAAAATATATAAATTATATTAAATTAAACAAACAACATTTTTTATATTATATCTTATATTAATTTTACAACTACTACCATAAATTTTAATTATCATAATTAACTAAAATTATTATATTTATTAAATTAATTATATCAAATTAAAATGTGCAGAAACATAAGAAAAGGAATGGCGACAATAGTGATGTAATAGAAAAGGAAGAAAAAAAATTAACAAAAACCGTAATTTCCGTACTAACTTATGAAAAAGGGGGTGCAGCAAGTAACTGTTTACGACTTTAAAGTCTTAATCCACTTTACGACTTTAAAGTCGTACGTTACTTTTACACTTTGTTTTATATTAGTTTTAAGTAATTTTATTAATATTAAATTTTAAACATTATATTTTATTTTGTTAATGAATTTTTTAATTAAATATTATTTATAAAATAATTATTTATAAGATTATATTATTAACATTTCCTAAACAAAATAATTTAATAAATTAAACAAATATATGCTAAAAATAATATTTTCTAATATCCATATACATATATATAAAATATATCTTAATGAATTTATTAAATATTTTAATTACCCATATATATATATATATTAATTTAATTGATTTATTATATTTATTAATTTCATAATTGTTTTATAATTATAATTTTTTGGTTATTTAATCACCCGTGAACCACCCATTTATGTGGTTGCAGGAATTAGCAACGAGAACAGGTTACTGTATGATGGAGTCAAAGGAGAAATTGAAAGAGGTGCTGGAGAAGTGTTTGGATTCTCAGCTATGGCATGCTTGTGCAGGAGGGATGGTTGAAATGCCAGTGATGAATGGTAAGGTGTTAATCAAACATGGAGGTGCATAACCGTATATACGACTTTAAAGTCGTAATATATAGACTTTATTTAATTAATTTTATAATTTTTATCTTTTTAAATATTTTTCGAAAATCTATAACTATTTTTTTTTTGTTAATTGATTTTTTTAATTTAAAATAATTTATAGTTTTTTTTGTATGATTTGTTTATATAAAATTTATATTTTAATTTAATAAATTCAATATGACTATCTAATATAATATAGTAATTTCATTTATATTTTCTTTATCAAATTAAACTTAAATTAAACTTAAACGTGTTACTACAAAAATATATATCTTATATTAATTTTACAACTACTACCATAAAACTTAATTATCATAATTAACGAAAATTATAATATTTATCAAATAAATTTGACAAACAAATTAATCAAATAATATATCTTTTTTTAATAGTTTTCCAAAAATATATGCTAATACAAAAATAGTTTCAGAAAAGGAAAAAAGTTATAAAATAACGTTTTTAAAAATTAAAATATACAAGTAAAAAAATGAAAGAAACATAAAAAAAACAATTACCACTTCTCTAAACGATTTTTTTTTTCATTTCATTATCTGTTTGTTTATTGAATTTAAAATCATGTTGATGGTTCTGGTTTAAAATTTGGAAGGAATTGAAAAATTAAAATGAACGAAACAAATTAAAAAAAAAATGAAGAAGACTGACGAAGAAAATGAAGAAATCATCGACGGCACAGATAGCTTATATATCATAAAAAAAATTTAATTTTTTATCATTAAAAAAATATCAATGAATTCAATTTTTTAACCGGGTAAATAAGTAACAGGTTTTTAATTTGAAACCTGTAACTTAATCAACAGGTAATTTTTTTATTAAAATATATATATATATATATATTTTTTTTTTTTTGTGTTGTTAATTTTATTATTTTTTTTTTCTGCCGGTCATCAACCTGTTATTATCGGTCAAAAGGAGTGGTTCACCGGTGAATCCGTAAAAGGGGTGGTTCATATTTAACTGAGAAGTTTGTTTTTATGTATGTCTGTGTAAGTGACTGTGGAACTAGGTGAGACAGTTAAATTGAAAATAGTGTAAAAGAATATAAGATATATATATATATATATATATTTCATATTTTCTTTTATGCATGAATTGTTGAAGTGAATTTTTGAAGTATTCTTTTCAGATTATAAAAGCAAGCCAGTATTTAAAAATTTGGAGACGTTGGATCTCAGTTTCAATAATCTAAACGAAAGCATAATGAAACTCGTTGGTGCTCTTCCATCCATCAAGAATTTAACTCTTAGTTTCAATTTTATAGGTGGACCCTTTCCTATGAAAGGTATGATTGTAGGTGATTAATTATATGTTTCACATTTTGTCAAAAGAAATAATATATGTTTCACATTTTATAGATTTCTGCACATTCTGACTTTGTTTTTTCTTCTAAGATTTATCGCTTTTACAAAACTTGAAAGTGTTGGATTTGGGCATGAATCGTCTTGTTAGCCCCATTACAGCCAAAGGTACGTACGCGTCTGTCACTGTTTTTGGTATTATTTGTACATTGGACATTTCATCAAAAGCTTGAGGAATCATTGAGTATACTCCTCCCCACCAAATTGACTTTTTCTTGCCTCCTATCTCAGTTACTCTATTTGATCCTTTTTAATTATAACACTTAATTAATCAATTCGCAAGGATTAAAAAATTAGATAATTTAGCTAAAATATTTAAGAGAGATCAAATTAGATTGAATTGGTGTAACTTTAACAATTATTATAATATTCTATGACTTTAAATTGGATAATATTTTTTTCAAACTCACCAATGGATTGAAAATTCTTTTAATATATATCACATACGTAAAATTTTATATTAATCCAAAATCAGATATTAACGCATTTATATTAATTAAAATTGATATCATATAAATATTTCAAAATATGTTGAATTATGAATAATTTGATTACCTTCTTATTGTTGTTCAATTTTGATATAGATGATCTTGATAATATGTAGATATAATTCAATGGTTAAATTTATAAAAATCACGTTCTATATCAAATTATAAAAATAATATAATTGTCAAAATTATACCAATATAATTTGATTTTTTTTCAAAATTTTAAATTTGTCCAAATTTTTATATTTTTAAAACTTATTTATTTTTTATCAATCAATGTTAATGGTTAATTTTTGTAAGTGAGAGAGATTTGAACTCATAATCTCTCTCTTCTATTTTCTTCCTTTAATCTCTAAGTTAACTTTATAACTATTAATTTTTTTAAAATTATTCCTATCATTAATGAGATACAGTTTCATTTTTTTT
>CM023952.1:31845491-31860779 GCA_013407115.1 Glycine latifolia | reverse complement strand
TTTAGTGCTTAGGATAAATGTTGTGTTCATATTCTTGAAGATTTATCCAATCCTTTCTTGCTTTTTGGATGTTAAAGGATTTTTGAAGCTTCCGAACACATAAAGCAAGCAAAAAATGGATCATAAAGCAAACATGGGAGGTGCAACAAGCAAAATAGGCCAAAAATCCATCAAGGCCCAAAGCATTCTTCAGGGTAACATGTTTAACTCGCCCAGGCGAGTGAAACATGCACAAATTGGTCGCTAGGGCGAGTGGCTTCTGCAAGTGGGCTTTAAGCTCGCCCAGGCGAGCAAACACAGGCAAAAACACTCGCCTGGGTGAGTGAACTTGAGCAGCTAGCCCCTATAAATAGCCATGCACCCCCAAGGAAGAAGAACACTTCTTGCAATCCATTTCTTCTCCTCCCTTGCTTCTTAGCTTGTTCTTAAGCCTCAGGCTCCTTAAATTTTGTTAGTAGGTAGCTTAGGATAGTGAGAGAGGTGAGGATTAGTGTGGAAACTCTGCTGAAAAGAAGCGGTGATGAGTCCTTTCATCTATTCTTCTGAGGAGGTTCTCCCCATGCTTGGCTAGCTTCTCTTAAAGGATTGGATGTAATCTTCTTGCCCTTAAGTATCTCTTTTAATATTTATTTATGCATAAGTCTTTTTCTATTTATTATTGGTAAATTTATTCCATACTTAATGCTTGATTCTACTTGATCAATAGTTTCACGAAATAAGGTTCTAAGTTTAACTAGAAAGTACTCTTAAAACTTGAACTGAACAATTTTACTCTTTACATTACATTGCTAGGAATAGAGAATAACGTTTAGATTGCAAATAGCATGCGAATATGATCGTAACGCTGGGATATTTATTTCATATGCGAGGGACCGATATTTGATAAATATTCTTAGGATTCTCAAATACGAGGGATCGATTTGGGGTGATTTTATGTGTGCATCAATAATAAAAGAAAATAACTTATGCATGGTAATATTAATTGAATACTAAGGGTATGAACGATGAAATCCAATCCTACGCTTTTCTTGAATTAATTAAATTCGTCTTATTAGTTTTTGTAATCTTCCGTAATTTTTCATAATCATTCGTAATTTTCCGCACTAAATTTATTATTTTCGCTTCTTCTTTAAATTTCATAATTTTTGTTAATCCACAACTACATGAAACTCCGTTCACACTCATTGTACATAACTATTAAACTGTTAAGTTTTATTTGAATTAATTGAGTAAATCAAGTCCTTGTGGAGACGAACTTTTATAAATTTTGTAACTTACAACGGTAATTGGTACGCTTGCCAAAAGTCTAACAGGAAGCAGATCGGTTTCGGGTGAATGGCTATTCTGGGATCGAATGAGAAAAATTAAATTCAATTAATTCAATTTATACGACTTTGGAACAGTTAGAAAATTACAAAAACGAATCCATTCATTTTGAACAACAAAGAGTGATTAATCAAGTCCGACAACGGGTTTTAACACAAGCCTTACAGGGAGCTCTAGGAACTCTAAAGAGTTGCTTGAACAACGAGTTACATTTACGTACTGTCAGAGCTAATATTGACATGTTTGGGACGATGAAAGAAAAAATATCGGATTAGTCTTTCTATTATAAAATAGAGTATAGGCATTATTTTTTTCTTCTAAAAAAATAAAATTAAGAAATTTTCATGGTAACCATTCGTGCAGATGAAATTAGTAAAATTATCCATGAATGCATTGAGCAATATAATACGGAAGTAAAAATTGTAAATACGGGTACCGTACTTCAAGTAGGCGACGGTATTGCTCGTATTTATGGTCTTGATGAAGTAATGGCGGGTGAATTAGTGGAATTTGAAGAGGGTACTATAGGCATTGCTTTGAATTTGGAGTCAAAAAATGTTGGTGTTGTATTAATGGGTGATGGTTTGATGATACAAGAGGGAAGTTCAGTAAAAGCTACAGGAAGAATTGCTCAGATACCTATAAATGAGGCTTATTTGGGTCCTGTTATAAATGCCCTGGCTAAAGCAATTGATGGTCGAGGAGAAATTTCAGCTTCGGAATCTTGATTAATCAAATCTCCTGCTCCTGGTATTATTTCGAGACGTTCCGTATATGAGCCTCTCCAAACAGGACTTATTGCTATTAATTCGATGATCCCTATAAGACATGGCCAACGAGAATTAATTATTGGAGACAGACAAATGAGTAAAACAGCAGTAGCCACAGATACTATTCTCAATCAACAGGGACAAAATGTAATATGTGTTTATATAGCTATTGGTCAAAGAGCATCTTCCGTGGCTCAAGTGGTGAATACCTTACAAGAAAGAGGAGCAATGGAATACACTATTGTAGTAGCTGAAATAGCGGATTCTCCAGCTACATTACAATACCTCGCCCCTTATACAGGAGCAGCTCTGGCTGAATTTTTTATGTACAGGGAACGTCACACTTTAATCATTTATGACGATCTCTCCAAACAAGCACAGGCTTATCACCAAATGTCTCTTCTATTACGAAGACCACCAGGTCGCGAAGCTTATCCAGGGGATGTTTTTTATTTACATTCACGTCTTTTGGAAAGAGCCGCTAAATTAAGTTCTCAGTTAGGCGAAGGAAGTATGACTGCTTTACCAATAGTTGAAACTCAATCGGGAGATGTTTCAGCTTATATTCCTACTAATGTAATTTCCATTACAAATATTCTTATCTGTCGATTTATTCAATGCTAGAATCAGACCCACTATTAATGTTGGTATTTCCGTTTCCAAAGTTGGATCGGAAGCTCAAATTAAAGCCATGAAACAAGTAGCTGGTAAATTAAAATTGGAATTAGCACAATTCACAGAATTAGAAGCTTTTGCCCAATTCGCTTCTGAT
Source organism: Glycine latifolia (assembly GCA_013407115.1). NCBI lineage: Eukaryota > Viridiplantae > Streptophyta > Magnoliopsida > Fabales > Fabaceae > Glycine > Glycine latifolia. The sequence continues at coordinate 31,857,911 of CM023952.1, read as the reverse complement.
CTCGATAAAGCTACTCAAAATCAATTAGCCAGAGGTCAACGATTGCGCGAGTTGCTTAAACAATCCCAATTAGCTCCTCTTACCGTGGAAGAACAGATAATAACTATTTATACCGGAACAAATGGTTATCTTGATTCATTAGAAATTGGACAGGTAAGGAAATTTCTTGTTGAGTTACGTGCTTACTTAAAGACGAATAAACCTCAATTCAAAGAAATCATATCTTCTACCAAGACATTCACTGGGGAAGCAAAAACTCTTTTGAAGGAAGCTATTCAAGAACAGATGGAACTCTTTTTACTATAGGAACAAGTAGAAAAAAATTGATTAATCATTTAATAACTTTAGAATTTCACATTTAAATTCTTATAATTAGTATCTTTTAATATCTTTTTATTGCATTTGAATATAATATAAATATCTAAATAAAATTAATTCAAATGAAAAAAAATCGAATAAATAAAATAGAAGCACAAGATATAAATTGCATATATTTGCATATATATGCAAATATATGCAAACAATTTGTGTCCAATAGGATTTGAACCTATACCTAAGGTTTTAGAAGACCTCTGTCCTATCCATTAGACAATGGATGCTTCTATTTATTTTTTATTTTATTCTTTAACCTTATTAACTGAAAAAGGTAAAAGAATAAAAGAATTCTATATTCTATATATAGAAAAGATATAGAAAATAAATAAAATTCAATTTTTTATAAATACCTAAAACTAAATTAAGAAATTAAAATAAATAATTGAAAAATTAATTAAAAATTATAGATTCATTCTATAAGAAAAATAATAGATTCAAATAGAATAAATAAATAGAGAATATAAGCGGGTAGCGGGAATCGAACCCGCATCGTTAGCTTGGAAGTCTAGGGATTATAGTCGACGTTTATTCATCATTTTGATTTCAATTTAACGTCTCTAATTCAAAATCAAACGTGAAACATTTGTTTCATTCGGCTCCTTTACAAAAAAAATTAAGAGATGGAAAAAAAAATTGATCCATAACATCTATGTCAGCCTTTTTGTTTTGTATGAATAAGTTTAAAACATCTTGCTTTTTAGATGATCCCTCTAGAAGAGCAGTATTATAATAATCTATGTTTTTTTCTAGTTACTTCGTTCTCTATTTCTATTTAATAGAATCTTTAGGAAAAGAAGAAAATTTTCGTTGAGCTAAAAAAATGTAGATGTCTCTAGTAAAGTAAAATAATCTTTTAATAGCTATTTTGCTTCAATATCTACTATACAAAAAAATGAAAGATTTAGTTATGATTAGAAATAAACTTTCTATATATCTCTCCATAGATCCTTTCGTCATACTAAAAAAAAAATCGGATTATAGATCCAATTCCAAAATCTTATGTTTCATAATTTTAGAACTCAAGTTGGAAATTTAGAATTGATTCTTCTTGTATACAAATTATGATAATGTATATTATACCGCAAATCATTCATTGAGGGTATAAAGGATTCCCTTTAAGTAAGAAATATAGTTTTTGATCGGGATATTAATCAAACGAGGGATCCCTTAACTATTTAAGGGTCCATGGAACAAATCGCACTTTTACCACTAAACTATACCCGCTACAATACAATTATTGTATCTTTTGTCGAACAAAGCAATCAGACAAAATAAATAAAGAAATAGAGGGGCATAATTAACTTATTTTTTTAACATATCATATATATAATTAAATATAAAAATCAAATTTACGTTACCAGAAAAAAAGAGAATGAGCCATAAAAAAGGACATTTTGATATTATCTGATTTTTTTTATTTCATATCATAGGAATCAATCTGTATCTCTTATTTATGTTTGATCGTGTTTTAATTACAAGTATTTTTTTTCGCATGAAGTACATTCCATTCAAATAAATCATTGTTATTCAATACTCATGGGAAAAAAAAAATCCCGACTAGGTACTGGCCGGGCTCTTTGGCTGTAGAAAAACAAAAAAGGAAACTAAAAAATAGAAGAATATAGAATGTAATAATGAATCAAAATCAAATAGAAAAAAAAGAGATAAGATAAAAAGAAGTCTTTTTTTTTTCAAGCTCCATTTTTTGATCTTCTTGTTTATGTGATATAACATAAACAAAGTAATTCTATTTTTCAATTGGGGAGAGATGGCTGAGTGGACTAAAGCGTCGGATTGCTAATCCGTTGTACAAATTTTTGTACTGAGGGTTCGAATCCCTCTCTTTTCGTTTCCGTTGATAATTTGATATTTTTTGTAGAACTTCTTTGTTTTCCTTGTTTGTTGGATTTTTTTATTTACTAGTTAAAGATGTTAAAATAGAGAAAATCCTAAAAATATTTCAAAATCCATCACAAGCAAGAAAAACACATAATCCACCTTTTTCTTACTCTTCACGCCCTGGATTACGTCTTGGATCGTTAGATAGGAATCCGAAGATGAAAAGAGAAATAAAGAATATCACTACCGTGTAAACAAATAGTTTTAGAGTAAGCATTATAAAATCTCCAAGATAATTAAAAAACGACAAAGAAAGAGAATAGATTTTCTTATGTTACAACACATTTTGTTTCTTTTAATACTAAGTTTATAAAAAATGAAGTTTTTGTGAAGAGATATATAAGATAAGTTTAGAAAATAGATTTGTAGTAAGAGTCGAGTCTTTTATTACAAATTATCAATAATTACTTTTACCAAAAATCTTCTTTCATATCTATAATCTAGATATTATATTGGTGATGGGTTCAAATCGAATAATAGGATTAGGATTTCTCAATTGGCAAAATGTAGATGATGAAATGGTCTGTATTTTTTCATATATATAAAAAAATTTCAATATTGGAATCGATAATTCACACAATAAGACTTATTTGATCTTTTAAATTGTTAAAATGTTCAAATTTTAGTTTTCTGATAAATTTTGGATTTTTTTTAAGACATTACTCAAATTACAGATCTCATCGAAAACTTACAGCGGCTTGCCAAACAAAAGCTAAAAGAAAAAAGAGTAAGGGTATTACTGGCATAATATCCACAGTTGGATTCAAGAAAGCGTAGGCTTCGGGCAATTTCGACGAGAAAAACTACTTGAATAAAGGATAGAGTTAATACAAATACAGACCAAATTAAAGATATTAAGCATAACAAACATTTTGTTCTTTAAGAAAATAAAAATTAGTTTTGTTTTTTTTAATTAGAATTTTCATTTTTATTGTATTTTATATATATAAAATACAATAAAAATGAAAATAAATTAATATTAATTTATGAATAAAACTAAAAAAAAATGAATCAAATAAGATAAAACCATCCAAAATCCTTCTTTGATTTGAACTTATCCAGTTCAAAATCTTTTTATTTTTTATTCTGAAATAAAAAATCGAAGAAATCACACTTCTATAACAATATCTTAATAGAATTGTACGTAATGATCAATAAATTTAGTCTTATCCTATCTATATCTAGATAGATATAGATAATATGTAGATACGCATATAAAAATACTAGCAACCAATTTTTCTATAGAAATTTATGAACTGGAATTGACGAACAACTGCAACGACCCGCCACGTCGCTACTATATCACTAACTCATAATCATGGCATAAAATCATTTTAATAAAAAGAACACCCCTTTGGTTACTTGTGAAAACGATAGTAAATTTTTGCGAGCATATAATGACCGTCATCATACAAAATACACATACTTGAAGATATTCATAAGACATCTCGAATACTTGTTTATACACGTCAGACATAATTTAATTACAAGTACAAAGATTACATCTCAAAATATACATCAAGTGTTTTACAAATAGAAAGAGAAAATAAAAGTTAGGGGTGTAATTAGCAAAACGAGGAGTGCATCCATTAAAACAAGGGGTACATCTAGCAAAGTGCAACTCCTGCCCGGGATCATGTCCATTGACATCCCGACAAAATACGGCGGCTCCAACAACTTAGACTTCTCCCAAAAGCACCTAATGCTACTCATCTGCTCACACGAACCCGATTCGCGGTCATCACAGATACCAAATCACAAGGTACAACAACGCAAAGGGGAGTTCATCATATTAAATAAAGACGATAAATACAACAGGAAAAAGGCATACAACCCGGTCAAGAAGCAACACAATTATCGACATACAACTGCAAACATTCCAAGCATAACATACATGGACATCCACAATCATCTCGTGGATCAGCTCATAAAATCTAGCATGATGCATGCTCGTGACTCAATTCTCATTATGCAATGTGGTACCATCCCAGAAATGGGCCATCCCAATGGTCAGATGATGCAGTAGCTTGTCAGGGTCACTCTGTCGTACACAGGAGTCACCCTCCATGGTGATCAGCCAATGGGTGTCAGAAGGAGTTCCCAACAATCGTGGTCCCCCAGTACCTCCGTACCCTACAGCCAATCATCAACCCCATTTCTGCCATGCAAATGTCGTATGTTACGTAGGCTCCATCAAGGTGTGACCCCGCTAGGAACACAATCCTTCCTCACTAGGGTAACCCGTCATATACCGCCCACACAAGGGCCCAGCGATGCACTGACCATGGCCCTCGCAAGGTTTACCACCACCCAATCCTGGCATCTCATGGTTTACCGCCCACACATGGACTCGACGATGCACTGACCGTGGTCCTTGCAAGGTTTACCACCACCCAGTCCCGGCATCTCACTGCTATACATAGAATATCATCACGGCACCATCAATGTATGACCTGTCAGGAATGAACTCTTCCTGGGTAGGATAACGCGATACACCCTCGTCGGTATTTCTGTATATCCGAACACGTTCATCATCTCAAGCCATCACCTAGGCCGAGTTCAAAATCTACCAACGCAATCACATACATCACTCACAAACATATACAAACAAGCGGACCGGTGTGAAGTACAAGGTGTCTGGGTTGGCACTTAAACATATTATCTCAAGGTAAGAATCCGAACAAGGTCGGACAAAGGTGGACAAGGTCGGTAGGGGTCGGTCAAAGAAGTAAAGTTTGGGTAAGAGAAGGCAAGGGTAGCAAAATGGGCGGGGTCGAAGGAATTTGGTCGAGGTTTATAAGAACCTGAGTTTATATTTCACTAATCTACACAAGGGTGTAAGGGAACCCGGTAGCTCATTTCCTAAGAGCAGACAAGCTCTGCCGAGTAAGGAACCTGGCCGTTCTCAAGAAATGGTTTGGACTTAGCAGTTCTAAAAGGAACATCCCATCCCAGGGGTGAGGAACCTCGTCTCTCTATAAAGGGAAGGATGAGTTTCTAGAGATGACACGTGTATTGAAACCCGATCGTTCTAGAAGAAGGAACACCAGCTCGACCAAGTAGGGGAACCCAGTGACTCCTTTCCCGAGAGGACATAAGCTCATCCGAGTTAGCAACCTGGTAGCTCTTTCTTTGGTGAGAACTTGAGCTCAGTGGCTCTAATATATCATCCGGGTAAGGAAACCGGTACCTTATAGTAAGGAAAGCGAGTCTAACAACTCTTAAGGGAACAACCTCGAGTAGGTGACTCGGTCTACGGAGGTCCACCAACAAGGACTAAGTTACGTTCTGCATGTGTGCATGCATGCTACGTAACCCACTTAACTTGGCCTACCCATCCCGATAGCCGACATCAAAATACTAGGGCCAATGTCTATGTACAACAAGGCCAACCCATCCCGGTACTCATCACCTTCACAAACACTCCTGCAAGTGTCTTAGAAGTTTTTCCAGCATCAAAATGCCACTTCACACACATGCACGGGAAGTTCTTAAAACATCTACTCCCCTCAAGAACACCCAACATCACCACGAAATATATTCAACAGATTTAAGGCATAGCTCATCCCATTCCCAAAAGGCGTAGCTTTCCTGGAAAAAACATCACACACACACACACACACCCCAGGAACATGTAGTTATCGTCACGGCTGGACTCCCTGGCCCCCAAACCGTGGTACCTAAAGCTATTAAGAAACACGATAAACTTCCCTTACCTAATTAGGAGTTCGTCCATGAGCTTCACGATGTTCTTCTTGGCGTCGGGATTCCGCAGCAGCTACAGTGGTTCTCGTAGGTTGAAGGTAACAAGGAAGGAGGTCGAGAACGAGAGGTTTTCTGGGTAAGTTAAGAGAGAGAAAGGAGAGAAAAGAGAGAAAAACACAAGGAAGAACAAAAGGGAAAAACACCCTTTGCTGGGCACTCCACTTCTTATAACATGGCTGACCATGCATGTCCTCTTAGCGTGCACGGCCAGCAACCACAAAACAGCAGAGTGTACTTATGTCCAATACCCATCAAGCATGCATACCAAGACAAAAGCACTTAGGACAACAATAATACAATAAAACATACACCATAACATATAATTAACATAAAACACACACATCAAGCATTCGCTAAGCAACTTGTAATCCTGGTCGTTACAACAACCAGTATCAATAATAGTGTCTTTTAGTATAAAATCAAAAATGGGGCGTAGCCAAGTGGTAAGGCAACGGGTTTTGGTTCCGCTATTCGGAGGTTCGAATCCTTCCATCCCAGAGCATATCCATTCATGATGTATATCATATTGGAATATAGATTGTATATCAAAATTCAAATTATCCCCCTTTTTAAATTATTTGTCTCTAATTTAAATCAACTTGCTTTCCAATATGTGGATTCAAAAACAAGTCGAGTTTTTCTTACTTTCTTTTTTGTATAATCATTGTTTTAATGTAATCATTTCATTATATATATCTATTATAATTTTATAGTTTTTTCATATTTCTTTTTCTTTTTTTTTCTAATATTTTTAAATTCCCATTTTTCTACTTTACAAATTCTAAAAAGAGAGTAGAAAATAGATTGATAAAATACTGAGTTAATTTTCATTTACGTCTTTACTTTCAAAAATGTTTTCGTTATATAGAAGAAAAACTGCAACTTAAAAAGGATAGATTATTATGTATAGATTGAATCAATGACTATTCACGATTCCATAATTGAATCAATTACTTACTAGATCCAAGCTAAAGGAATGTTATGGTAAAACTTCGTTCGAAACGATGTGGTAAAAAGCAACGTGCGACTTGAAAGACATGATTAGATTAGCTGTGGATTCTTACATCCGCCATTTTTTTATAGTATAGAGAAATGAACATGCTCTTGACTCGACATCGTTTGTTCTGTTCCACTAGAACTTTTTGTTTTGGGGATGGGAAAGCAATTGATGATGTAAATAGTACATGATGGAGCTTAAGTTTTTTCATTTCTCGGGGGCGAGTATCTAAGGTTAGTGAAAATTAATAAGTTAGAAAAACTTCGTAAGTCTATTTTTGATAGAAAAATAGAAAGGATCCAATTTGAGCAAGGCTAAAAAAAAGGTTGGAAGTAGTAAAACAGTTTTGATCAAAAGTGTAGCTGCATGAATTAACCTTCTATTTGTAGGATTCTTTCATAGAAAGAAAAAATGGTATGGTTCTGCCATTTTTTAAAAGATTTAAGATTCCCGAAGTAATGTCTAAACCCAATGATTCAAAGAAAAGCTAAAAGATTATGGAACAAGTAAATACTATTTTCAAATTGTCTCATCAATTCTATTATAAAAAATTCTAAAAAAATGAAACACGGGAAAGAAAGGGGAGTAGAGACCACTTAATAAATGAAATAACTACTAAAGGCTTTGTTCTCTTTTTAGTTATTTGAGAATTATCCAATTTGAGTTATGGAAATTATCCAATTTGAGTTATGGAGTTATAAATATGAGGAGTTTGTTTTTTCAAAAAGAAAATTCGAAAGAAAAATACTTAAGTCATAATTTAATTGATTTGATGATTTTATTGATCTATTTGACATCATAATTTTCTACATACATTATAATTTTTTTTTCTCGAGTCGTACGAGGATAAAACTTATACGTTTCTAGGGGGTGCATTATTTATCTATCTCTATCCCAATGAGCCGTTTATTGAATCGTTGCAATCGATGTTCGATCCCGAAGAGAGGGAAGAGATCTTTGGAAAGTGGGTTTTTATGATCCAATAAAGAATCAAACCTATTTAAATATTCCAGTTATTCTATGTTTCCTTAAACGAGGAGCTCAACCTACAGGAACTGTTCAGGATATTTCAAAAAGGGCTGGTGTTTTTATGGAACTTAGCTCGAATCAACAAATGAAATTCCATTAATGAAATAAACACAAGGGGGTGTGGATGACTTGTATATAGATTTCTAAAACTCTTTTCTCTTTTATCCCCCTGCTCTCTTGTTCTATTCATACCTAATTTTTCTTATTTCTTGTTGTTTATATAGAATGATAGGATGTAGTTTTCTATAGTAAGAAAAATAAATGAAAATTTCATCGATCTTCAAAACAAAATGAAAAAATGTATAGAGATAAAAGATAGAATATAGGAAAAAGAAAAAAAAATTCACTAAATGAAGTAATTGGACTTATAAATAGATAAATAGATTATCCCTATTGAGGTACTTTTTTTTAATGTTTCTTATTATTTATTATTTTATTATCATTTATTTTTAATACCCACTTGCTCTTTATTATTTTCAATTACTAATCCTAATTATTGGATTTATATACTTTTTTATAGTAAATACATGAGATAGAATATTCAAAATGGAATATTTCTATTATTTTCTTCTTCATTCAATGACTATACATTCATTATATTTTTGTGTAAATAGACAAAAAACTAGATGGAAAAATCATGGTCGAATTCTATATTATTTTATAGGTTGTGTAATAGGAAGTTGGCATACAGGTGTAAATCCATCGATACTCTTAATCCTATTAGAAATACCTGTTTAAGCCAACAACCAAAAATTTTAACCCATATAGATAAAAAAATTCATCTAGATAAAAAAATTCATCGTTTGGATGAAGGTGAGAATTCTCATCGTTCGGATGATAGTGAGAATTCTCATAATAGTTATTTTGATTATTTAGTAGGTGCCCGTAACATCCAGAATTTCCTATCTGAGAAAACTTTTTTAGTTAAGGATAATAAGAGGAACAATTATTCCATCTCTTTAGATATTGAAAATCAAAATTCCCTCTATTTACATAGAGAAAATCCAATTTTTGAGGTTAAAAATGATGATGATCATTATTTTATAAGTGAACTGGAAAGTTTTTTTTTCTAGCTATTTGAATACTATTTCTAAGAATGAGGAGTCTCATTACATGTATGAGACTCAATTTAGTTGGAACAATAATATTAATAATTGTATTGATAGTTATCTTGATTCTCAAATCTATATTGATAGTTTCATTTTAGGTGATATTGAAAAATACAATGAGAGTTATTTTTATAGTTACATTTTTAGGAAGGGCAGAAATTGTAGTGAAAGCGATAATTCTAGTACTAGTATAATAACTAGTACGAATGATACAAATGATATTGATTCCACTATAGGAGAAAGTTCTAATAATCTCAATGAAAGTAAAAAATATTAGCATTTGTGGCTTGAATGCAAAAATTGTTATGGATTAAATTATAAAAAAAAAAAATTAAAACAAAAATAAATATTTGTGAATACTGTGGATATCATTTGAAAATGGGAAGTTCAGATAGAATCGAACTTTTGATTGATTCAGGTACTTGGAATCCTATGGATGAAGACATGGTTTCTCTGGATCCTATTGAATTTCATTCCGAAGAGGAACCTTATAAAGATCGTATTGATTCTTATCAAAGAAAAACAGGATTAATTGAGGCTGTTCAAATAGGTATTTGTCAACTAAATGGTATTCCTGTAGCTATTGGAATTATGGATTTTCAGTTTATGGGGGGCAGCATGGGATCCGCAGTAGGTGAGAAAATCACCTGTTTGGTAGAATATGCTACTAATCAACTTTTACCTCTTATTCTGGTATGTGCGTCCGGTGGAGCACGTATGAAAGATGGAAGTTTGAGCTTGATGCAAATGGCTAAAATCTCTTCTGCTTTATATGATTATCAAACAAATAAAAAGTTATTCTATGTATCCATACTTACATCTCCCACTACTGGGGGGTAACTACTAGTTTTGGCATGTTGGGGGATATCATTATTGCCAAACCAAATGCTTATATTGCATTTGCTGGTAAAAGAGTAATTGAACAAACATTGAATAAGGCAGTACCAGAAGGTTCACAAGCAGCTGAATATTTATTCCATAAGGGCTTATTTGATTCAATCGTACCACGTAATCTTTTAAAGTGTGTTCTGAGCGAGTTATTTTAATTCCATAATGTCTTTTCTTTGACTAAAAATGATAAGGCATAGCCAAAATTTTTTTGAATTTTTGAAAAAGGGTATATTTTATTATGATATATATTGGGTTAGCTATAATCACTAGAATTATTATATACTAAGTATAAATATATAAAAATTCTAGTGATTATAGACTATTTTTATATAATAATATAAATAAGAATAAAAAAATAAAATATATAAATTGAGAAAAAGGCAAGGCGCCAGGTCTTCACCCGGATTTGGTGACAAAAAGGCAAGGGTGCCAACACGCAGATGGGCGAGCGTGGTGGGCAAACACAGCCCAGGGGTTTAGGATGAAATTGGGAAGCTGGAACATAGGAACATTAACGGGTAAATTGAGGGAGTTAGCAGATGTCTTTGCCAGAAGGAAAGTGAATATTGTTTGCTTGCAAGAAACTAAGTGGGTTGGAGAAAAGGCCAAGGAAGTGGAGGGCACCAGTTTCAAGTTGTGGTATACAGGTACTATCAAGAGTCGCAATGGAGTTGGAATTATGATCGATAGAAGTTTCAGAGATAAAGTTGTTGATGTTAAAAGGAAAGGCGACAAGATTATGATGATTAAGCTTGTAGTGGGGGATCTTATTTTAAATATCCTTAGTGTGTATGCACCCTAAGTGGGATTACTATTAGATGAAAAGAACCAATTTTGGGAAGACTTGGAGGAGGTTCTGAGAGGGATACCAAGAGAGGAGAAGATTTTCCTAGGAGGCGATCTAAATGGGCATGTTGGTAAAAACAATGGAGGTTTTGATAGAATTCATGGTGGTTTTGGCTATAGGACGAGAAATGAGACTGGAGAAGATGTCTTGAACTGTGCACTAGTCTATGATTTGATGCTAGCGAACACTTTTTTCCGGAAAAGGGAGTCTCATCTTATCACGTATCATAGTGGCCAAAATCGTAGTCAAATTGATTTCTTTATGACTAGACGGGAAGATAGAAATACGTGTATTGACTGCAAGGTCTACCCTGGGGAATGTGTGGCAACACAACATAAGTTGGTTGTTCTAGAGGTTAGGTTCAACAAAGTTCTTAATTTGAGGAAGAAGGATCCAAATCCAAGGATAAGATGGTGGAAGCTAAAGGAGGAGAAACAAATAGAATTTAAAGAAAATATGTTGCGTGAAGGACCGTGGGAGTTTATTGGAGAAGCTAATGAAATATGGAATAAGATGGCTATGTGTGTCCAAAATGTGGGAAGGAGGGTGTTAGGTGAAAGCAAAGAGAATAAAGTTTTTACAAAGAAAACATGGTGGTGGAATGGAGAGGTGCAAGAGGCTATTAAATAGAAGAAGGAATGTTTTAGATCTTTGCATAAATGTCCCAATGATGAGAATTTGCAAAAGTTTAGAGTAGCGAGAAAGGATGCAAAGAAAGTAGTGCGGGAAGCTAGAGGCAAAGTTTTTGACGATTTGTATAAAAATCTTGGGAGCAAGGATGGAGAGAAAGCTATTTACAAACTTGCAAAAATGAGGGATAAGAAGAGTAAAGACCTCACCCAAGTTAGATTTATCAAGGATGAAAATCAAAAACTTTTGATGAAGGATGAAGATGTAAGTGAAAGATGGTTAGACTACTTTAACAATCTTTTTAATGGGAATGGTGACAAGAGTGGGGTGGTTTTGGAGGACGTTTTTGATGATCTGAATAGAAGATTTGTACGCAGAATTAATACACATGAGGTTAAGGAGGCTTTAAAGAGGATGAAGAATAATAAAGCGTTGGGACCTGATGACGTCCCTATTGAAGTGTGGAGGGGCTTGGGAGATGTGGCAATAAAATGGTTGACTAATCTTTTTAATAAGATTCTTCAAACAAACAAGATGCCTGATGCTTGGAGGAAAAGTATGCTTGTGTCTATTTACAAAAACAAGGGAGATATCCAGAATTGTTCAAACTATAGAGGCATCAAGCTCATGAGCCATACTATGAAGTTGTGGGAGAGAGTTATTGCACATTGCCTAAGGAGGGAGACCAAGGTTTCAGTAAATCAATTTGGATTTATGCTAGGAAGATGTACCATGGAAGCTATTTTCTTGATGAGACAATTAATGGAAAGGTATAGGGAAAGGAAGAAAGACTTACATATGGTGTTCATAGATCTTGAGAAAGCATATGATAGAGTCCCAAGAGAAGTCTTATGGTGGACTCTTGAGAAGAAAAAGGT
>CM023952.1:31687984-31833241 GCA_013407115.1 Glycine latifolia | reverse complement strand
ATATATTGTTACACCGGTGTTATGATATATATGTGATATGTTTTGAGAGCCGTGATGGCTATTTGTGGTGTGATACCAATTTTAATATTATATGCATGAAAGTGAACCAGGGGGAGGAAAGACCTCCAAGGACCCTGAGTTTACTGAGATTGTTATCTCACCCCTGTTGGAGATTATGTTTTGCAGGTGATATTCAAGGAGCGGCTGATAGATCCTAGGGCAAGAGGCCCGAGCAGGGATAGCTCTATGAGAACCTTAGGCATAGTGTTGGAGAGCATGTTGGCTTTATTTTTTTTATGCCTGTGATTTTGTACCCTGTGAGGGATATGTACAGTTATGATATATATATATATATATATATATATATATATATATGCATTGTATATTATGAGAATTCACCATATATGATGTACATTTGATGTTGTTGATGACGTTTGATGACGTCATTTTGGTTATTACTTCCATTTTGATTATCTGTGATAATTGCTACGCTTAACGACCATAAATCAATGTTAATGAACCGGATGCATACGACGCGTTACAAAAATAGTCGATTATTCAATTTAACAATTATGCGACTATTGTAATTAGCCATGTTAATGGCTAATATTAAAATTTAACATGGCTAATTACACTTTTTAAATTTAAAATTTAAAACGAAGTGTAATTAGCCATTTAAAAATCTTAGCCATTTAAAATGGAGTGTAATTAGCCATGTTAAATTTTAAGATTAAGCTTAGCAAAAATGGGGGTGCATTTATCAATTGTTAGGTTTTAAATTTGATTATGCATATGTGATTCAGACAGTCATAACTTTTGATAGAAATGTCCGATGGAGGCGTACGATATGTCAAAACGCTCGAAATTAAGAGAAGTAACTAAAAAAATAAAAAATAGCATGCAATTCACTAATTAAATAAAAAATAATTAGAAAAGAAGAATTTTTTTGGAGGTTTGAATCTTAAATCGCAATTTTGAGGCACTTAGAGACCTCTTTTGGGAAAATTTTTGGGCAAGTCCCTTTTGGGACTTGTTAGCGGCATCTCCTCTCAATTACAACCATTTTGACATATCATACGCCTTAATCGGACATCCCAGTCAAAAGTTATGGCCTTCCGAAATTTACGTTCACACCGCGCTTCACCTGCTGCCTGCCACGTGTCGCTTCCTCCTTAAATACGCCCCATTTGGGCGTGTTACAACACGCCCCATGTAGGCGTGTTTGGTAGCACCATTTTACTAAATAGTTTCAATTTTGCACCATTTTACTAATTAATTATTTAATTTATATTAAATTTAAAAATCAACCGTACTTTTTGCAATATTTGTTGCTTCCTAGTTCCCCTACTCTGTTTTATCTTATCAGTCCACATGGGATGTTCAACAATCTTAGAAGATTAATTTCAACATGACCTTCCCTTATTTTTTTTTAGTGTTGGATCACAGATCACTAAGTTAGATATTAATTTGATTCACGATACATGACTGATGTTGTTCAAAAGAATTTTACACACAAAAAAAAATTGAACAAAATTTTCTTGTAAATATAACAAGAGTTATTTAAATGATTACTTTTTAAAAATCATAAAAAAATTTATAAAAAAAAAACAATTATTCTTTTAAAATAAATTCAATCAATCCCACATTATACTCTAAACTAAAAAGATCAAAATGACAACGTTTCCATTGATGCCTTTTATGAAATTGACTTGACCCAGACTTAAAAGTAGTCCTTATAGACTATAGCTGGGTAATTTCCTTCGATAATCAATATATATTTTATGTGTACTTTTAACAAGAAATGGTGGATTGCATACTACCATATGAGAATAATGTAGTTTTGTTTGGGGGTTTTAGTTATGTTCCTCGAATTCTCGTAATGTGGCTTTTTATTCACTACATCAATTATATACTTGGTTCACTATATAATTACTTGCATCTTCTGTACAATAATTATCATCTGCAAGGTGATGACTAACAGAGGTATTTCAATAAAAAAAATTACAGGACTGCTTTTTCTCTGTAATGTATAGTGGGTGGCTTTCCCCAGCACCACTACTGATTTGGTGGAAAAAATAGCAAGAAAAACAATATTGCCAGTGATTTATTAGAATTGAGTCAGAAGATCATTTTGGTCTAGGAAAGAAAACACTTCAAAGTAAAGAAGGATGTAACAAGTACTAGAAAAGGCAATAATAAAGGACTTACTACCTAGGAACCGGATTTGGTGCAATAAGTGAATTGTGACTGACCTTATAGTTTTCACTTTACAATGAATGTAGTTAATCGTTTTTAAACACAGGGTATCTCCCGGTCTAGAATCAAGATCTAAGGATTTTAACTTTCAACTTTAATTGTCCACTCTTAATTTTGTTTAGCTTTGAATAAAAAGTTTAAGTAAAAAAGAAAATAATAGATACTAGAAGAAGAAAAAATATCCTTAGAAATGAAGGAGGTCTAAGTGTTTAAATTCGAAATTGAACATTAGTACCATAGTCTATTAGATACAATTTGACATATTTTTTTAAAATGCAATAAGAAATAATAATTTCATTTTTTAAAATTTAATCGTTAATAGGAAAGATTAACACCAAATTCTTTTAAAAATTCAGGAGAAATAAAAAAAACAAAATTATTTGTCTTCTTCACTAGTAAGACATTGATTAATTCATAAATTATTGGGTTTCGATCTCCAAAAATTGAGGCTTTAGAAATAAAATCTAAGGATTGACATTCCATTGTGGTCATTTTATATGTATATGATTATAATTATCTATGTTTCAATGTGTTTATGATGTAGCACAAAGAAGACTATTAGTTAGTATATGCCACCTTACGAGACTAGAGTATGGTATACATCAATCCAAAGAGTTTTGTATAAAAACATTTGTCACGGAGCAAAGTATGGAAAAATATCTCAAAATTACATTAAAAGTCAAAAACTCTAATTACAGAAGATATATCATAAGTTCCATCGTAACTAAGATCAAGGTATGCAAATGTTTCACATAAAGGTGTCAACTCCAGTCTTCAATTACTTTTTAAGATTACGGATCAAAAAATTACTTTTTAAGATTGGCCAATTTGCAATTCTGCTAAATTTGAAAGCAATATTAGGGCAAAAAAATTAATTAATTGTAGTTTTAAAAATAAATTACGTATACAGTGCAGTTTGAAAAGTAATTACACTTCTACTGTTGTTAGTGGCGCCCCAGGGAGGCGCGACCCAGGCCCAGTAGCGCCCCAGCCAGGCACGACTTTGGTGGTGGTGACACGTGTCATTTTGGGACACGTGTCATTTTGAGGCGGAATGCGTAAAAACTTCGGAAGGTCATAACTTTTGACTGGGATGTCCGATTGAGGCGTATGATATGTCAAAACGATCGTAATTGAGAGGAGAAGCCGCTGGCAAGTACCCCTTTAAGGGGGACTTGCACAATAATTTTTCCCAAAAGAAAACTCTAAGTGCCTCAAAATTGCGATTTAAGCTTCGGAGTCCCAATTTTTTTTTTGTTTTTTGATATTTTATCTATTCAATTAGTGAATTGCAAGCTATTCTTTATTTATCTAATTACTTCTCTTAATTTCGAGTGTTTTGACGTAAAATACTCCTCCATCGGATATTTCTATCAAAAGTTATGACTTTAAATATTAAGATTAAGCTTATCAAAAATGGGGTGCATTTAGCAAATGTTAGTTTTTTATTTTTTTAGTTATTTCTCTTAATTTTGAGCATTTTGACATTGGTTATTGACTACTGATCATGCTTTGGTGCATGCCTAGACTAGACTGTACAGGCAGATGAAGAAGAATCAATAACGGTGTCGTTTTCTACTTTGCCTTCTTTTTCTTATTCTGCCGAACTCATTTTAAATATTAAGATTAAGTTTTGATAGAAATATCCGATGGAGACGTATTTTATGTCAAAACGCTCAAAATTAAGAGAAGTAAATAAAAAAATAAAAAACTAACATTTGCTAAATGCACCCCATTTTTGATAAGCTTAATCTTAATATTTAAAGTCATAACTTTTGATAGAAATATCCGATGGAGGAGTATTTTACGTCAAAACACTTGAAATTAATAGAAGTAATTAGATAAATAAAGAATAGCTTGCAATTCACTAATTGAATAGATAAAATATCAAAAAACAAAAAAAATTGGGACTCCGAAGCTTAAATCGCAATTTTGAGGCACTTAGAGTTTTCTTTTGGGAAAAATTATTGCGCAAGTCCCCCTTGGAGGGGTACTTTCCAGCGGCTTCTCCTCTCAATTACGATCGTTTTGACATATCATACGTCTCAATCGGACATCCCAGTCAAAAGTTATGACCTTCCAAAGTTTTTACGCATTCCGCCTCAAAATGACACGTGTCCCAAAATGACACGTGTCACCACCACCAAAGTCACGCCTGGCTGGGGCGCCACTGGGCCTGGGTCGCGCCTCCCTGGGGCGTGTTCAAACGCGTCTTCCTGGGGCGCCACTTACAGCAGTAGAAATGTAATTACTTTCAAAACTGCAGTGTATACGTAATTTATTTTTAAAATTGCAATTAATTAATTTTTTTGCCCAATATTAGCTTTTACGGGGCTGTAAAGTAACATTAATAGATCTACATTTTTTTTATTGATTTGAGAAAATCAATATTTCCAATTTAATTAAAAGCTCATATTCAAATTTATGAGAGCCCTATTTCCTCAAGGGCAATAAATAAATAATCAAGGATAACATAAATAAAGGACAAATGAGATGAAGATACTAATTTCCAAACAGAACAGCATACAATATTTCATTCCAAGCATCAGGAACACCAGCCAGACACCAGTGACTGCAGTCATCAAAAGAAGTGCCACGCCCTGTGTAGATAGAGGGGTGACCATCCCTCCTCAGTTGTGTGAGCAGAGTGATGTCTAGCAATTGTGCAGGCTTTGCCATGTTACTTATAACGCTCTTCACAATGTCCACACCAGGGTATGGTGCCATTAGTCCTTGATCTGGTTGAGTTTGTCTTAGGCAACCCTTTTTACTGGAATATTCAATTGAAAGAAAGAAAAGAGTGACTTCTTGATTACAATTATATAACAATTACTAATCATAATAACATATGGGGCAATCCATCCTTAAAAAATATAAAATCACATAACATATGGGGCATTTGTCTTGTTAATTCATACTCATTTGAAAACAAAATGTATCAAAATGTGTTGGAATCTCCACACCCAACCCAATCCACATTCAAGAAAAAACTTTTAAGCATAAAACATAGCAGACGGGCAGGGAATTTTTTTTAATCAACCATTAATTAGGGAATCAATGATTGAGATTGTAATTAGTTTTAGATATTATGTTTATTTGATTTTTTATCAGCACGTTTATTTCATTTTATGCCATTGATTTTCTAATCAACCATTAATGAAGAAATCAATAGGTTAGATTATGATTAACTTTCATTTTATTATATGTGTAATTGATTTTATCACAATTTTTAATCTTGACTTTCTAATTAACAATGATAGATGTACTTTATTCACCTTCTCACTTTAAATTAGACAAATCCAAAATTCAATTGGAGAGAAACCAAAACCAGCCATAAAACTTACTCAACATGGGAAGCAGCGATTCCCTGAAACAAGACTCTAGTCTTTGAAGGATCAATGTTAGAATCAACCCATTTAGCCCAAGTACTCAGCCCAATCTTGAAAGCTTCCATGTGATCCATGTCCTTTCTTAATTCATTGCCCACTTGAAAGTAATCCCACCTACAATAAAACATTAAAATGATGCCATTAGCCACATGGCTAGCACCTCTCATATACGCCAAAAAAGTAGTTAAAAATTCAAAAAGCTTCATTACCCTTGAGACTGTCCAGTGTGAGTCCACCAATGGTAGGTGTTGAAAATCAAAACATCAACTTCTTTCCACTGGTCCCCAGAACTAATGCTGTCCAATTTCAAAACCCTACCTTTTCCTTTGTCACGAACCAAATCAACTAAGAACCCATTTTTCAACCACATGATTGAAGCTTTATATTCCTATAACCCAAAAAAACAAATGGACTAGATTATTAACCCAATAAAAAACTACAAAGGTTCAATACTTTCCAGAAATGAAAATGTAAAACTGAAAAGAATCACTACCGGAACTGAGAACACCAAAAGTTCCTGTGTTTGACTTGTTAAAGTGTAATTTGAGTTTGGGACTGCAATGTGGAGCAAACAAGTGAGTGACTGCCACATGTTGTTACTTATGGAGTCCCCCACAAACATTATCTTCTTTCCTGTGCTTCTCTCCAAGAACTTCTTACCATCAAACCTGTTAACCATTAATACCATTTTCTTGTAAAATAGTAGTAATAATAATATCATTTGAAGAGGGAAGAAAAAAAATTCAAATTTGAACTTCAAGATGCCAACTTGCAAGTCAGAAAAAAAATGTTTAAACAAATATGGTAAATTTCCATGTGATTAGACATTACAAAGATACCATACCACATATTTTTCATGGAAAACAATCATTCTGAAGTCAACACAAGACTCAAACTCTATTACTGGTTAAACAAAAATTAATCCGTGTCAAATAATCTACAAGCAAAAATAAAGTTTAATGAAAATAAACAACATTACCTTGGAAGATCACAACCAGAGGGCATCCATCTATACTTGAGGTACTCCTTATCAGGCCTGCCATTTCTTGAGCAATCAAACCCAATGAAGGGACAGTCCCTTGAGGCATCATAGAGAGGGTGGAATGAGGCTTCATCAATGACCCATCTGCCCTGAGAAAAATCACATCCTTGTGGAGAAGGAGTTGCCACTGCCCATACAAAAACAGATGCTAGTATCAAAGGCCTCAACCACATTGTGAACACCATATTTGAAAATTGTACTGAGGAGGCCGCGTGAAAAACAATGTTTGCGTTTTGTATTTTATATATGTAAAAAAAATGTGGTTGGTCCCATTGGCGTGTCTAGCTGTAGCTTTATTGAAAATAATATTGACAGAAATTATTTTCATATATAGTTGCTGCATCAAATAAAAGTTAACCGGTAGCCTTAATTAGATCATGTGATCTGATTTAATTTCTCTTTGAGGAAAAGGGTGCGTCTATGAAATATAGATACAAAATTAATAAATTATTAAATAATAATATTTTAATTAATAATTGTAATTTATGTTTTGTTACTGAGTACAAGTTTATTTATATGTGCAAATTTTATATTAGAATATATGGTTACATGTTCAAAATTATATATGCAGATACGAGAATGAAAAAGAAAATAGTTCATAAATTTATATATAAATAATTAAGATCTTTTTAAGGATAAATAATTAAGATTTAAAGTCTAAGATTACTTAACTTAATAATATAATGTCTAATGTATTACATACTCTTTCTGTTGTTCAATTCTAAATACAATATTGCTCAGGCACAACTTTAATGATCAAGCTTCCCTTCAACCTCGCCGGATATATCATATACTTAAAATACAATCAATTATATCAATAATCAATATTTATTATAAAAAACTGTTAATAAATAGATGTCATGTAATGTATTAAAGGAGTCTAGTTTAATTCATTGAGTAGTATATCTGAATCATTATAAACTATTTAATACCTAAATTTAATTCTTATGGATGTGATTGTTTCATGGATTATTAGTTAATTCTTGAGAATGTAAGTATGGAAATATATATGTTTGTGACAAGCTTTGAAAAACTATTCTTAGTTATTGTTTATTTTGAGAAAAGTTGCAACTTTCATTTAAACCGTACTTTATTACATTTTTATTCCCGTGAAGAGAATAGAAAAATAATATTATCGTGGGAATAAAGTATAGTTATTTACTAAAATACAAGTAACTTCTATTTTTATTTATTTTCATTTAAATTATTTTAAGTTTTAAAATAAAATTTTAAAACTATTAAAATGTAACCAAATAAAATTTTTAATATACTTAAGAATAACATTCCTTTTTATCTGTAATAAAAAATTCCTTTTCGACGCAAGAAGAATAACAATCCTAATCGTCATAATACTACTGAAAATATTATTTCAAAGAATATAACATGATACTTTAAAATAATTTTATGGATAAAAAAAGATGTTACGAAGTATTATCACATCTATTCTTTCTCTACTTAAATTTCATCATTTTTTAATTTTTAATTTATAAAACATATATTTAATTACAGTAATTGAGGAATTTATAAGAAGTATATAATTTGATTAAATTAAATTAACCAATTAAATCATTAAATCCTAAATAAATTTTAATTTTGTATAAGATGCAAAATAATTAATAAAATTTGTGAAATATTTTCATAATTAGGGTAACTTTTCTCCTAATATCACAATTTTGTAATAATTGACGGTAAATAATAATAAATAAATAAAAAAGAAAAATTAAATTGTAATTTAATTTTAACTCCTTATAATTTTAAATTTGTGAATTTGATTTTCTTATTTTTAAATCAAAACATTTAATTCTTTGTTTTTTTAGAATAAAGAATTTTAATCTTTCAAGTTAATTGATCATTCAAAATGTGATGTGCTAATACTAACTAATTCTTATGTAAGTTGTTGACAAGCTTGTAGCAATGGATTAAATAAAGTGAAAATAAAAAATGGTTTTGTTAAATGTTAAACTTGTGATGTTTTATTCATTAAAATGTTTTTTTTTGCTTAGTAAATTTTATAAACATTATTTTCTATATATCATTAGTTAAGAGTTATTAATTTTCTTAATTATAAAAATATATAATTAAAAAAATATTTATTATATAAATCTTTTCTAATTTTGTTTTATATCATTTTATATATTTTTATTTTAAATAATTTACACATTTTAATTTTAATTTTTCAAATTTATAATTAAATTTCATAAACTAACATATAAATTATTTACAGAAATTATTTTGTAAATTTTTTTAACATAAATATTATTTTTACTCTAATTATATAAATCAATATAATTACATCAATTAATATGCAAATTATAAAAAATAAGTAAATTTATTTTAATATGTAAATAATTTTATTCTAATTATAAATTTTAAAATATGAATATTTAATTTATTACAAAATTTACATGTTAATATTTTTTTTAATTATAAAAAGTTATTTATTAAATAAGTTTTTTAATATCAACTATATAAAGTAAGAAAATCACATAAATAAATATGTAAATTATTTATATAATTATTTTATATAATTTATAAAAATTATGTAAATTTATTTTTATATATAAATAATACATATTTTCATTTTAATTACATAAAGTAATAAATTTTTAATTTTTAATTTTTAGGTTATTTAAATATTATTATAAATTTAAGTAATTTGTATAAATTACATAATATAACTTTTTAAAATAATCTATATTTTAGTTTATTTAAATTTTTAAATTATAAAAATATAAGAACAAATTTTTTGTATATAATAATTTATTAATTTATATTAAAATAAATGCATTTGAAATTAAATATTAAATATATGTAAATATTGATATTTTATTTTAAATTTTATAATTCAAAAAAATTAATAATTCTTGGCTAATAATACATGTAAAATAATATTTATAAAATTAACTAAATAAAGTGAAAGTCTTAATGATTTATTATTTTGTCTTTAAATAAAAGATCATGAATTTAACTTTTACTTAAAATTTTAATTTATTTAATCTTTTGTCACATAAATATTAAATATTATGATAATCATCTACATAAATAATTTTATCGGAAGTCCTACAAAAGTAATTCTTACTAGGACCTTATTTGTGTATCACAAGTATAATACCATTAAATAATAAAGCATACCAGATTTGTGCAGATTAAAAAATATATGCTCAACTTATCAATTCTCCTTGGTGCTTAACAGTACAGAGTGTGTATATGTATGTCTTAGAGTGGGAACTATCACTTCCTGTTATGAAATGGCAAGAATGAAAAAATTACTTATCTAAAACTTTGTCATTCAAATGAAACTACATCTAAATAACCAGTTAATAATCCTTAAACAAGGAAAAATTAAGGGAACATATCTTTAGGATATATAACACATTTAGCACTTAGTAAGATTCACCCTGCATTAAGATTCCTGAATGAGTATAGCATTACTTTATAAGTGACTAAATAACTCTATGTAGGTCCAATCAAACATCTCAGTCACTCTCATCACAATTTTGTTTATTATAAGTTACATCCACTGTCACAAAATGCAGTAAGCTATCACAATTCACAACAATAGTCACTAAAATAAGTTATGCTTAAGAAAGAGTAAATAGAAATTTTGGTCTTCCATTAACTATCAAACATTAGTCTTCCAAACATGCAATGGAAACACCTTGATGTCAACTAAAAGGCTAAAATAGTTGGATCAGCAAGTATGGAATTGTAGCACATTCATGTAGGACAAAAACAACAAAAAACATTGAGAAAATTAGTAAAATCATTGAACCCTAGCTTTGAAATCAGCAATGAATGTGATCGACATGAGAGGGAATAAGTGATGAATGCGTGCATGAGTGAGAGAGTGATGAACACGAGAGTGAGGGAGCGTGTGAAATTCCAATTTGAAACATGAATCAAACCACAAAATGAAACATAGATCTATGCAGCACAAAGTCAACGATAATTAGAGCGAAAATCCAATTTGAAACAAGACTCAAACCATAAAATGAAACCCTAGATCCATGAAATCAAATGATGAAATAAAGAACCACACACAAATTAACTAATAAAAATCGAAATGAAACAAATGAGTGATGAACCTGGTTCACAACAACTATGCGAGCCACAATGTTCTCGGAGAGAGTGTGAGTCTGAGAGTGAGGGAGTGAAGGTCCGAGAGTGAGAGTGAGAGGAACAAAGTAAAGAAAAGAGTAATCAGAAAAGAGATATTAATAAATAGTATTTATTTTCAATTTTAACTAGAAAAATAAAATGGTAGCTAATATGTAGTTAATTAGCTACAAATTACCTATGAATTTCATTCCTAGTTAAAATTAGTAGCAAATTGGAAAATTTCTTGTAGTGTTCCTTAGTTTTTCTTCAAACATTTTATCTTTTTTATCATCTTTTATTTAATTTGTCCATTTTCTCGAAGATGTCACAACTAGGATCATGATGAGACAACAAAAGTTAAATTAAAAACAAAAGAGTTACTACAAAAATTTATTAGAAAAAACTTTGAAAAAAAAAAAGAAAATTGTCTTTAAAAGCAAATGAATTTAGAAATGGATTAGTGTAAAAAAGATATTAGCATCTTATTACGTCCACCTAAAACAATTACACTCCTTGATCCATCCTTGCGAGTGACTATCTATTTATTCTTATGAGTCATAAAACAAACGAAGACGGTGTACATCACACATCGATGTTAGTTGCATGGATTTTTATGTTTTATTATAATGAAAATAATATTGGATTGATTAACATAATCTACATTGCACAAGGTACATGGCAATAATATATGTTTACCCTTACGAGTCATACAATAAACAAAGGCAGTATACATCACGTACACGTGGATGTTGTGAGTTTGTATCATTATTTAGTTAAAAACTTGTTTTTATTATTGTTACTAAATCCAATATTTTTGAAAAGAAATATTAGGTCCTAAATATAAGACAACGTGAGCAATCATACATATACCTAAAAAACTATTTTCTTATCAGGACCTAAAAAAACATTTAATGTATGTAGATAATGTAAATTACACATCAACATTAAAAAAAACCGGTGCAAGAACTCTTAACCGCATAATGTTTAATTTTTTCTCACTTTAATTAACAATTAGACAATTATTTTTAAATTAACACCAGATAATCATTAAAAAAGAATTAAAAAAAAACTTCAATAGAATTCTCACATTCAAATTGAATTTGAATTTGCAGGCTATTGTTAATGGAAACACCTTTATTGCTAAGATACCCCTACTTTCACAAAAATATGTTTCATGTTGATCATAAAACAAAATGGAATCGTGTTTTTATTTTACATTGGAAATGTATATTTCTAGTTTTCAATTCAAAATTTCCGTCTTGTATTAGTTTTCAATACAAAACGAAAACTAGCTTCCATTTCATATTGGAAATTGATAAAAGGGAAACCAATTGAGGTTAATTGAGAATTAAGAACTCAAATTGGAATAAAAGAAAATAATTAAAATTTAGAGAAATTTAATAATAAGAAAGCTTCTATGATTAAGGGTTCACATAATGTTTTTTTTTACTGCAACATAATGATTTTCTATTGGACTAGTTTTCTTACCTAAGCGTAAATTTTCTATTGGACTAATAATAAGAAAGCTTCTACGATTTTGTATGATTTAGGGTTCACATAAGAAATCATATTTATGTTATAAATTTTGTAAAAAAAATATAAAAAATAGAATTAAGAAGAAAAAGAGCAAAATGAAATAAAATAATTATTGTACCACAAAATAAGAAAATTCACTTAATAAAAAGTATTGTATGAATTTGTGGTATATATAAATAAATTACTCAATGTAATAGCTATGTAGTCATCACAACTCTTCATTTTTTAAAATTCTATTCTGGACAGGTATGTTAAAGTAATTTACTTGATGAACTTAGATGGATTGAATGATTGCAAGAAAAATGAGAATAAATTATTGGGTATATAGCTTGATGAAATTGATCGATACATGTATTGATTTAAATGTACCTTATATTTGATTTGATTGGACAGAATCTCACCGACAAAAGGAGCTAAACTAGTTTTGTCAGTTTTAAATTTCGATTGGGGCACGGCAACAACCAACATATATACATGCAAGTGTCTTCCCGTGGTTCGGTGGTTGAAAACTAAAAGAATTAGCTTGATGATTATAGGACTTACTTAAGAATCTCTACCTCCTACAAACAAACAACTCATCAGATTTCAGATCTATTCAAATAATTCAAAGAATAAGAAAACAATTTGCTTGTTTATAGTAGATAGAGCACTTAATAACAAAATATATTGAATTGATTGTTAGAAAGTAAAAATTTTATAGCGTGTTGTTGGTTAATGAATAAAAAACTATTGGTATCTTCTAATTCATTAATTGCCTGTTATACATAATTGTGGTTGACTTAAAAGAATTTTGTATATAAAGAAATCACATACAGATTCTTCTATTAAATATATTATTTTTTCATATTTAATTAAATATAACATAACTTTATATGATTGTTCCAATAATCCTAAGAGTTATATATGTCGTCGTTTGTTAGTGTGTGAATTTATTTACCAATTAGCTATTATATTTTTATTGATAAATATTAGTAGTTAGTATAATTGAAAATCTTAAATGGAACTGCTAGTCTTCCTTGTTCTTTTTTTTTTCGGGAAGACTTGTCTTCCTTTTTAGTCACAATTAATATTGTTAACATATTTCTGATTACTTCTCTATAGATTTAATTAAAATACGCTGAAAATGTAAATATTTTTTTGTACTCATTTAATTATATAGAATAAGCTTATCATCAAGTCTGAAATTACCTCCGATAAAAGATAGCATTTTCTTTCTTTAGAATTTTTGAATTCATAAACGTTGGTCTGTTAGCTAGGATGGTGTATATAATCTTATCTATTTTTTTATGCAACAATATTTGTTACTCTTCGCTGTATTTATATCTTCACATTAGATAAAGAAATAAACAATTCATTCAGTTTCCAAACTCAGAAAAAAAAGTCATTCAGTTCCCTACTTTTTTATTTATTTATATTATGTATAATGAATTTATTAACTTTTATAATAATTAATTTAAAGTCATAAAAAGATTTCCGAATACTTAAAAATATAAAAATCTTTACAATGATAGTGCTTGAAAATTAATCCTTTTTCTCTATATTTCACGTCATTTTCTATTGGCTGTCATTTGTCGCTGGGACTTTATGTTGTTATGATGTTATTTTCATGCACACCCCAGCATCAATAGCGCTTTTAACAGCAAGCGAAAATTTTCGTTGAGACTCACCTAATGATCGACCACACTTCTTTCCTTAAAGACGTATTAGGCTATCACTATGGCATCAAATTTTAATCGATTTAAATTCCCATTTTGTACTTAATTTTCTAGCAATCGGCATTCCCCTCGATTTTGCAAATTAAGAAAGAAAAGTTCCCTGCTCTAATACGTTACATCCTTTGGTTCAAATTGTTGATCAAGTAAAGTTTTTTATCAGCTTGGTAGGGAAACAAAAGGATAAGGTTGTTGAAGGAATATATAGATGTATGATGTGTGACTTTGTGATGAAAATTTTTATTATTATTCACTCTAGGCCACAAGGCACATTACAATTAATCAGGGTGTGGTCTATTATAGCCAACCCAGTTTCATTTTTCTATTTATTTTTTTGTATAATTAAGAATCGACTAAACCCCCCCAATCAAATGATGAATAAAAAATTTAGCCATCAAATAAGGTTGTAAAGTATCTCGTTCCAAGTATCTGGAACACCAGGAAGACACCAATGGCTGCAGTCCATTCCGGAGGCTCCATTGAGACCATAAATGGAAGGGTGGCCATCTTTTCTCAGTAGTGAGAGGGTTGTGATGTCAAGCAGAGTGACTGGCTTCCTGATTGTGCTCAGCACACTCTTTAACACCGCCACGGCTGGTGGCAAGCCTCCGGGATAGGTTGATCCCGGCACCGGTGTCTTCTGCCGGATGCAGCTCGTTGCACTTGGTTCGTTCCATAGGCTGCCACTGAAATCAGTGTTCAAAGAAACATTGTCATGCCCCAGTAAATTTTGTAGGAATTTAATTAGTATGCACTGAAAGTGTATAGATATACATATTACATGAGTTTAAAATAAAATTATACGTCAACCAATTAATAAAAAAATATTCTTTAAGTTATTCGTTATAAAAATTAATAAACTTATTACATACAACTAATTATTTAGACGATAATTTTACACACAATATATGTATAATTTATTCTTGGTACGTACATTATCATCCATTATTATTGATAGTAGGATTGGTAACTTTGGTAACTAGTTGATAATGTTAAGACAAATATATCAAAATTGAACCCGAATTTGTAACGCAATCAATTGTAAACTTTTAGATTGGGTCCAAATATTTAAGAAATTTATTACAAACAAGCAGACTAATGCAATGGGGTGTTTGGAAAGTCCAATCATCATTTGGGAAAAGTTTGTTTCATGTACATTTTAAACAAATCAAAGTTTTGGCATAATCTCTTTTTCATGATGATTTGTTGCTATTATTTGAGTTTTGAATAACAAATGATAAAATGGATGGGTTTATGATTACTTACTTGTAGTGAGATGGGGAAATTCCTTGAAAGAAGACTCTCACTCTCGTAGGGTCGACGTTGGTGTCTACCCATGCACCCCACGTCTTAAGTGCTATTTCGAAAGCCCTCATCCGATCAATGTCTTTATAGGTATGACCTCCCAATTCGACAAAATCCCATCTGAGAAATTCATCCGTTAATAACAAAAAGCTAAAACAATGATTTCAGATAACTTTATCTATAAACATGAAAAGGGTAATATTTAAAGAGAAAATATGTTATAAAATGATAATTAATTATTTTATACTGTTATCTAATTATAATCAATTATATATAATAAATTTATTAATTTTTATGATAATTATTTTATAATTGATAATTTATGATTGAATAACGAGATAAAAGTTCATGCTGACAAAACATGATTATTAAACTCATATTTAAATGTGTTTTATTTAAACTTGATTAGATGCCCCCAAAATAATTCATTTAAGAAACTTACGGTTGAGTGGGTCCTCTACGGTACCACCAGTGCCATGTGTTAAAGATGAGCATATCAATCCCTTGCCACAGCTTGCTTCCTTGTATTGAATCAAGCTTCAAGACCCTGCCTATATCCTCTCTGACAACGTCAACTAGATACACGTTCCTATCAAGCATCACTTTAACCCTATACTCCTGTAAATAATAATAATAATAATAAGTAACGAAGATTCCTAAGATAAAGATGAAATGGAATCAAATAATGCAATAAAAAAACATAGTGGTGTCACAAGTCACCACATATACCCATCACAAAATACCAAGTAATTTTGGCATGCGTTTGATATGGAAAAGAGGATGCTTGTTTTTGAAGATTTGTAGTGCCCTACTGCCCTTTTAGTTAGAATCTAGCTAATAGACAGTTGACCTAAGGTGAATTTTTTTCCTTTCACGTCACACACAGCCTCCTCAGGCCTTGCAATTTGAAAGCTTTTCTATCCGAAATAAGAAAAACATCAAACAGAATGAAGTTGGATTTGCAACTAGCATATGGCAATAGGAGGACACGTCATGACTTGACCAATGTGAAAAAATGGAAGCCAACCATTTCCTCAAGTGACTTATGAATATGGACAACCCATTAAAGGCACCACTTGTGACTTAACCATTGCGCATATTTGCACCTTACCCCACGCTACCCATCCCTTATGGTTGCACTACAAACAATTTCTTAGACCACCATCTCTTTGCAAAAGAGATTCTTCCCCTACTTTAATTAAGAAGTCAGAAAAAATAATGATGATGTGTATGACCACTCGATACAAGTTAGATGCAGATGTTCTAGTGTTTCTATTCATGTTCTTCACTTACAACTAGAATTTTACTGTCCCAATTTATATGATGAAACTTTGTATTAGAGTAATGATATATTTGGTGAGAGAAATTAAGATAGAGAGAAAATAAAATCCAAATAACAATATATTTTTCTTTGTTTGATTAAAGAAAAAAAATTACTTCTGAAAACAAAATTTCAATTTGCTTTAATTTAAATTTATTTATTTTTCTTTTCTACTTTCTTTTCCTCACTACAAGAGAAAGAATAGTTCATATACCTTTTAGTCGTCATTTAATAAAAATATATTATATATAGCAAAAAAATTAACAGGAATTATATATAACAAATTTATTACTTATAATTACCTAAAAATTTATATTAATTATGATTTTTTTATTAATTTAAGTATGAAATTTAATAACAATACATAAAAATGAAACTTTTGTGTGAATTTTAATTATAATTAATATGATAACATAATGAAAACTATAAATACCGTAAGTGTGAAAATAGAAACATCTCCAACTCTATCCAAAGTATAAGGTGAATTGGGCACTGCTGAATGAAGCAAGCAAGTCAAGGACTGCCATTGATTCCTGCTCAGTGAATCTCCCACGAACATGATGCTCTTCCCCCTCATCTTCTCCAGAAAATCTAGCCCGTTAAATCTACAACATTCAAACATTGGGAAGTTAAAATAAAATTGAATTTTTTTTCAGAAAAATAATGAATCAAACAATTGAATACGAATTGTCAATTATGGATATAACTTTCACTTGTCAGAAAAGTTAATGAAACAACTACATACGAAACGTCAATTACTGTTATAATTTGTCGCTGACTTCACTTTCCCGTTCAAGTTGTCTTCATTTTTCTCGAGAAGCAAAAAATGGAAGTACTCCCTCAGTCATAATTATCGTGTAAAACAAAAAATGTTATCTTAAAATAATTATTATTTTAATTTGTTAATATAATATTAATGATGAATAATAAAATATATAAATAAATTAATATTTATATAAGTTTTTTTTTATAAAGTAACCCAAGACAACCATTCTTTTTGGCGGGACGAATGGAGTACAAAAGGAAATGAGTTTCTGACAACGAACGAGCCCTTGAGGGAATCAACCGACACTATTTTTATTGGCTCAGTAAAAAAAAATTGAAAAAATATGAAAGTCTAAATCTAGTGAAATGTTGGTTTGTTTGTAAGTTGTAACTGACATGTCGCTAAGCACTTTTCCCTAAACAGCTGCCAAAGTGCTTTTATTGGTGCACGTGAAAACTGTATTTCCAACCCAAGCTAAACATTCGGAACCTCTAATTCCCCGCTATTGTCTTTTTTCATTTTTTTAAGAAAAACTCCCTATTACTTTACAGGCTGGATGGTGGGATCATTCCAAAAAGGCACATGATATGCTATGTTTCACCAACAATGAAATGAAAATTTTCAAGTTATTTGAGAATAAACTTAGATATTATTAATTATTAAAATTTTAAAATTATTTATATCATTTTTTAGTTCAAACTAAACTAATAAAGATTTTTTCAATAAATTAAACTAATACTCCCTTAAACTTATATATAAATAAAAAAGAGATCTTTTATATTAAACTTAAATATAAGTGAATTTAACTAATTTTATCTTATTTAATATTATCATTCCTAAAACATCTTTAATTTTATTTTATTTTTATTTTTAATGATTCTTTTTAATTTATTCATAATAACAAGTTTCAATAAAAAATATTTTACTTGAAATTAATAAAATTAAATAATTTCAACTAACTTTAATTAATATAAAATTAGTTATTTTTACTTATATATGAATTTAGAACAAATACTAATAAATATGAGAAACGTACGCATATATATATGAATTGAGAGCAATTAATTACAGTACTTTTAAGAATAACAATACTCAATAACTGTCGATCTTATAATAAATATTTAAAAGCTTAACAAGTACTACTAATTAATGTATATAACTAATATTTAATGAATCTTCGTATAGTAGTCGTAACTTTCTTTGAACACTAATTAGTGCTCATAAAAAGTAATCGGTTACCATACATAATTCTTATTATTGTAAAATCATGAAAAAGTATAACACTATGTTATTTAAAAAACAAAAATAAAAACTAAATTTGGTACTTACAAAAAAAAAAACTATATTTGGTACTTCTGTTTTGTACTTTTTCAATTTTATGAACTCTATAATTATTTTAATTTTGTAATTCTGATTCATAATGTAACTTTCAATATTTAATAAAATATTAACATAACATTTTGTTACCCTGCTGTGTTAATATTTCTGTTAAATGTAAAATGTTAAGTAGTTAATGAATCAAAATTAAACAATTAATATAACACAAATCAAATTTGCAAAAATAAATTCCAAAATTAAATTATAGAAAAAATATATAATTAAGCAATTATATTTATATACTATATATAACTCTCTTTTTTTCTGAACAATATATAATTCTCATAATCATAAGAGGTGTTCAAATAAATTTATTTATGAATAATTTTTTGACCAAATATTTTAAAATTGCCATATAAAATGCAGGTAGACATTAGACATGCTGTTGTGTACGTTGATTTAAGACTAAACCAAAAACTCTGCCTCACTGGCAGAAATGGACAAGCAGAACTGCAGAAGGTTATTTTATTGGAAAAGAAATTACTATTTTATTATTTTTCTTAAAAAAAAAGTATATGATGATAGAAGAGAAAAGGAGCCAATGGAGAAGGAGAGAGTAATAATAAGAGGGTAGCAACTAACCTGAGTAAATTGCAGGCAAGTGGGTGCCATCTATAGCGGGTGTAAAACAGATCGGGCCGTCCATTCCCTTGGCACCTGAACTCGCGCTCGATGAAGGGACACGTGGCGGGATCATAGAGCGGGTACGATTCGTCCACCACCCACGTCCCCGTGAACAGATCGCACTGCGAATAATCCAAACCCGAAGAAGAAACCTTTCCTATCACTTCCGACAACAACAACCCATGAAGAAGGAAGAAGAAGAACAGGTGCAGACGACAAGAGACAACACACACACCCATTTTCTTAATCTCTCTCTCTCTTGGGTACGAGGAGAGACAAAGAATATGGCAATGCGGAAGAAAGAGTATGGAGGGGGTTCTTTTCTCTTTGTCCCTCTCTCTTTCTGATGAGTTGTGAGTATTTGTGTTGTTCTGTGCACTAAGCTTGGGGCATTTATATACAACTAAGTGCGGCTGCATGTGTTTATGAAAATTGAATGGGGACACTCTCTCTGGAGAGAGAAGGGTTTTTTTTTCTTTTTTCTTTTTGTTTCCTTCTTCTTCTTCTTCTTCTTATTATTATTATTAAATGAGGTGTGTTGGTTACCATCAAATAATGAAGCCATGAAAGGGAATTGGGGAAAGTGGAAACTTGTGGGGTTCTTTCTACTTGCAGGAAGTGAAACTGGATTTTCATGATGCGTTAATTTGATTGTCAGAGTTTAAAGGGTCTGACTCTTTCATAAAGAGTTTTACTTTTACGTTATTATTACCTCCTATTCATTATATAAAAACTAAATAGAAGTATTTTTTTTATTCAACTCTAATTATAAACAACATGATATTATTTTTAAATATGTTAACTATTGCACTAATTTCTTATATATCTTGATTTAAAAATTATTAACGAAATATTCACACATCTTCTATGATAAAATAAGGAAGTTTTTAACTCTTTTTTTTAAATAAGCGTATTTTAAACTATTTTTGTTTTTATTTATTTAATTAATAGAAGGTAAATTTTAAATACACATTTATTTTTATGTATTTGGAGAAAGAATAATGTGTTTTAATGATCATTAATGAATATTTCACTTTATGTATACATCAATTAATTGGTTATTATGTATTCATTTATTTTTATCTATTTTAAGAAATGTATTCATTTATTATATGATATAAAATATTTTGTTATATAATTAATTGAAATTAGTACAATTTAATCTTTTATACAAGATAATCTTATTTCCAATAAGGTACAGATTATTGTATTTGTCTCATAATAATCGTTATGTAAGAAGAAAAAATTTGTCCAAAAATTATTATCATTTTAATTTTTCAATATAATATTAATTATTTTTTCTCTTATATCTCTTACCCTATTATTGGTACAAGCTACAAATACCAAAAATAAATTAATGATGATAAGTCTAATTTTATAAAATTGTTATTATCTTTCATCTATTAATTGATTTTTTGTTTGTTTGTGTAAATCAAACTTGTGTGACAATTATAATGGACAGAATGAGTTACTAAATTTCTTAATTACATGAATTGGTTTATTGGATCTTATAACAAAGACGGGAGATAGTACTACATTTATTTATATTTATAAGACTTAATTATGTAATTCAATAAGATTAAGAAAAGTGATTTTTTAGGAAATTGTGGAAAATTATTGATTTAGTTAACAATAATAAATTTATCTTAATTTTATTTTCTAAAGTTAACGTTGTCATAGATGGGATCTTATAAAAAACAACAAACATTATTTTAATTTGGGTTTTACAAATAGGAATGAAAGTAGTCTAAGGAAGTTTGAACCCACTTTTTCCACCCAAAATAAGGGCACTTTATACAATTTTTTTTCATTTACTTAATAAATCATATTAATTACTGTAAAAAGATCATATTAATTGGTGTCATATTTAATAGAAAATAATTAAATTATAAATGCACATTTATTATTATTTGTTAGGAAAATAATAATAATAATAATATTTAATGGTGTCATTTATTAATATCATTTGATTTTATGCATTCATTAATTGATTATTATGCATTTCTTTATTATGTGATATAAAAAAAATATTGCCATGGATGATTTCATTTTATATCCTTTGGTGGTCATGATATGATAGGACATGAGAAAAAGATAAGAACTAAATATAATAAGAATATGATAAGTTTTAATCTTATATAATATTTGATGTGTTCTAGATAACAAACCAAATAATACATTATAAGATATAATATTGTTGAAAAAAATTTGAGTCTCACATCGATTAGAGATAAGATCACGATAGAATATAACAAAAATAGTTTGATTAATCGAATTGATTTTTCCTTGAATATTTTTTATTTTAAAAAATAATTTAAAAATCAATTCAAACTGTTAGAACCAATTCTTATCAAAACCACTTAGAATCACTTCAATTTTGAACTGATTTTTAAATTAGTTTGACTACTTAAGTATAAAATCGAACCGATTAAAACAATTTAAAACCAGTTGTTCTGTTCAGTTTTTGCACACCCGAATTCACAATTTGGCCATTATTATCTCTCAGGACATTAAGAATTCGATCTTTGTGGTTTATATCAATGATGTGTTATCTGGGCTCAGTCCTCCTTGGGCCTTTATTCGGTGACTTCTGCCTACAAGTGCCTCATGCACTTTATTAATAGGACTATGGATGTAGACTTCTTTCATTCTGATCCTCCCTCGTGGATTCGCTGCAATTTGCTCTGACTTGTTGGTTCATCTGGAGAGCGAGGAAAGAGGAAGTGTATAATGACAAGCAGTGGTCTTTGTGGTTCATCCTGAATCAGATTAAAACCACTTTGGAGATTGTTTCTAAAAAAGATAGTCTGACTCATCAACGTCAACCGGTTCAGTTTCGGTGGTTGCCTCCCAGTGGCCACACTTAAGTTGAATACGGATGGTAGCTCTTTTGGCAATCAGGGTGCAGCGGGTTTTGGTGGTATCTTTCGTGATTCTACTCGTTAATGGCTTGTAGCTTATTTAGGGAGTTGTGGTCATGCTACGAATCTCTTCGCGACATTAATGGCTATCCTCAAAGGTTTGGAGACAGCTTGGAATATGGGTTTTAGAAAGTTGATATGTGAATATATATGATGCTCAGCTTGCCTTGGACCTCATTCTTCAAGGCAATGTTTAGTTTCATCCTTATCGATCTGTTCTTAGCAGAATTTGTGACATGAAGACTCTTGATTGACATCTTCACTTCCAGCACACCTTTCGAGTAGAGAATCAATGTGCCGATTGGTTAGCTAAATATGACGCTCCATCTGAAGATAACTTCAAGCTTTGGGACTCTTGTCCTTCATCTTTGTACCATGTTGTGCTTGCTGATAGTATGGGTCTTATAACCATACATCAGTAGTTCATCTTTTATTTTCCTGTCTTTATTTGCGACAACATATAAAAAAAAACAGAATAAATGTTTCACTTAATCATATCATGATCAATGAAATATCATTAAAATGAATCGATTGAATTGAGTAATGCTATTTAATAATTTTGGAGGGAGTTCATAAAATGGCACAAAAAATTGTACCTCACGAAAAAAGAAATATATAATTTGTAAGTTAATTATACATGTAATAGAAAATCATGATAATTAATGAAAAAATTGTCATAATTATAATACATTAAATAAATTGAATATCATCTAGTATAAAATTTTCATAATCAATTTTTTAAAATGTAATCAATATATATATATATAAAGGAGAAATTAAATTACAATAACTTTGATAACTATTATATTATTTATTTTTATAACTTCATATAAAATATGATTTTTATTGATCTAAATGTTGGATTATATTTATATTACTAAGAGTATTTGAGTCAAAATTGAAAAACAACAAAAAAAATAATCAAATGATTTATCAACATCAACATCATCGTTAATCCAAGTTAATTGGAATTGATGGTAGATGAACTCAATGATAAATCGAAAATAAAATAAAAAATAAAAAGAAATGGAGATGATAAGAAAAAATGAGAAATAAGATAAAAAAAGAGAAAAAATTAAAATAAAAGAATGTGTAAGGAACTTTTAATCTAATGATAAATTTAAGAAAAATATTATTTAATTAAAAATTATAGGATGATATAATAATTGTTAGATGTGATTGAATATGAATAAATCAGAAAAAAAAGAAGACACTGACATAATCCTAACAGCTGGGTCAAGTATCCTACATAACGGTTAAACTACTCAATTCTTGATCAAGTCAGAATTTTTAACGGTTAAACTACACGGACATAATCCTAACTAAACCCAAACATTTTCTAACTATATCAAGTTAAAACTTTTTCTTCTAAATAAACATGTTCAAAATTAGCGTAAATTAAGGCGTTTTGAAAGATAAAGAAAAGAAGAAGAAGAAGAAGAGATCAACTTTCAAACTGCCATGTATGGAATATGGATAATTGGATATGTATGAAGCTTAGCCATACACGGATAATCACATAGGTCTTAATCAACTTTCATTTATTGATTACAATTACGTGCTTGCAAGTTGCAATTGCATTACCACTTTCTGAGCTTATCCTATACGATAGCTAGTTTGCTGAATATTCATATCTTTTCTGGTCCCCATTATGCAGTATGATCGATGATAGACTCAAACCCAATATTTCTACAACGTCACTTCATTTTCAGCTTACTATTTTGCTTCGCATAATAGCTGTACCTGTTGATTTATTGCCTTATTAATTTCTTTACTGAAAATAAAAAGTCTGTCATAATCAGAATTGAAAATTAAAAGATTCTATATTTATAAATAAAAATATTATTTGTTTGAAAATATGTTAGAATTTTGATTCAAGAACAACACATAAAAGCATCATTGAAACTGTTATTATTTGAATTTTCTTTATTTGATCTTATATTTGATTGATGTATTTTTGTTTTATTAAAATTTAGGTTGGATGTATAACTTATTATGTTTCTATACCTCTCAAGTCTCTACTGTATCATTAATCGGAAACTTTAACTAATGAAAATAATTTACTATTCAAAATATATAATCTCGATATAACAATGAAATTTTTAATATTCCTGATTTGATTTATCATATGCTATGACACATACAATCATTCTTAATTCAATGGAATCGTTTGATCTTAAAGGAGTCTTCTATAATTTTGCACATGAGAAATTATTTTTTGATTTTGTTTAGTTATTAATAACTTGATTATTTTTGAATACATGCTCTTAAGAAATCCTATTAAAATTAAGAAATATAAACCTATCTGTCATTTACACCAAAATAAATTAAATTTTTCAAAAACCTGCTAATAGGGAAAGACCTATTGGTTTTGATAAAGTACATACAAGTCCTTGATATCAGGTTTAGAGGTAAAGAATTAAGGAGGAGAATCAAATTGATAAGTTTAGCGATACTTTTGTAAGTCAGGACAAGTAACAACCTTAATGAAAACAAATAATTTCGATAAATTAACGTAGTCAAATAATTAAAACAATTTATCTTCTTTGCTTATTTGTAGACATAACAATGGAGCGGGATGAGCCGAAGATGAGTATGTGGTTCCTTGATATTAGTGTACCCATTTTTCTAAAACTATCATCGTCCCCATTCATGTTCCTAATGTATATAATTTTTTTTCATTCCCATCTTCATTGGAGATTGTGTATACCCGTTGCCTTCCAATATTTAAAAATATATTTTTTGTAAAATAAAACATAAAATTAATTTTTTAAGAAAACTGAACAAAATTTAATATATTATTTATTCAATAAGTCAAGTTAATTTAAGTTTAGACGGCCAATTTACTATAACCAAATATAAAATCTTATTCTAGCAAAAAAGTTCTTATGAAATCATATTTCCTATCACCTAAAAATTATCCCAAGACTTGAGGTTTGAGAGAGAAAGAGCTTAATTCCTTAAAACTTATGTTTGCTTTTAGACTTTTAGTTTCCGTCTTTAAAAGAATAGAACACAAATAATAAGTATAAAATCCTAATAAAAATTATTAATATACATAACAAATATGGGATGGATAGGTACATGGCCATACTCGTCCCCATTAAAAAAAACGGATAATACCCATACTCATATTGAGTCAAAATAGATATTATTCGTCAAAGTTGAGATGACTATAGAGTGATACTCACGAATACAAGTTTATTTCTTATATATACTTATTTAAGATTAATTTAATACAACAATAATGCTACTTTTTTGCCAGAATTTTGTTCATGTGATTTGAGATATCTTTGGAAGAATTCTTAATTATTTCATATAAATGCGAGTTTCTGAATTAATAAATAAAATCTTTGCTAACCACTTGTTTTTTTAACAGGCTTTGCTAACAACTTAGGAAGAACAAATATTATCTTTTGTGTCCCCAAGCATCCATAATTTATATTGCAATGAATAAGAAGGGACATTATTAGACAGCTCAATATCTGAGGTAATATAACATTGGAAAATTGTTCACATTTCTTTGTAAAAGGAATTTTGTGCAGATTAGGTAGAGATGAAATATATTAATTTGGGAACACAAATATATTGTGGTCTGAGTCAAAATCGATGAAAAAATATTTTGAAAGACAAAGAAATGGAAAAGATACCATTAACAATTAACAAGAGCCCACTCTCTGCACTATTCTAAATGCAAAGCAAGTTCACAAGAAGGAAAGCGAAAAAAATTTGTATACAGGTTATTTTTTTAACACTAAATCAGAAATTACAATTCAAGTCTAAGAAACACTTTCTTTTTCATTCCCTATTTCTCTTGGTGCCACAGGTTTGACAGTTAGCTTTTCTCTCTCTTTTAAGAAACACAATTAATGCTATTAACTTGGTACAATGGCCAAAAACAACTTTTACTACTTGTTCAGGATTAGTTAACTCCGAAAATTGGCATCCATAACAAAACCCTTGTGCAAATAGAGTTGTCCATTTCAACAACATAAAATACCACAATACATATGCAACAAAATAAATAACTTCCATGACATTGACAGGTGTTTCCATTTCTCATTGTAGTAGTATAGGAAAGTGAGACAGATCAAGGCCATCCATCGCAGGGAACAAATATGAAGGAAAGTTAAACTTAAGTTATATATATATATATATATATATATATATATATTGATTATCTTCTAAAAAGTGATGATAGATTGTCTAATGACTTTTTTCCTGGTAAGAAGAGTCCATGTTGATAGAATATAGATCTGTGTCAGACATAAATGCTGAAGTTTCACCCATTGAAAAGCTCTCTTCTTGAGTCTCATTGGTCTTATTTTTTTCTCTCATATGGTAATACTGTTGGATCATGTCCAACTTCTTTCCATCTAATAGATGGCTTGTGACCGACGCTACTTCTTGAACTTCAGTTTTGCCTTCAAGCATGCATACCACTGAAGCCATGGTGGGTCTATTCGTTGGAGACACTTGTGTGCATAGTAAAGCCACATTGATCATGACCATTACTTCACCTTTTTTGAAATCTTTACCCAACCTCTCATCTACCAGGTCTATTAGATTACCTTGTTCTTTCAAGAGATGCACCTGGAAAAACAAAACAAAAATAACCATTTAGTCATGACATTAATCCACAACTGGATATATTAAACAACATATAGACTTAAGGTTATTTTTTTCTTCAAATGTTGCACTAAATTAATATTGAATAAGATTTTTAAAGGAGCATTTATGCAACAACAACAACAACAATCTTCTTAGATATTGAAAAATACAATCACATGGGCATGAAAGCATGAGATCATAAAAGTTACCCAATCAACAAGGGAGAAGCACCCTTCTTCCTTTGTCCAATTCATGAAGTTACTTTTTCCACTAATAATTTCCAACGCAACAATGCCAAAACTATAAACATCTGCTTTGTCAGTTAAATAACCATGCATTGCGTATTCAGGAGCCATGTATCCACTGCAGTATTGAGAATTCATACATTAATGATTGAGAATACACTTTTAAAGCAAAAATAAGTGGGCTGAAATAATTGGTGAGATATCTTAGCATACAACATCTACTTCTTTGTATATATATTTTTTACCTCATTAAGCATGCAATCTTGCATAGAGAATGATAAGTATTAGTAAACAAAATTTATAAAACATACTAATATATGAGAACTCACTAGGTGCCCGCTATTCTGGTAGTTATGTGTGTATAGCCCTCTTCATCAAGCTTAGCCAAACCAAAATCAGATATCTTTGGATTGAGATGTTTATCAAGTAACACATTAGTGGCCTTGATGTCCCTGTGAACTATCTTCAGTCTTGACTCTCCATGGAGGTAAGCCAAACCTTTAGCAATACCAACACAAATTCTCTGCCTTGTTGACCAATCCAACTTCAATTGACAATTTTCTTGTGCTTCATTTACATGTCATAGAAATTAGACAACAATATATGTGGTAATTTAAACATGCTACGTGTACTAGATTGTAGATTATTAATGAAGAGATACCAAACCTGAATATGAAGAAAATAAAATTACCAAATAAAGCACGAGCAAGACTGTTGTTTTCCATGTATTCATATATCAACATCAATTGGTCTCCCTCCATACAACAACCATAGAGCTTAACTAAACAAGGGTGTTGCAAAGCAGAAATCATGCCAACCTCATTTATAAACTCACGATTCCCTTGCTTTGATTTAGAAGAAAGTTGTTTAACTGCTATTACTGTGCCATCTGAGAGAACACCCTACATTTTTGGAATTGGTAATAAAGTATTGCTTTATTTTTTGGAAGTTGAATAGAAGTACCAATCACAATAGATCTTTTGATGAAGGTCAAATAAATGCGTTAGACGTCCGAAATACCTTGTACACAGGACCAAATCCTCCTTCTCCAATCTTGAAGGCAATATCAAAGTTATTAGTAGCAGCTTTGATTTGTCGTAAGCTAAATAAGCCAGTTTGCAGATCTATACCTCTTAAGTCTGTTGGTTTAAGCCAAAAAGATTAAAATAAAAAATAAAAATCAATAATCTATTGTTTGAAACTTCCTACAATAACACATTTAATTTGGACCAATAGAAATTATGATAGGTACTTACCTCGTTGATACCACAATTCATATGTTGTCTTTATCTATACGAGTTTGCTAGACATCTACAAGTTATGCAAAAAAATGCATACTTGGGTATGGACATAATGCAAGAGGCAAAATTTATTTGGCAATTTAGTTAGACTTACTAGTTTTAATAGGCTAAGAACTAATTTGAGTTTTAAAATTAAACATGGTGCTTAAAACATTATTATTTAGTGTCATTCGAGAATCACATACTTTGGATTAAGGTAAACACCAAATTTAGTCCTTTAAAAGGGTCGACGATAAATACACCAAAATGGTCATTTAATGTCATACTTTGACATCCAATTAGTCTTTTTGGAGCACCAATTTGATGTTGAAAGATGACATGAGTGTTTAGTTTTGTGTCAATGATTGAAATTAAATGACCATTTTAATGTATTTGTTAGGGGACCAAACTAATGATGTTTATATCCTTAAAGAAAAGTCATAACCAGATCAACATATCAAATTTAGTAATTTATTAGAAATGAAAAACCCAACTCACTTTTGAAAACTAGCATAATAGAAATGGTTGCCAAGTCTTAGAAGGAGTATTATGATCATATTCTTAGTCAATATAAGACATCTTAGCGCATACCCCTCACATCTAAGATTGAACATTTGGTGTGTGAAGTTTATAGGATTACACATCTACAAGTAGTCTAACATTATGACTGAATAGGCTTTGAATTATAAATGGATCAAACTTGTGACACTTTCAAAAGCTTGCTCAAGGGAGAAAGATTATCCAAGAGTTAAAAGGAGTACTCTGACAATATTTTTTTGTCAATGTGAGAAATCCTAACATATATCTACATGATACCAATTATAATTTTAGATTTTGTAAACATAAATTTTGATATATGCTTTCTACCAAATTCTTGTAAAAATGTGTATAAAAATTAGATTTTAAGAAATAATATATTTATTAGCATGTTATTCATGAGTGAGTGTTACAATTTCCTTAAAATTAATTATACAAAATGGTGAATGATCATCTATCATTTTGTTAAAGATCATCATATAAAATGGTAAATGTGTTAAATGTTACTATATATTAACGTTGTATATCAATTATCAATTATAAACATTAACATATCTAGTTAGTCCATAGTTTAAATCACCCAAAATTTGAAAATTGGTAACTATTATTCTTGAGTACAATTAAAACAAGAAAAATAGTTAATCACTAATATACAATATGAGACAAAATTGCAATTATTTTAGTCATATAATCATGTGGATGTCTTAAAAATAAAACAAAAAGTACTATGCCCTCCCTTCACCTATATCTGTTATATGCTAGCAAAATCCTAATTAGTGCAATAAATT
This sequence comes from Glycine latifolia, assembly GCA_013407115.1. Classification (NCBI taxonomy): domain Eukaryota; kingdom Viridiplantae; phylum Streptophyta; class Magnoliopsida; order Fabales; family Fabaceae; genus Glycine; species Glycine latifolia. The sequence goes on along the minus strand of CM023952.1, from coordinate 31,803,433 downwards.
TCTTGAAGGTTTGAGCGAAAGAAATTAGTGATGATGGTAGTTATAGAGCCTTTTAGTTCTCACCTCTTTCTAATGAACCTTTCCGTCCTAGACATCCTTTCCACCAAGCTATACCAAATATTATGATGATAACAAGTGCTCCAGTAACTACAATTGCAACAATAAAATGCACTGGCGTGCCATCTCTATTTTCCTCTCGAGGTGTAAAGTCTGATTCATTATGACAAAATGAATTTGCATATACATTAAATCAGATAAGGGTGATAGTCGAAGAAAAATATCTACAAAGAAGTATAACTGACCAGGATCAACAGATATAGCTGATATAAGAGGACCATGAACTGATCCAAATGGGATACCGGTTGTTCCTTTACCGGCCCATTGCAAGCGAATCTCTAAGGTACTGGTATTAACAATAACATTGAACTTTTTTATGATTGTCTTACCAACTCCTCCGGCTTCTTTTGCAATATTAAAATCCTTCACCACCAACTTTCTCTGCAATACTTCAACCCAAACACAAATGGTTCATGATGGTTTATAATGATCAAAAGGTATGTAATTGTTCAATATTAAACATATGGTTGACAAAGGTAAAATGATGAAACCATGCACCTGAATATAAATGTCAAATACACGTCTTCCGAGGCTGCTATATGTTTGATCATCAGTGAACATAATTTCTGCAAAATGGAGACTTACGGTGTAGCTTCCATTCCCCATGCAAAATGCATAATATGTGAGAGAAAGGGCAGAAACACGTGCATCCATGTATAGTTCACCATTGTCCATAGCAAGCTTAGTTGTATTAGACCAGGTATAGTAGTCTAAACGACTGCTATCAAAGAAATGACCAGTGTTGCTAAATACCCAATTTGACCCAGTTCGGCGAAATCTTGCTGGTCCAGCTTCTTGTGAATCATCATCATATTTCACGTTTCCATTAGAAATTAACTTTCCACCACAGTTTATATGAAGAGAGTACCAAGCTGGGACAACCATTAAAGGGTTAAGAGTCGATATTGGGAATCAACACAATAAGAACATTACATCATAGGAAAAAAAAAAAGCATTCAAACAAATATCACTTTTCCACACTAAGTATCTAACTCTCAATTTCTTTTCCTCTTAATTATTAAGGGGAAAACTAGGGAGTGGCATGGGAAACTGGTAGTTTCTTATTACTAATTTTCAATATGATATAACATAGAAAAGCTGATGTAAGATCAGTTCTAGACAATTAGAACCAATTTCATGAAAAATAAAATAGGAAGATGGTTAGTTATATGTGATTCACTATTGGAATAAAATAGTAAATTATATTATAAAATTTGTACTCTTGCAAAAGAATAATAAAAGAAACAAAGAAATATCTCGAGCATGAAACCCATGTACACCAAGTGATCTGAAACAGTTTTGGGAGCATATGCTTTGTTCTACAACCAATACTTGTACATTTTTAACTATATAAATGTTCCACGATAACAAACGATGGAAAACCCTTTCAGCTGATATAACAAATATCATCACAAAAAGTACACACCAAATCCAATATTATAAATTAATACAAAGTCCCTAAGAGTTGTAAGTGGGTTTGAATCGCCTTGTAAAATCTAATTTATAGGAAATCATTAATAAATATTTTCAAAGAAGGGGGAATATAAAAAATGTAGCATTTACGGTCATTACTGGTGAATTTGTTTAAATAATTGTAAGCATGTTTAGAAATGATTATCTATGGAAAATATCATATCAACATAATTATAAATTAAAATTGAACATGTTCAAATGATAAAGCATTAGCTAGATATCGATGTTAGAAGTTTATAGCTTATCAACTTACTTTTAGGACAGTTAATGTTCCCTAAACATGGAATCATTCCCCTGGGAAAATAATGAAGTGGGCATAAGTCAACATAATCACATTTAACTAGTAAAGGTTATATATACGCAGATAAAATTAATTTAGCATGATGAGTACTACAAAACTTACAAGTTCTTTTCCTTCAAAGATGATGCAAACAAGTTCCTAAGGTACATAGTAAATTGCCAAGGCTCATCAGATAATATCTCAAAATTCCCAAAAAAGAAAAACATGCAAATGCAAGGATTCTTACACGCTTCCTTGTTGACATGTCAATTGCTCAGGGTTTTCGATCATCAAATTGTTATATGAAAGATCCCTGTATCAATATATGCATGTTTTCCGAAACCAAAAATGAAACCAGTAATGATATGTAACACTTGTGGCATAGAAGAATCATAAGATTATTCATATGGCAATTTTCCATGCAAAGGATATAATTTAGTTCAATAAATCATATAAGTTGCTCTTCAAGAGGATTACTTACGTGTAGTCTGGCCTATCTATCCAATTGGGCAGTGGTCCAGTAAAAAGGTTTCCAGTTAAGTATCTAGGTAAAAACAATATAAAAAATTCACTTTATTAGAGCACTCATCAATTATTGATAAACCATCAGCATGATAAATACCAGTAAACTAAAACCTATTCCTAAATAATTTGGATGGTTCCCAAGAATATTATTGACTTATATGGGTTGATCATAGGACTAAAAAGGAGTTGAGTTGAGTTGAGCTTAGTTCAGTTTGACTTAGATTGATAAGAAATAACTCAACTTGTAGGTTGATTTGATTTCGATATAAATCTATATTTTTGCTCGAACTTGACTCAATTCAAACTCGCAAGCATTTCAATTCAACTCGTTAGCTTGACTCGATTTAAAATTATAAATAGTTTACATACTTTTATTTGTTTATTCATTTATTTTGTACAATAAAATCAATTAAAAATAATTATATCAATTTAATAATATAAACTATATTATTTAATATATTGTTTATATATATATATATATATATATATATATATCAAGTTAATTCATGAAACAATTGATTAAAGCTATATATAGTTCACCTTTTAATTCAAGTTCAACTTATTTTGTTCATGAATCAAGTTCAATGAATTAATTGTCTAATCGAGTTTCGAATTATGTTAGAATTGATTCAATTTATTGTCGGACCTAGTTGTCATATAAATAGTTTTTTTAATGGATTATCTTTTTTTAATTAATTTTCTTAGTGAAAAGAATGAGTCACATTCTCCTCCTAAGGTACTTATAAGAATACAATTATATGTTAATCAGAACTATAAAATAAAATATATTGATTGATAAACAAATTACCTTGAAATGAAATCAGATGTGTAGAGAATGCAAATAGATTTACGTTTCTAAATTTCCAATTCTGTGTGTGTCTAAAAAAACAATGTATTATAAATTTACAAAATTCTTGCCATTTTGTTGCAAACAAGTCAACCTTGTCTTGTTTAATATAAATCAGACTATTTTCTGCTAGAATCTTTACCAAACTAATTGATTTTAGATGTTTAGTTAGCCATTCCAGTTGAAACCTAAAGTTAAAACTTGCTTTACACAAAGATTAAAAAAAAAAAAGGTTTTGTTGATCGATTCAAATGGTCAGTTGCCATTTTTCGTGTTAGACTCTTGTACTCATTTGATTTATTGGAATTATTCATGGCTTCTATAATGTCTTAGGGTAGCACCTGAAATATAGACCCCCACTAAACTATAAAGGCAATAGATAAACTTGAATAATACCACCCAATTATCTAACATTATATGCATATCAAATTGGAAATAAAGAATATTATATTGCTTACAGTAAATTTATATCGTTTAGGCCACCCAAGGTTCTCGGAATTGATCCAGTTAATTTGTTAAAACTAAGGTCTCTGAAAAAGGAATAATTCCAGAACAAGTATAATATTAGAGAGAGAAATAATGGCATCGAAAGAGCAACATGGAAATATTTAGTCCCTAAAATTTTGTAATGAAAAAAAACATGTTGATACTCTTCACCAAAAAGATGAGTATAAACATAACATATAAATAATGCAAGAAATGTTTGAACATAACAGCAACGAAGTCTAATTGAAAAGAAAATAAACATCACTTACAATGATCGTAAAGTAGTCACATTTCCAAGATATTCAGGAACCATTCCTATAAGATTGCAACTCCTCAATACTCTGAAAAAATTTAACAATATGTAAATATGTAGCGGCCGGCAAAAAGGAATTAACATCTTCTATTTCCTTATTTCTATTTCTCAGAGCATTTCATTGTTGAGACACTAACACAATGAAATTGAGAAATTCTAGTAATAATCCAAGCATTAATTTAACTCACAGTGTTTGCAAACTTGTCAAGTTTTTAAGCTGGGGAAACTGAGAATCCGGTCCTTTCAAGTCACTAATTCTCCTGCATAGTGAGGATACACGAGAAAATTAAAATTTGAAACCTTGATTACAATCAAAACATCATACTTACAAGTCAGTGAGGTTGTTTAGGAATGAAATTCCAGAAGGAATTGGTCCACTAAAACCACTCCCTTGCATCACCCTATCACAATTAAAAACAATTCAATCAAAAAAAACAATAAATAAATAGATTTAAATTTCACAAGAAGAAAGATACATACAGTCTCTCTAAACTTGTCCAACTTTGCATGAAATTGGGTAAAGTTCCAGAGAATTGATTGTCACCAAGTCGACTGCATTATAAGAGTGTATGCAACAAGGAAATTTTAGTTTTGCTATGACACATATTATAGTGAAATGAATTGAGTATAATAAAGGAATGACACTTACAGTTGCTTTAGTCTAGTGAGCCTGGAAAATGTTGCAGGTAAATTTCCGGTAAAATAGTTGGATGTAAGAAGCCTGTAAGTAACATTGAAGTTTAGAATATAAGGCATAGGGATTAGGATTATCTAATGAGTACAATGCACTTTTTAAAGTTTTTATCAAATAAAGCAACTCATAGTAAACGTGTAAATTTGGAAACTATTTTCCCATTAATGAGTATATAAGCACTTTGAATTGAAGAGAACAAACCAAAGGCATAGAATGCAAACAAAATTAATTTTATTAATGAACATAAAATATTTGATTTTTCACTAGAAAAAAATAAACCACCAAATAAAACACATAAAGGCTTACAGTCTTTCAAGTCGGGGGAGATTCCCCAGCTCCGGAGGAAGTACTCCAGATAATTGATTGAACTCTAGGACCCTATGCATTCCAAGTTGAAGATTGAGTTAGGAGAAGTTTCATAAAATCGAAATGGGAAAATTTCTATGTGGATGACCAGAAACTTACAAACTTTTCAGTGTGGTAATGTTTCCTAATTCTTTTGGGATTGAACCTGTTAGCCGATTACCAAGAATGGAACTGCCACAATTAACAAACACACATAACTACTAGTTTAACGTTTCATGAAATCAGTAGAATAACATTTAAAATATATACATAAAAAATTAAATATGTTTTTAATTCCTATCTTAATATATATAAATCCACTTAAGTGTCTTAAACATTTGTTCCTTCCTGAACCTTCATATTAATTTTAACCTACCATATTGAAATTGTAACTCTTCATATTAAGTGCTAACCTTTTCATTCTACAGTGCTTATTATGTTTGACTTTTGGTACACAAGTTTGATGCCTCTTTAACTACATAGATCTTCCGCTTAAAAATCAGATGACCCTTTGCTTCTATAGTCTTCAAAAAACTCACGCCCCTTCTTCTCCATAATACAAAAACGATTCCAAATCTCTCCATTTTCCTTCTTTTGATATTTCTTCTTCAGTCTATGCAACCCATGATTAATCTGATATACGGTAAGATGACAACCCTTTTTCTTCAATTTGATGGAAAACCGATCGACATTGCGTCTTTGCTGCCAATTAAATTGTGATTAAAATCTGATTTAGGGTCCTCTCCGTACTCATGTTTCCCAGGTTTCTTCCATTTCGACTTAAAAGGTATCATTGACTTAATGTCTCTGTGTACTCTCTCCTTTGATAAATAGGTGAACCTCTATTGAGGACAATTGCCTTTAATTTATCTAATACAACAAAGGTTTCATTGAATAAAATGAAGGGATTGGTCTTAGTTTAGAAAAGGATTACGAGGGGCTGGTCTTAATGTAGCAAGGGAACCAAGGATTGGATCAAACACACCTAAGGATTTTATCTACTAATTGATAGGGTAAGAAAAAAATAAAGGGATTAGTCTATTTTTTTTCTCTTGCTGATTGTTTTTGCTTCTAATAATTTTGGTCAATGTTCAATATAGCTATGATTTATTTTATTTATGAAGTAATCTTATGATATTTTTTGTTTTAGTAACTTCATAATATTTTATACGGGACATTCATATATAGTGGTTATTGGTTGGCGGTTGTCAACGGGTATTTGCTTGCCTTATGGAATCTCATTGCAAATTTGGTTGCTTTTACTGAAAAATTACCAGGTTCAAGACCAATTTATTTTTTATTTTTTTTTTGAATTTCTATTACATCTTGAACTTCCACGGTGCCTATTCAGGAACTTGCATTTTCTTTTATCTTTAAATCATAAAAGTGTTTAATTTCTTAATGACATTTAATTATTTTTATTATTTTCATTAATTTTATCCTTTTTTGTTTCTGATACAGACAGGTCGAATGTGTTCATTACAAGGACTCATAAGGGGAGTTGAAGTATTGATTTGATTGGAAAATACTAATGGAAGTTGAGACTTAAATAATTTTTTTTATTCAGTCAAGACTTGCAACCTGATAAATAAATACCCGAGTATTGGACATGTTCCTTAATGTTTTAGATAAAGGTTTTTAATAAATAGAAATATTAAAGAAGTAAAAAAATGGATAGATTTCGCATAAGGTGAAGTGTATAAGATGATTTTTAAGATGAATTTATAAAGTTAGGACACACCATCTGCTTATATCATTTGTAATTTATTTTGGGTCTTTTTTGGGGCACACCATCTGCCAATATCAAAGGCCTTTTTATCATCATTATTTTGCTTATAAAAAAATTTGGAAACATTCAATGTCATGTTTAGTTTATCAATTTAGCAGATAGTTGGAAATACAAAATGACTCGATGTTGGGAGGAAGTTGTTAGTATGAGCTGCTCTGCAAATGTTTTGTGCAAATAGGTTGGTCAGTTGTGCAGTATTTGAGTTGAGATTGTTTTTGTAAATGTGTGCAAATAGCACAAAATATGTAGTCCCTTAGGTTGGATAAATGCAATTCACAAATAAATGAAATTTGGAATTTAGTTGTCTTATGGCTCTTGAAATTGTTTTGGAGTATATAAGAAAATTACCTTGGTGGTATTTTTCCGTGTTATTTGGTGTTAGGATACTTATAGTTTTGAATTGGAAATATCCTACATGGGTTAAATTTTGCCAATGGATAGTTATTTAAATCTAAAACCACTCATATATATGCAGTAGCATTTCTCAAAGCATTACCCATTCTGATACAGGGCTTTGTCTCATCCTGATGCTTATAGCAAAAAAAAAGTACTTGAATTATGTAATGAGTTCTTATCATGCTTTGAACTATACATGATGAAGTGTAAAGATTATGACAGGAAACTTAGAAAATAATTTTGAAAAAGTGTTTCTTATTAAAAGACATTGACATTAGATTTATGGTGGTTGTAGTTTCATGTTATGTGTATTGTCTTTTAACTTATGTGGCTGTCGAGTTATAAGTAGGTGTGTACTAGCTTAGTTGATAGTGATATTTTTTGGTGGGTTTGTACCTCGTATTGAGATTTGTATCTGATTTTCATTTTATAAAATGTACTCTTTCAAACTTCAATTAATTTGATCCATGGTGGTATCTCACCCATAAGCAATCTCCTATACTCAAACTGGACAATTACCTAATGTTGGATCATAGAATCTCTCCATGCATGAGGGAAATAATACTACTTTTTCCATAAGTCAATTCTGCTACAAAGTACCAGTTTTAGTTTAATTGCTGAATGAAACTGAATTGGTTGGTCGTTGATTGTTGATGTTGTCAAACTTACTCTCCAATTCACTAGCTTCTACAGTTTGGTGTTGTTAGAGTTCAGTGTTATGCAGGATATACTGAAATAGGGATGCAACAATTGTGCAGATGGCATCAAGACGTTTCTGATACGTTCTGGCACTCTAATGCAGATTTGGAATAAAGAATTTTGAAGATTTAGGGAGAAACAATCACCGGGTTTGTAAATGAGCGCATAGAATTATTGTACACATTGGTATATGGCAGAAGAGTTATATTCCAAGACATTTATGCATATGGGGTGGTTAGAGTAAATTCAACATGTTATTTCAGTTTAACACATGAGTAGCTGACAAGCTTACATTTATCGTGACTCTTTAACGTGAATGATATTGTAAACACCGACTTAATTGTCTTATTTACAAACCCGTGCATCCCACCTGTCTAGTAAAATAGAATAATGTTCACTCATAGGAAATAAAAAATCCTCTCCTTTTTTTAGATTTTTTTAATGTGTTTATGTGCTTAAAAAAATAGAATCGTTTTATTCCCTCATTTATGATATATTTACTATACATAACACATTTCCACAGAAGAACTAAAAGGAGAGTTTTTTGAACCCTATAAGATTACTAAAAAATATTTAACCCATGTAGAATCATATAAAATGAGACCCATTGCACCATTTGCCGGAATAATACAGTAATGATAATATCTAACAGGAAAATAATCATAGGAAATCAAAGAAAGAATGAGAGAGAGAGTACATGTTGACAAGATTCATGGAGGCCCATTGCGAAGGGATGGTACCATTAAGGTAGTTGCGGGAGAGGTCACTGTGCCATATTGAAATGAACGAATCAAACAAGTAAATAATGATGGTAAAAACATGCAAATTTAGTGTGGGTTCAGAATGACATACATTTCTTGGAGGTAAGGCAATCTCACCAGCTCAGTTGGGAGTGTGCCCGAAAGATTTTGTGACTTAAGAACACTGCATGATAATTATTGATCCAAATGAGAAAACCATGACTACAAAAATAGAAATATATATTATAAGTTTGTGTAACATAAAGAGAAGTGTGTATTGGGCTTAGAACCACGTACAATCAAAAGTTAATGGGCCGTGATGAAACGAACATGGAAGTTGATATTGGCCCAATGTCATTGCTATTCACTCTAATCAACTGGCTGAAACATTTTTTTCCCGAAAATGCTCCCATGAAATCACATTTTCGTTATAGCGCGGAGGATAAACAAAATATAAATCATTTTAGATTTTATACACAAAAATATGTTCATGCTTTTATATTTGTTCGCACCTCCCATACTACAACAAAAACAGTACAAAATTTGAAACGAAATTATGTTTTCATTTCAGATTTTGTACATGAAATCATGTTTAATTATGTTTATTTGTTTCCACTTAAAAAATGATTTGAACCGAGAGAGAGTGTGATGGATTTGAAGTGAGAGATAACATGGTCTTTTTCATGGGTTTTAAAAGTGGTAGGGATTAATAGCAATTCTTATAGAGGTCAATAGCAACTCCCAATGCACAACTATGATTGAATAAATCTTAATTTTTTAAGAAACAACCAAGTTTGTTTGAATTGTTGTTTTTTTTCTTAAATATGTTTTTATTCTTGTAAATTAGTGCTTTTTTATTTTTCGTTCCTATGAGTTCATTTTTTTATTTTAATTTATGTAAATTGACATTTTTCTAATTTTGGTCTCTATAAAATGTTTTTCTTATTTTTAATCTTTATAAATTTGTATTTTTTTAATTTTAGTCACCGTAAGATTATATTTTTTTATTTATAGTTCCCATAAATTTGTGTTTATAGGAATCAAAACTAGAAAAACATAAATTTACTTAGACTAAAAATGAATAAGATATCTTACCGTGACCAAAATTGAAAAGATGTAAACTTAAATAAATTAAATTAAATTAAAAAATAAACTAATAAGCACCAAAAATAAAAATAAAAATGCTAATTTTAGATCAAAAACATATTTTCTTTTTCTTTATACAGAAGTTTGTTGTACTGATAATTTAAATATAGACTGTTTTACATATTTTTAATATGGTCGTCTAATTATTACTTTTATTTAATTTCATCCGTTAGTTTTTTTTAATTCACGTTAATCTTCTCATTAACTTATCATAATCTTTAAAGTTCAGGGTTAAATCATCAGATAATTCACTGAAAACTAGCTTTTTCTTTTACACTTAAGAACATATCCAAAATCTGAATAAGGATCACCCTCATCTTTACTCATCAACTTCACCAATCAAAGAACATAAAATAAACTTAAACTAACCTAAAATGTCAATAATCAAGCTTCCATTAAAAAAATTAAATATATACCAAAAATAAAGTAGAAGAGACGCTCATTTTTCAACAAAGACAAAAAAGGAACCAAAACCCCTTTTCCTTTGTCATAATAGTATGTTTTGGTTTAGGAAAGAAAGTAGAAATAAAGAAAGGGAAAGAAAAGAAAAACGGTAGAAAGTGAGATGATTTTTAGAGCATTTGGTTAGATAAAAATTAAAAAAGATCATTTTCCTTTCTTCTTATTTGATTACGTAGAAAGTAGAAGAAATGCAAAATAAAATAAAGATAAATGTAAAATTAAGTTTGATATGTTAAGATGGTTGAATTATATATTTTTTTGGAATCACCATAATTTTGGTGCGAAATAATTACTTGATTTTATTTATAATTAATCTTTAACAAAAAAATTTGACTAACTATCTTTACTAAGATTTTTTTTCAAATTAATTTTTTTCATTTGCAATACTTAATTTTAAGATATTGTTTAAGGGATCTAAGCTTAGTTTCATTAAAATCAATGACATTTTGGTATTATTGAATTATATATATTATCATATTATAAAAAAAAGTAGTTTAAAAGTTAAATTATATATGTATATATTATTAGAAAATAATATTTAAATTTTCCAAATAAAAATTTAGACTTACATAAAGTAAAAAGGATTATGTGTGTGTGCACGCTCGATCGCGTAATAAATGAAATATAAACATATAAGTAATGGAATGGAGATTTATCATCCTCTAATATAAAATATAAAAATGATAATTACTAGAAAACAAAAAAAAATTAACAATTTTATTATAGAGTTAATGGTGGTTTTAATCTCTAAAAAATGAATATTTTTTGTTTTAACCTCTCACTTTAAAACCAATTGGTAAATCTTTAGCACCACTAAAACCAAAACCAAGGTAAGGAAACAAAAACAAACCAATTGCAAAACTCAGGCTGTAGGTGAGACTCCAAAGCAGGGCTTTAACAAACTCAAAAACACACACACATAGAGATCAGAGACTTACATGCTAATAACATGGCAGATAGTGGCATTTGCAAAAAAGCAATTGCAGGTGACAGCATTTTCAAATCCCTTCACTTGAACAGATGAAGTCCAATTACTTTGCCCACTGCATGGATCCACACTGAAGTCCCAATTCTTCTTTCCAAGTGTCCTAGCTATATCTTTCATAACTTGCACTGCATATCAAAACCAAACACCAAATTAATGCCACCCCTATAATGTTCTTTTCTTCATTTTCAAATTGATTTTTCTCACCCGTGTGAGAATTGAGATAGGCCCAATTTAGATAATTTTTTCAATAACCAGTTGTAATCAAATAAAATGAAAAAGTGAAGTCAATTAAGCTCATTTCATAATTTAAAATTAATTTATGCATAAATTAATTTATAAAAATTCTTTTATATTCAGCATTTTCAAAAGCTAAACCATTAGGATCAACCTAGTGTTTGTGATAATATGCATGGAATTATAGGTTTGAATATCATTATGACTATTTGTATATATAAAACAAAATGTTTTCCCAAAAGTTGATTTTAACTTGTATAAACTAATTTTAATTTTGAAAAGTTCATGCAAACATGAACATGACCTTTCTATAATGTGTGTGTATATATAAAGTAGGATAGTATTATGTACCTTCATCTTCTGGCAGAGTAGCTCCCCTAGCCAAAAAAGAGATCAAACAAAAGGCAAGAAACCAAAGATGGAAGTGTGGAGAGAAAGTCATGTTCATGATGATTGCTGGAAGAAGCTTTAGATTTGAAAGCTCACAGAAGATTAATTAAGAAATTAAGCAGCTAGAGATAAGGATTATATATAATAATGTTGACTGGTTAAAGAGAAATGCCCACAGAAAGATAAATGAGGCCAGCTTGTTTGTGTGAGAGAGATTATGAGTGAATGTGCAGACAAGTCAATTAGATATTAAATATATGAAAGACTAGATTGCCAGCTTGTGTTTAGACTGGAGCAAATAGAAAATGTTGAATAGAGAAGACTAAGGTTTCTTGAAACTCATGCTACGTGGCTACTTTAGTTAAATATATGAATGTTAATGAAGAATAAAGGAGGTTTCACGTTGTAAACCTTGAAATATGTGTTAAGTCAGAATTTTCATAGCAATTTAGTTTAAGTTTATCGGCAAGTTGCCTAATTTGATACTGATTATCTTCTCTCTAATTAAAAAAGTAGACTTTGTTGGGTTTGATTTCAATTTTTAAGTAGTAATAATTTAAAGTTGGTAAACGAAGTCAATGAAGTAAGAAAGAAAACAAATCAAATCAAAGAGAGTCACATGGGGAAGGAAAAAAGAGAAGCTGGGGTTTGTGATGATTTATTCACTACTAATTACGAAAATGTTTCTCACTCACGAAACTAGCTAGAAATTCTACAGCATAAAAGATTGATTATATAGTCTTTTTTTAATAGGTTTAAATATATTTTTTATTTATGATATATATTTAAATTTTGTATTTGATCCTTAATATATAAAAAATCACAAACATAACAACGATTTTTTCATAAATTGGCGTTAATGAATCCTTTTAATTACAAAAATGTCACCACAAATTTTATCAAGACAATTTTCATAGGACCATCATTGATGTTACGATGGAAAACCTTTTATCTATTGGTGATATCTATCATTGCATATAAAAAAATCCTACACGTAAAATTTACATATACTAATATTCATAATGTGCTAAATTTTGATATTTCATGTCTCTAACCTTATCTAAAACACAATAATCAACACACAAAATGCAAGATATAACAATGGGGAAAAGAAGTAAAATGCAACATATAACATCAAGGAAAAAAGTAGCTCAAACTCCCAAACAGTCTCGTGGAGTGTCTCCTTGATGAAATATCTGAAGCAATTAGAGAAATTAGAGAAATTGAAGACAAACCCTCCATTTTTTGAAATTGAAGTTCGGTGTAATCAAATTGACACCGAGTATTTTAAAGAAAAAAACTATTAGATGTGTTTAGAGAAAGTTTTGGACACCCCTAAGGATGAAGAGACTATTCGGGCATAAAAAAAAACTCTCCAACAATATCTCATCCTCATGGCGTCCAAAACTTTCCCTAAACACATCTAAGTTTTTTTTTTTTTTTTCAAAATACTTAATGTTGATTGCTACTTCAATCGCTATGAACTACTTCCATCGCTATGCTTCAAGGAATTCATTTAAAGTAATATATATACTTCTTTCTTTTGACTTTTAGAAATTTTGAATTTTTTTATTCAAGTTTTCTTTCCTGTTAAATTTCTCTTGTTTTTTTTCCTAAAGGATGAGGAAGGTGGTAAATATAATCATGTAGCTTATATAGTTTGTTTCATTGCAACTTTGTTGCTTCACAATTGTTTCTATGAAGATGATTAGATCAATTCGAACTCATTAAGTTTCTAGTAAACCTCTGTATCATATTTTAATATTGAGAAATTAAATCATATTGAATTTTAAGCTGATATTGTTTTAATACATGTCACTATATGAATTGATTTGTTGCACAAAAGGAGAAAATAGATATTTGAGCATGCTAACATAACGAGAATGGAGCTTCGCATTAGCAGTAATGGGAATGCCATCTGTAACTCCATTTTGGTTTCTAAACCACTATTATTCCACCTTCGAAAGTATCGGTGGTTTCAAACGCCAATCCATCAATGAGATCATAGTTCAGTCTCAAGGAGGTATATATTCAGTTATTCATTGATGGATCGGCGTTTGAAACCACCGATACTTTCGAGGTGAAATAATAGTGGTTCAGAAAGCAAAATGGATCATATAGTGACGTATATTAAAACAGTACGAGTTTAAAATTCAATATGATTTAATTTCTCAATATTAAAATATGATAAAAGGTTTACCATAATGAGTTCGAATTGATCTGTCCTCTAAACAATTGTGAAGGTTGCAACGAAACAAAGTATCTCAGCTATAGGATTATCTTTATCACCTTCCTCATCCTTCAAAAAAATAAGAGAGATTTACAGGAAAGAAAACTTGAATAAAAAATTTCAAAATTTCTGGAAGTCAAAAGAAAGAAGTATATATATATATATATATATATATATATATATATATATATATATTACTTTAAATGAATTCCTTGAAGCATAGGATCGAAGTAGTTCCTTGCAAGATAGGCAACATACGCATCAACACATTGGCCTTGAGAGAGAGAGAGCTGTGTAGCAAAACATGCACACAACAAATCAGAATAGAGAGAACTAAATAGAAGCAGTGAGTAACATTTTAATCCAGTGACACAGATCTATAAACAAAATTAACAAAATTATGCAAATTCTGTCCAGTTCTCCTTATGTTTCATAGCTGAAATTAAACTAACACTCAGTTTTCCCTCTGTTTTATAAGTAGCTAAAGAGAGATGAAAATGAGCTTCATAACACAGCTTAAGAAACAGATAAATAATGATGGGACAAAGAAATTTTCTTATGAAACAAACATTTTCTTGCACAAAAGAACCAGTTTATACATTTCACTCCACAGTTACATGCACAAATCCATAAACCAGACCTACAAAAGTTAAGCGAATATTACGTCAAGTTTTTGCTTCTGTTTCCTTGAGAGCTTTTCATAAACATTATTCAGAGAGCAGAAAGAAACTGACGATGACTGAACGCAAAAATTGTAAGAAACAAACAGAAAATTCATTCATGCAAGCATTTATTTAAGATTCTTAATTATTACAGCTAATTAAGCGAAACGAAAGAGAAGGCATCTTCGATTTTCTCTAACCCTAGCGATTCTTGAAACCGCGTTCTTCCGATGCTGATGGTTATATGGTGCTTTGTGTGGGAGCTTGTGAGTGGGACAGTGCCATTTGAGGACATGGGCCCATGCCAAGTTGCTGTTGCGGTGGCAAATAAGAATAGGCCCATTATACCTTCGGATTGCCCACATGTTTTGAGAGATTTGATTCAGCAATGTTGGGCCTTTCAACCACAGAAGAGGCCCGAATTCTCGCATGATGTTCGGGTTTTGGTCTTTGGAGCAGTTAGATCAATCTTTTAGTTTGTATAGATGGAACCATGAATGTAGTGCAAATATTAAAAGAACAAAACATGTGAAGCATGCATCAAGAGAGAGAAAAAAAAAAGTCTAATTTTATCTCTAAAAAATGTAGTAACCACTCGATAAAATTGTTTGAACTACTACATATAAACTTGTTTGGTCCCACTAAAACTGCTAGCTTTGGAGGAAAGGCATTGTGACTTTGTGATACTTAAATATATAACAGACACACTAACAGTTGCATGAAATTGTGCTTAGGGTAAAACATGGGAGTGAAAGAACAAAGAATACCACCTAGGTATATTGGTCCAATTTATACATACTCCTAATTAATTTCTTTTCTCCAAATAGGAAGAATCAACGTGGACAGGATATAGATCTGTAGCCGATGAAGATGAAGCCATCCATGTCCCATCAATTGATAAACTATGACTTTCTGTTTGTGTCTCATTTCTCTCATTTTCTTCTATTTGAAAGTAATATTGTCGCATTGCCTCTAACTTCATTTCATCCATTATCTCAGATGGATCTGAAATAAATTCTGGAATCTCAGTTCTTCCTTCTAGTATATTAAGCACCGATGACATGGTGGGCCTAAGGTTTGAAGTGGCATTGGTGCATAGGAGAGCCACTTTGATCATCGTCATTACCTCATTTTCATTGAAATCTGAACCTAACCTTCTATCAACTAGCTCCATTAGGTTACCTTTCTCTTTCAATAAATGTGCCTGTTGAAACAAAATATAGAAATCGGTTTGATTTGAGAGTACTTCAAAATTGAAAAATACTTATAGTTGAGCAGGAAGTATATCAAAATGTAATTAATTTGAAGATTCTTTAAAGTAGGAAGACATTTTCTATATTTGTGTTTACAAAAGTCTATAATTTTGAAAAAGAACGGAAGACTATGTGGTTAGGTTAATGTCTTCACGTTAGTAGATATTATAAAAATCATGTTATGTTTGAATAACATATTGCTTTAGTTAAATTTCTAGAGCGATCTTAGAAGATACAACATTCACAACGTAATTTGAGCATATCATAAATTTTTTTTCTACATAAACAAATGAAATAAAAGTTACCCAATCTAGAAGATGCAATGCTTCTTGCTTGGGTCGGTGGATGGTATTGCTCTTTCCAGATACAATTTCCAAGGCGACCACTCCAAAACTATAGACATCTGCTTTGTCTGTCAAATAGCCATGCATTGCATATTCTGGAGCCATATATCCACTACAAAATTGAAATACATCAGATCAAATTCTTCAAATCATATATAGTGCTTAGATTTCACCCAAAATAAAAAGAAAGTGCTTAGATGCTTTTTTATTTAAAATATCATAAGTTGTTCAAATTGGATTTGATAATGTTTGTCAATGTACATTCTTTTTTCAAATTACTTTTTAATGAAATTCACAAGATAAAAAAGTTTGAGAATTTAAATTAACTCACTAAGTCCCAGCTATTCTTGTGCTTATGTGAGTATTGTCCTCCTCATCGAGCTTGGCTAGACCAAAATCAGATATTTTTGGATTTAAGTCTTTGTCTAGTAACACATTAGTGGCCTTAATGTCCCTGTGAACAATTTTTAATCTTGATTCTTCATGTAAGAAAGCCAAACCTCTAGCAATACCAAGGCAGATTTTGTGCCTTGTTGGCCAATCCAATTTTAATCGAGATTCTCCATTACCTTCGTAAAGTAAACAAAAATTAGATAACAACATCATTTAGTCATATATATTAAGATTGAAAACTAAGTCATATCAAAAGCAATCAAATTAATTGATTATGTAGGACAATTATTTACCAAATAAAGCTTGTGCAAGGCTATTGTTTTCCATATATTCGTATACTAGCAACAATTGATCTCCATCAACGCAACAACCATAAAGTTTAACAAGAGAAGGGTGCTGCAAGGCTGAAATCATGCCTATCTCGTTTAAAAACTCACGATTTCCTTGCTTTGACTTGGATGAAAGCATCTTGACAGCTATTATCGTGCCATTTGATAAAATGCCCTGCATTTGCAAAATGTTATATAATTTTTATTAATTTCTAAATTATTTAATGATTCATCTACACAATTACAATAGATCAATCACAATAAATATAAGGTGTTGTACGTAATATCTTGTAGGATACCTTATAAACAGGACCAAAGCCTCCTTCTCCAATCTTGTTGGAAATATCAAAGTTGTTAGTTGCAACTTTGATTTGGTGCATAGTAAATAAACTCGTTTGCAGATTTAAATCCTTTAACTCTGCCAATAGAATAAAACCGAATGAGATGTCTTATGTATCTTAAGAAAATCTTTTGTTATTGATAGTGTTGAAAAAATATGCATTATTTTAGTTACCAAACAATATACTAAGTTGAAATAAAAAAATTATCCATTTTTTTTCTTTTATCTTTGGTATTCTAAGTAGATGACACAAATAAAGATTCAAAAAAACTGAATTATCAAAATTTAATAGAAAGCTAGAAAGGAGAACTAACTAGTAAAATTAAACATATTTTATAGTTCTTTACTTTATTCTAGATAATCATCACCTTTTGCTAATGAATTTCTTTTCCTAATATAAATTCTCCAGCAAAGTACAATTAGGATGACAAGAACAATTGCAGCAACTACTATTCCAACTACAGCCCCTGCAGACATCCTGCCACCTGTAGATTCTGTTTCAGAATTGCACAATAGCAATTAGTGTCATTTGATACTGTAAATGTAAAATTAGAAGAATAAACTCAAAGAGACAAATCAACTCACCACGGGTGACAGATATAGCTGATATAAGAGGACCATATATTGATTTATATGGGATAGCATCTGTCCCTTTCCCAGCCCAATAAAAGCGAATCTCTAAAGAGTTATTATCACTCACATAAGCAGGAAATGATCTTTTAACTTCCTTTCCAACTCCTCCTGCTTCATATGCAATATTGAAATCCTTCCTTACCAGTTTTCTCTGCAATATTTCAAACCCAAACCTAAATGGCTTTTCACTTTTATAGTTTTAAATATATGCAGTCTAGATTCTATTGAAAATAATAGTGACTAGCGAATAATTCTACAAGCCAATTTGATCTACTTATGTGATGTGATATTCCATATGTTTAAATGTACGTGGCAAATTAAACTTGGATTTATATAAAAGGCTCACGAATTAAACAATAGAAAACGATTAACCAGTTGGTTAAAACTTATTATAAGTCTTCATTCTCTATCAAATATGTTGCTGACCAAATTAGAAACATGATTAAATTAACCATAACAATACCTGAATGTAAATATCAAATATACGCCTCCCTAGGCTCTTATATGTATCATCATCAGTGAACACTATCTCTGCAAAATGGAGCGTTACAGTGTAGTCTCCATTTTCCAGACAAAATCCATAGTAAGTTAGAGAAATGGGGGACACACGCGCTGTCTTATACAAGGCAATGAAGGCATTATCGGGCATAGAAAGCCTAGTTGTATTTTGTTGGATATAGGTTTGCGAGGCACTATCATTACCCAAGAAGTGACCAGTGTTGCTAATTGCCCAGTTTTCTCCCCCCTCTTTAGATGTTGATGGTCCTGATGGATCTAAATCGTCATCATATATTATACCTTCACTGCTAGTCTCTCTTCCACCACCACAGTTTATATGGAGAGAGTTACGGAGTACTGTTACAAAAAAGAAAAAAAAGTCAGATTTCAGAAATCATAAAAGTTGTGTGTTAGTTTGTAAGTAGCATTAAAAAAATTTGGTCAATATATAATAGGTAGCATTAAAAATTCTGTTGAGAAATTTATCAAACTACTATTATATATTGAGCAAATGTTATGTTAGTTTGTAGGTCATTATGTTAGTTTGATAAATTTCTCAACAAATACTTATAAGAAAATAAAAGAAAATGAATAAAACTTCTCTTGTACATTAAAAACTAACTTGTTAGAGTTAAGATGATTGATTCCACAACAAAATTTTGATAAATTTTAAGTATTACATGGAGCTTGCTGCAAATGATTTAATATCTCTCTTGGTGGAAACCTAGTTAGAATTAATTGAGATACTTTGATCTTTGCAAGTTTTCAACCTTCATAAAAAAATAGTGTATAAGATATGTAAAATTATTAAAATAGTTTTTAAAATTAAAACCTTTGGTAAGATTAAAACATCTACATATTCAAGTATTTGAAAAATCAAGTGTCTCACCGTCACACAAATGAAAAGTTTGATATATTCACAATTCTTTTGCAAAATTCTATGGTGAAATCTATTTTTTTACAATTACACCGTTGTACCAAAAAAAAAAACAAATTTCACCCTAGAATTTGTCAAAATTGCAAGGTCTATATTCAAGACGTTTTCAAATTTTTTTTAAAGAAAGTTAAATCCATGACAGTAAAAAAAAAAATTAAATCAAACTTATTATAAAAGAAATAATATAGCATCGCCACCTAACTGGAAGAGTGGAGAAGCTAAGAAAATTGAATGCAAAGATTGCAGCTATAAAATTATTGCACTGCCTGACACATTTAGATCTTGGAAACACCGTCATTTTTCCTTAGCAATTAAGATCGAATACTTTATTGTATTACTATATATGTTGTTAAGCCTTCATATTTTGTTGTTTTGTTTTGCCTATAAAAGGCCACCTCTATCCTCCGTCATAGTTTGCAATGACATTTTTGAGTGAATATGAAATTGAGAGATTGAATTGCAACTCTCTTCCTCCCTTTGAGTGTGTGTATAGTGCCAACTAAATTTATTCTTCTTCTCGATCTCTATGTTTTCCGCTGTGTGTGTGGGGTTTCTATTCTTTTATCCCATGCTGATACTTCTCAAATAATATTGCTTATTTTTTCACAAAAATGATTGTGCCAAAGTGAACTCTCATTGAAAGTAACTGAATGTCAAACTCATAATAGAAAGTTCTGTAACTACAGAGTTCAAAATAGCTTTCTGAATGGGGATAAAAAAAACTTATTTTTGTCTTTAATTTCACTTTGGCAATGGTGTTTAAATCCTACGCTTGTAGGCATGTCTTTAATTATATACCAACATATATCCACTCTTTCGTTTTCAATGAAATAAAATGAAAAACATTGCAGTAAAAAAAAAAACATATATTTGCATTAAATTTATTGTTCAACCCTTAACTTAAATTCTTTTAAGAATATTGAATTTCACTTCAACGACTATAAGAAAGACATGAACTATAAATACCAAAAAGTGAAGGATCTAAGATAGGATTATCTCAAATTAATGCATTGAAGTATAACACTTGCTAAAGTAATTTCTCCCTTTGTGAAATAGGCATGACAATAGGGCCTAATGGAAAAGGATAGGTCAAATTTTGTTCTCATTTCCCCAACCTCATCTCGATCCATTGCTGATGAGGATAAAACTTTGTACTCATTCTCATCTCCATCTAGGATCGAGTATATCGGATTTAAATCACATGTCTCAAGAGTTTGTCTCAAATTCTAAGCCACCACTAAAAAGCTGACACATCAGTTATAATAACCACTTTTTTTATTTTTTTAAACTACCCTTAATGCTCTTATCTCTCTTCCTTGGTTATTCCTTTTGCCAACAATGCATGTACATGGCCGCTACCATCGCCAAACAATTTGTCAGTCCAAACAATGTATAAAGATAAAGGGATTAATGTAGGAAGAAGATAAGAGCTTAAGGATAATGTATAAAAAGATAAAGGTGATTATTTTAAATGACATGTCAATTTTTAGTGGTGGGACAAGACTTGAGACACACTCTAGGATACTGGGTATACTCGTCATTTTCCATCTTCATCCACTAAAAATAATTATTATTTTATAATAATATATTTATATATTGTTTTGCCTAATTTTAAATCTAAAACTAATTTTAGATTACTTTAAATTAAATATGTTATAAAAATACAATGATTTATAACATTAATTTAATCTATTAAATAAAAAAATGTCAAAATATAATTAATATATCTTTTGGATTCTAAGTACGAAAGGATCATTACATTATCATTCTAGTTTTCATCCTTATTTTAAAAAGTTGGATAATACCTAATACTCAATCAAAGTAGATATTTTCTGTTAAATTAAAAAAATGTTAGTTATACTTACTTGTAGGACATCCAGATATGTTTTCCGTCGGACTACAGTGAATAGGTCCTCTGGAGGAATATTAAGGGGAGACCAGAACAAGTCAGCATAAAAACCATGAACCATAAACTTTTTAAAAACCAGTTTCAATCCGATTTATGAAAAATCTAAACCATAAGCCTTTTTGAAAAATATTGGATTGAGTTTGAAGTTCAAAACTTCAAACTAGTTTGAATGGTTTGGTTTTGGAATTTTAAAAATCCAAATCAAGCTACCACGCACAAAACTGACAAGAGAATTGAAAAGGACACGGTGTGTGCATATGTGTGTGAACAATTAGTGAGATAAGCTTTGGAGCTTAATGAAAATATAATACTTACTTTTGATTCATTGGAAAGCTTGCAAACAAGTTCCTATGACATATAAGACATGGTTAACACTTACACATATAGCTCGATAAAATTACCAAAAGAGAAAAAATGGAATACTTGAATTCTTACACTTGACCTCTTCCTGTGAGTTGGGCCTGTGGGCATGTTTCATGGCTGAAGTTGTTATATGAAAGATCACTATGCATAAAATGTAAAATTGCTATTAGAAACTAATTAAGATAAAACAAAAAGTTGTTGACAAAGCATAGAAACTAGAAAGTGACCAAAAAAAGTTATTAACTGGTATAAAAAAAAGGTATCAAATTTTTGTGCGCAATAACAGGTTTAAAATATTGGTAAAACAATAAGCAATGGCAGGTTATAATGCG
Source organism: Glycine latifolia (assembly GCA_013407115.1). Classification (NCBI taxonomy): domain Eukaryota; kingdom Viridiplantae; phylum Streptophyta; class Magnoliopsida; order Fabales; family Fabaceae; genus Glycine; species Glycine latifolia. Next base: position 31,781,286 of record CM023952.1, on the reverse strand, counting down.
ATGGTGTGACATCACATTATTAACTCAATGAATTGCATGATAATTGATAGTTATGAAGTAGAGCCAGTTGGTGCATGATTGTATTTTCATCAAGCTCCCCACTAATGTGTGTTCTTTGATATTTTTATCAAGCTCATAAGTCTTTTTAAATATTTTTTTCCAACCAATAAATAATTGGTTTAAGTGTATTGAATTCGATTATTTTAAACAAAATCTTGGATGTAGAGGAGATAATCTCATGTACTAAAGGTAATATTAATTGTTGTAACTTCTAATTTATGTGTTAAATAATGATGGTGACTTAAAAAGTCACACCAATATAATTATGAATAGTCTAATCATGAAAAATCACGTGATTTATACACGTACATTCAAACTTAAACTTTTTGTACAATTCCAATCTGAAGACTTCATAACAAATTTTATATTTTACATTTTAATTTTTAATTTAATATTTTATTCCCGATCTTCCTAATCCAATCCCTAATGCTCCACTCTCACGATAGGCTCTTCCAATCTCAATGCCATCCTTTCTTCCTCTCGCGTCCTTCCCCTTCACTTTGGTACCTTCCTTTCCACAACTCGGTTTCCCGAATCAACTTCGTTTCCTCCATCCTTTTCGCATTTGCTGTTGTTTAGCTTCATGCCTTCATGCCTTGGATTTTCTCTCTTGGACTTGCTATTTTGTTTTGTTTGAACACTCCTGAATTGGACAATGTGACTTCTCAGTCTTTTTTATTTTAATTTTTGCTCTTAAAAGAAAGGAATGAGCAAAGAAGAGAGAGCAAGTATCAGCTATGAAACCTGGTGTTTGGTTAATAAGCTTATCAGTCCAATGGAGAATTTGAAAGTATATTCCCTCAGTTTGAATATTAAGACTATAATAGCAAATTAACGAAATATATTTGGCAGATACGTGCTAAATAATCTCTTAAAGGATTGGATGTTCTACACGGAGTATATTCTCCACTTTCTTTTTTTGTTTTTTTTTATTTATAGTTTGTAAAGCATAGGGTGTTTTCAGATTTTTGGTAGTATATACGTGTTTAAATGATATTCTCCCCAAGAGATTAATTGGATTTTTATGAGGCTATTGTGAGAGTGAGAGTGGAGCATTAGGGATTGAATTAAGAAGATAAGGGATGAAGTGGTTTTTTAATAAAATGTTAAATTAAAAACAATAATAAAAAATAAAAATATTAAATTTGATTGGTTTATATGATTGTATGATTCACATGAAATTTCATAATTGAATTGTACATAAAACACATCGATATAACTTATTTTAAAAGTTATATTAAATTGACAGTCTTAAACAATATGTAGGACGAGAAATTCAACATTTTCAACACGAATCATTAGGTAATTAAGCTTAAGCTAATATAGAATCCAAAAACTAAGAATATGGAAATTATTTAATTCAACAAAGCATGTAATTAGGGTTTGAAATAAAACTCACTTGAAATTACGAGCATGTTCTTCTATCCAATTGGGTACTGGTCCAGTAAACAAGTTTCCAGTGAAATATCTAAGAGGAACAGTAAAAAAATGAAATGATAAATGATAAAGTAAATCATCCTTAATCCCAGCCGTTTCCTTTTCCCCTTTCCTCAAATCAGAAAAAGATTTTCCAGTAAAAAAAATCAGAATAAGATTTTCTTGGAAATTAATAAATATAATTATTAAGATACTGTTAACAATGCCCAAACGCAAATTAGCCCCATATACATCCAAAAAACAAATGTGCCGATAACACATTGTAGGAAGGTAAAAAAGTTAAAGAAAAAAAAACTATATACTATTAATGAGTGAATTGTATCAGGTATCAATCTGAATTTAATAATTGGCTAATTTTAGCTAGTACTTACAATAAGAAAATGTCAAAATTGGGGGGAAAATGTTAGTTGATTACAAAAATTTCAACCCAATAAATAGAAAACATTTAAAGTAATGACATGCCAATATATTTATTTTGATCATGGAGTGCTATTTAATAGTGTTAGCCAATTTCAGAATCACCAATCCCATAATTATCTTCTGTAATAACCTTTTTAATTAAAAATAGGAAATAAAGTAAAAAAATATTACATCAAAATAAAAATAAAAAAACTATTTTTGAAAGTAATTGACATAAAATTTTCTTACATGTAATTCAGTGTTGCAAGATTTTTAAAGGTTTCTGGAATCTGTCCGCTTAATTTGTTAAAGCTCAGGTCTCTGCAAGAGAAATATTATCCGAAGTTAAGAAATGCTGAATAAAATAAATAATAAAACGTTAGTATATGTTTTTTAGTCAACATTATGATATTTGATGAACATAGCACATGCTCGCATACTATGTCTCTTGAGTCACTAAAAATAAATCAAAATGAAATAATTTTCATAAACTTATTTATTCAACCATTCGTTGAACTAAGTCAACTAAGCTACTCTTTTCAATTACTCTTATAAGTTACAATAATCCGGTAGACCATTTCAAATGAATCCAATATTTTAACAAGATCAACGCTAGCAAATTTTACAAATTGAAGTGAAACAAAAGTGTGACTAGACCCCTTAGATTAGTTGTATAGTGGGCTTCCAAATGGTCGATGTTTTTAAGAATACTTCAAAATCTTATTGAGGAATCAAATATCTTAATTAGGGTGGTTAAAAAAAATGTAGAAACACTTACAAAGTTTGGAAAGCTGATCCAATGCTTTTCATGTTCCCAAGATATGGAGGTAAGGTGTCATTAATATGGCAACTCCTTAGTATCCTAGGAGACAATATCAAATTTGTGAATTCTGCAGCAAAATTATGTGAATATGTCTTTATTTTGATGGAGTACTTCTTAAATAAGTGGAAAAGTAATGAAAGCAATTATAACTCACAGCGTTTGCAATTTTGTCATGTTATTAATCAGTGGAAAAGTAGAATCAGATCCGTTCAAGTCACTGATTCTCCTGCATTTAACGGAAATATACAATAAGAAAGCAGTTTAATTTTAAAATCATGTTTACTTTATGAAACACTATACTTACAAGTCAATTAAGTTTTGCAGAAATGAAATTCCAGAAGGAATAGGCCCACTTAAACCACTCCCTTGAATTGTTCTGTAAAATAACAATACAATTGCCGCAGTTATAAAGATGAACAATAGAAGAAGTATAACAACACACTGTTACATTTGGGTCCAAAAACAAATGGTTCGTACAGCATAGAAAGATTTGTCCATCTGTCAATAAAATCGGGTATCTTTCCAGAGAAATTATTGTCACTGAGTCGGCTGCATGTAAAGAATGAAGAGAGTGAATGAAATTCAAAGAAACTAAGGGAAACAACAAAATTCAAAGTAACTAAACACCATAAAAAGGGAAGCTTACAGTTCTGTCAATGTTGTAAGTTTCGCAAAACTTTCAGGCAACTCTCCGGTAAAGTTGTTAGACGTAAGATGCCTGTTGCGACAATATATTTTTAACATAAAAGTGTGAATGAATTTCTTAATAGCATTGATATTTAAGATAAGTAAAAAAAATTGTATGGTGATATTTTGCCTTTTTGGATACTTTTACAATTTTTTGGTACAGTGAAAATGTAAAAATATTGATATTGTGGAATATAAATAATTTATTTCATTATTAGAAAAAACAAGTAATAGAAATGCACTCAAGTATAAAGTAAAAGATATATATATATATATATATATATATATATATATATATATATGAGTTTAATAGACATATATAAATAATATAAATATTTTTATATTTTCAACTAATAAAAAAATTAACTTTTGAAATGTATTATAAAATAATTATTATAGAAGTTAATAAGCTTATTATATATATTAACTTATTATTAGATAATAGTATAATTTGTTTTTACCTTATTAAGATATATATTATTTATTCTTTTAGTTTTTTTTTTCTATATGCAATTTCGCGCTCCCAACAGGCCAACATCTTGATATTTTAACAGAAAAATTGAATCAAATAAATCAAGTAGGCATAAATACAGGGCTTACAATTTTTGAATGCTAGATAGGTCCCCAAGTTCTGAAGGTAGTTTTCCATAAAAATTATTGAATTCCAAGACCCTATTCATTAGTAAGTTACAATGAATATATCGTCAAAATGGAAAGGGAAACTTCTTAATCTAATCTGAATAATCAAAACTCACAATTCACAAATTTATGTTAAAAAAATACTCACAATTGTTCGAGCGTGGTGATGTTTCCTATCTCTTTTGGGATTGTACCAGTTAAGCGATTTCCATAAAGAGAACTACCATGAAAATGGAAGACAAATTAGATAATGTTACGCACAAAAAAAGTAAAATAATCAAGTAGAGCAAAGAAGAAATTAAAGGTGGAGAAACACAGCACATTATGCGAAGATTGGAGGAGCCCCATCCGGTAGGTATTGTACCGTTAAGGTAGTTGCGAGTGAGGTCTCTGTATCAAAAATAATCAAAGAAATCAATTATATATAGGATTAACTAAGTTTTCAATTTTTAAAACTTTTTAAAAATTCGATTTATATTTCACCATATCAATCTAATTTGAGCAGTCAATGTTTCTAAACCTTTTAATAATTGAATTTTTAGTTTCTAAACAAAATTTTGAATCTCATTATTTTAATTTATTCAATGGAGTTCAAAGACTAAGAATCAATTTTTAAAAATTAAAAAATTAAAAACTTAATTAACCCTTATGTATATGCAAGTTAGTTGAGTATAAATGAAACAAGTTTATTGTCCTTCATAGAAGATTAATTGTTACGTACATTTGTTCGAGGTAAGGCAACCTTATCAGTTCGGGTGGGAGCTGGCCTGGAAGATTTTGTGATTTCAGCAATCTGTCCATTATTTGTTTAACATAAAAATTAGAAAATAAATATAAAAACATTATAAATAACAGTTTCTTCATATGAGATAATCATGCTTTACACAGGTGTGGTAGCTAAATCACCGTTTTAGTCTTTAACATTATTAGATGTTTTTGTTTTTTAAATTGAAGGGGCAATGCACCCCAACAAAGATCAATTAAAAATCACATGAAAAAACAGTTGAAAATACATCTACCTCAAGGCTAAAGCAATTAAAGGCAAAACAACATCATAAACTCAACTAATGAAGTCAATCACTTGGTCACCTAGTAATGGAGGAACTAACTTTTTCATTTGTAACATAAAATTTAAGTGAGAATGTTGTCCAAGTACAAAGTATGATAAACTTCAAGGTTCAAACACTTGCAGAAAAACCTATATTTACCTTACCTCAAAAAGATTATATATAGGTCTTCAAATCTGTAACTCAAATACAAAACTCAACCAATAAAAGAACATGCAAAAAAATCCAAAAATTTGATCTATCGAAACAAATCAATTACTTTTTTATTTTTTTGGATATTTTGTTAGTAAAATTGATTGATTCAGTTCAATTTTTGGTTGATATCTCTAAAATAGAATCAAACCAATAATATTATAAATCCTTAAAAAAATGAGATATGATAGCATTCTCCTTTATATAATCTATCATAATTCAATATGAGGATGAGTCTATATATGATAACGTACACTTTTCAAAAGTGACTAGTCTTCAACAAATAACTGTGTGAATGTTTTGGTATTAATAAATTTAATATTTAGTAATCATTATAATTTATTTATTAATTTCATTGTATTATCAACATATAGATACACAACTAAATATTAAAAAAAATTAAGAAACTGGTTATTTATATGAAAACGAAAATATCTGAATCTGAAAAGAAGGAAAAAACTAATTACTGTGGTTAAAAAAAATCATTCAAATGGCAAAGAAACTTACATTGAAACAACATGGCAGAAGTTGTCACCGGGGATAGAGCAATTGCAGGTGACATTGTTCATTACGTCGTTCACAGTAGACGTAGTCCAGGGAGGTTGTCCTGAGCATGGATCTATATTAGTGTCCCATTCCTTCTTACCAAGGGTGACGCCCATATCTTTCAGACCTTGCACTATACATATGCAAATTTTAGAGGGTTATCAGCAAAGTCCTTAATTAATGAATGTCTGTTTGAATAAATTTTTCTAGAAATATTTAGAGAAGAAATTCATAAGTTAAAATTAGTTTTTTATTAACTCATTTATAAATATCTTTTTACGTTCTTTAAGAATTTCTATAAATTAGTTAATAAAAAATTAATTTTAATTTATGAAAAAATTTATCATTTTTTTATTTATTTTCTTTTGATAGAAATGATTCTAAAAAAGCTTATACCAAACCAGATCTTTATTAGTTATCTTCCAAACTTTAATTTACGGACACATGCATGTCGATATATAGTAGTATTTTTAATTACAAGAATTATGAGGGTAAAAAAAACGAATGGTGTATATACACACAAGCACATCATATACATACCTTCTTCTGGCTGAGTGATATTGGCTCCAAAAGCAAGTGATGTGAACCATAAGGCAAGGAGTGAAAGGAGGAGAAATTGACAAGAAGTGACCTTCTTCATGCTGATTGAAGATATTAGGAATGAAAAATAAGTCCAGATCAATTGCATAGACGATAGTGGTAGAGGGTGCATGAAGTATATTTGGAATTTGAGAGATGAGGAGAAGTTTAATTGTTTTCGTTAATGAACGCAAAGTGAAGATGATCAAGGCGCTGTCACGGATATTAAAGGAGGAGAAATTTGGAAAAAGGTCCAGAAAGAAAAAGGGATATAGGATTTAAATAATTTAATAGAAAATGAGAAGTTTTAATGACACTTTTTGATATTCTTTTTAGATACTTTTTCTGTGATTCATGATAATTTATTTGAAAATCAATAATTTAATAAATTTTGTTTCTCAATTAATATTTATCTCTCTTAAATTTATTAAAAATTAACAAATAAAAAATGTCAAAGAAAATATGCCTAACACTCCACTCACAAAAATAATTACGATAGAATAAAACAATATTGTCATGTCAACCTTGTCGGCTAATTAATGTCTTGTCCATGGCATTTAATTCGCATTCATCGATAGTCTTTATTTGGTGAGAGAGTGTGATCGCAGAATAAAAAACATTACTTTTTTGGTTATTATTATTTTATAACAGGTTGACGAAGACTTTGGGGGTGGGGGGAGGGGCGCATGAAACGAGGAGTTTTGGGGACTTGTTGGCTTGTTGAACGATTTCAAGATTTTAAATGGTAATGAAATTATTTTTTAAAATATTTTTTTTAAAATAAAGTGTTTGAGTTTAAAATTAAATAATTATTTTTTAAGTTTTGCACTATATTAATAATGGATAAGTGATGTATATAAAAGTGAGTTTTTCTTTCTTTAATAGATATATAAAATATATTTTTAAAATATTTATAAACTGTTAATAATATTAATATAGAATAAAAGTAAATTGAGTATAAATATGAGTTATGGGATAAAAATGAGTTATTGGGTAAGAATTAATATTTTATAAATTTGTATTGATAATTTTGTGTCTTGAATTTAAATTTATTTAATTTATGTTTATGATTTTTGTTACTTATTTGTTTGAATTTTGACAATAATATTTTTTTATACTTTGGTATCTAATTATTTATATTATGACTTGTGATATTTTTTTTAAATATTTTTTAAATAAATATAAAAATTTTATATTTTTTTATTACATACTGAATGATGTGTATCAATTAGTGACTAATCGATTGATCCATTATCCTTACTAGATTTGTCATCGGTCCGTTTTTAAAACTAGGCTAATAACATATAGTTTATATATTTCAGGGAAAAAATAGATATATTAATAGAATTAAAACAAAATAATAAGAATAAAAAATTATTTTTTTCTTTTATTAAGACAAGAAAAAATTTATTAAAGACTCTAAACAAAATTTATTAATCTAGTAGAGACTTAAAAATGCATTATATGTGCCTTTCAGTCGACCAGTTTTTTTCAAAAATCGTTATTTCATTCCAGTACTTTTCATCACCTCTTAGTCGGCCCATGATTTATTTCCTTAAAACAAACTTAATTTTAAATATTTGTGCATTATATGTGCCTTATTGTACCATACAAAGAAAGAGTACATCTATGTTTGACTTAACATATTCATTAAAAGAATAAATTATACCTATATTTTGTGAAGTTTAATGAAATTCATTGAGTAAAAGGTTATTTTGATCCCTATAAGTTTATAACGATGTAATAGTTTCAAAAACTAACAAAAAAATCTTGAAAATGTAATTCATTAATCATGTTAGTCCAACTGTTACTTACAACATACGTGATTTAAGCAATTATATTTAAGGACCAAAATAATATAGAATAGAAATACTTATAGTTGAGCAAGGAAGTATATCAAAGTGTAAGTTCCTAATCAATTTGAAGATTCTTTAGAAAAGCCTATAACTGTGTTTACAAAAGCCATTTTCTATATTTGTGTTTACAAAAGCCTATATAATTTTGAAAAAGAACGGAAGACTATATATGTGGTTAGGCATGTTCACCTTCCGGGTAAAAGAAGAGAAGCCAGACGACACGTCAATGCTTAACCATTAGTACCAACTACCAAGTCACGGGACCCAGTCATTTATTCCTTTCCCTTCTAATTTAGAGAAATGTTAACTATACTTTTCCTCTCTTAACTCTATTTTAAAGATTTTTAAATGATTAATTATAATTGATTAAAAATCATAATTTTTTATAAGTTTTTCTCTTCATTTATTAATTTAACTTTCTAATCTATATTAAATGAGAATCAAAACCTATCAAAAATAATAATTTTTTTTAAAAAAATCAATCATAGAATTTTTTTTAAAAGAGTTTCGCTAGCATTCATTTTCTATTTATAATACATAGTTAAAAAAAATTTATACTTCATTATAAAATTTCATTTCATCTAATTTATGCATTAATTATTTTTTATTAAAATATCCTTATTATTTTAATTTATAACTAAATGAATAGTATTTTGAATTGTTATTTCTCTCTCCTACAAAAAATATTAAAAAAATGATTAAACACTTATCAATATTAAGGATAAAATTTTAAAAATATCACATTTAAAGATAAATTTAATGTTAATATCTATATTAGCTAATTTTTTTAATAAGTATAATTTAATAAACTAATACCACTCAAACAATGACTTGAGTTATGGGTAACATTCCTTAAAACATATTTATGTCATCTTTAATTATCATTCTTATATTCTCTTTGTTATTGTTTTTAATGTTTGTGGGGGTGTCAATGTGCTTCTAATCTCATGTGCACGAGTCCCTACACACATGTTGTATAGAGCATAGAATAATAAATTAGATATCAAGTTGTATTAAAAGTTTATCACATAATTTAATTTTAAAGTTGTAATTTTTGTCATGACATAAAAAAATTTCTTCTTTTATTTTCCAACCATTTAAAAATAAATTATAAAACAATTTAGTGATGTACAAAAATTAGTTAATTTAGTGAGTAACATAACTTCAGTTCAAATTTAATAGAATTTTATGTAATAATTAACACTATATTTTTCCTACAAAATATGATTAATGTAGATATATACCATTTTTTTTTATAAATTCATGAAGTTTCTTGGGAAAATGTCATCTTTGAAATTGATTATTGTTATTTGTAATATTGGGTCGTACGTTAAAAAGAATATTTAATTTGTCTTTCATGAAAATATATTTTCTATAATATGTTCTTATATATTTTAGAAAACACATAACTATAATTTTATAAATATTTTGTATAAAATTTAATACTTATATAGTAAAATTTTAATTTTCATATTTAGCCTCCTAATCATTAAAGTATGGGTTTATCCCTCACCAACAATGTATTCTTTTAATGGTCTTATACTAACAACAGCACAAGTACCAAAGGCAAAAATATGAAAAGATCATGTAGCAAAACCAAAAATAAATAAATTAATAAGTAACAATCCAAAAAAAAAATATATAACATGTATCAAAAACATATTTAAATCTTTTATTTTTATGCTTTTTTTATCATTCTGCAAGCCTACATCAATGCATGTCAAGAACTTTGTTCTCTTCCTGTGATAGTGACCCTGTAACAAAGAAGAGAGAAAATAGCACCTCAATTGGCACTAAGTCACTCTTCCCTTCTCTGTTTTCCTCCATCTTCTGCTTCTCTCTGTTTCAGAAGGTATCTGTATCCCACCACTTGCAATTCACCACCACCACCATGTTTGTGGTTCTGTGGTTTAAGATGATCTAAATGGCATTAGTTTGATACTTTAATTAAACATATTATCTTTGTAGAGTGAGCTATTTACCACTATAATTTTTTATGTAATAGACCAACAATTGAATTACATTACATCGAAAGGTCTCTTACACAATTGGAGGAACACAATTGGAAATCATGGTTATTAATCCTTGAGTTGTGGGGGTCTCTCACTGCCTGTGATTGTTGAGGTCCCCATAAGAGGCGTAGAGCATAAGCATGGAGTCATTATTTGTTCTTCTTAATATGAAAAGAAGCAGGATGATTCTATTATCTTCCTCCTGCTGGGTGTTATAGGGAGGAGGATTTGATTGGATACGTTTTGCGCTAATTTCAAATAAATTTTTAATTTTTTGAGTGCACTCTTTAGGTTAATCGCGGTTAGCTTATACAAGAAAGGACCTTATTAAGCTTTCATGTAGTAATTGTGGTATGTTAGAGAGGCTTTTGTAACTTTATACTTGTTTGTCTCATGCTTCAAAATTCTTGAGTTGGCGTTGTTATATCATGTTCTCCCTTGCTTCTCTATTTGCATTTGGAACTCACATTTTCTTTGTATTTGGTTTCAAACTAGGAATAAAGATTTGGTTCCACAAAGGTGCACTATAATCAACAGGAAAAAGAAAAAGAATAATGCTATCACAGCTTTTGCAGGCAATTCTCTTGGTAAATTACATCTTGCTCCACAACATTTTTTAAAACTATTTTCCATCCAATTTTGATATTTAAATAGCTCCATTAATTTGACTTTAATAATAAAACAATAGATCTCCCTCAAAGTGTTGCTATAAGAATTATGAAATAATGAAATGAGAGGACATCTGAGACTTGTGTGCAGATTTGGCTAATATCCTCATAACATTGTGTGTATTTCAATACTAAGACATTTATACACCATGTCATCTAAATATTGCAATACCTTATTCAAATGGCATGCATTACTTAGTTCAAGTGCTTACAAATTGTTTCTAGTTGTTTAATCCCCAATTTTTTTTCGTATCAGGAAAATCATCTATCCAATTCACTGCTGTTTCATCTCCACAACTATTTGCTGAAAAAGAAACTCGCCTCTCACTCAGATTTCCTATGTTTTTGAATCCCAGCAAATGCTGAGAAGCCAGAATGGTGGTGGAGGGCTTTCTCATGTGTTCCCTATCTGATAGCATTGCAGATGCCTCAAACTGAGTTTTATCTAGAATCTTTCATTAAAGACATCCAATTTTATTTCCCAGGAGGTGTCAAATTACCAACATGGTTCATTATGTTATATTGCTATGCGGCTATTAACAGAGTGGTAAAAAACAAGGACTTGCCCCTTGTCTTCAGATTACATGTAATGATGCGAATGCTGCTGGAAGTGTCTATGCAGATAGTGTTGATTTCAAGCAATTTCATGCCACTGATACACTATGGGGGAACATTGGGGAGGTATCAATGGCCTGGTGTGGCATTGGCATATATATTTATAATGATTGAGTGCATTAGGTGTGCGCTTCTGGCTCCATTTGTGAGTATCCGTTTTATCAGTGATTCAGCTATTTATTCATTGCTCTCCTAGGTATCACAATTAAATGTGCAATATTAGTACCTCAAACATCAATTGTACCAATTTAATATCCTAGATATCTCAATTATACAATTTTAGTTCCTAATATTTTATAATTTTGCTATTCAAAATATTTTTTGGGAACTAAAATCATATAATTGCAATATTGAGGACCAATTAATGCAATCAAAATCTCAAGAACTAAAATATATTTGTGATACTCAAGAGATCCAATTGGAACATAAAGGAACTAAAATTCACAATTACTAAAATTGAATGACTAAAGGTACAATTAAACAAAAAAAAATTTACTTTTTTTTGGTTATGAGTAAAAACCAAACACAAAAAAGAGTTTAATTACTCATTTTATCTCTATAATTTTACAAATTTTACCTTTAGTCCTTATTCTTACAAAAACATCTATTTTATTCCTTATACATATTATTTTTAGGATTAATTAAGTTTTTAGTTCTTAATTTTTTTTAATTTGATTTTTAATCCTTATACATATTATATTTAGGGATTAGAATGTCATGTATAAAAGGAATTAAAATTATATGCTTAAAGATTAAAATAAATGATATTCAATTTTAAGGACTAAAAGATAAATTTTATAATTATAGGAACTAAACTAGTAATTAAAAAAAGAGAAATGGAGGGAATAGGTATTAGCTTAGCATCAGTAGGCAAATTTACTGGAGCATTTTTTCGTTATTTTTTTTGTTAATTACCGATTAGGGGTTGCTTTTAAAAAATTCACTAAAATGAGGTTTTGGAATCGAAGTGGTAAAATTGTTTATAACTTCTATTTTTTTTATTTTTTAAATTGAAGTTGTAAAATTATTTATCACTTTAGTGTAAATTTTTTTTTAGGTTATGACTTTGGAGTCATAAAGTAAAGTCGTGCTAGTTTTTTACGACTTTTGTATGTTTTTTTTAATTTTTTTATGTAATATAATTTTAAATTCGTATGTGATTTAATTTTTTTATTTTGAAATGGTATTGGCATGTATGACTTTTGTTTTTTTTTTTTTTAAGTCGTATTAGGCTGTATGACTCCTTCCTTTTTTTTTAATTGCTGTTATTTTTTGTTTTGAATTGTTTTTTAAACATAAGTAATTTTTTTTATTTTTTAGGGTCATAATTTATGTTTAAAATTATAATTTTTTAATATCTTAATTTACAAATTAATAATATATGTTTTATTGTTTTTTGTGATTTTATATTTTGAATATATTATTTAAATGTTTTTATTTAATAATTTATATAGTTGATAATATTTGTTAATGTAATATATTTATGAATTTTTATATGATTTGAAGGCATTTATTATATTTAATTTTGGCTATATCAATTAAATTAATATATTATATATTTATTATTAATTTTTAAATATTTATTTGAAAATATTAAATTTAAATTAAATTAAAATTTATTTAATAATATATTTATTTTTTCCCAATGTGATTTGACAAAAATCATGAAAAGCGCTTAAAAGTCGTGAAATGCCACACGACTCCTTAGTCGTGAAATGGTATACGACTTCTGTACAAACTGCTGGAAAAAAATAATGGAATGGAAAATTTAATGGACCGACTAAGTAATGGAAACAATAATGGAAGGAGCAATAATGGAACAAGGTACATTTGTTATATAATTTTATTTTTTTTAACTTTTTTAAATGATAATTTTTTTTAAAATTATTAATAATTTTTAATCTAACTATTTAATAATTAAGGGTAGAAAAATATAGAAAATATATTAAATAAAATAATATATTTGAAATTAAATATACCAAAAATTAAAAAAATATTAAATGAAAATATATAAAAATTTAGAAAATATTAAATGAATAATATTAAATAAAAATATATAAAAATTTAGAAACTATTTTAAATAAAATAATATTAAAAATATAAAAAATATTAAATAAAAACATATAAAAAATATATTCAAATAATAAATGAAACTAAAAAATTAAGAAAACAAGGTTAAAAAAAAGAAAAAAACGTATAATTTTTTTTAAAAAACAAAATAATATAATATATATTCAAAAAAATAATTTATCATTTAAAAAAGTAAAAAAAATGAAAAAGAAAGTTAAAAAAAAGGGATAAAAAAGTTAAAAAAATGAAAAATAAAGAAAAAAAGTAAAAGAAAAAGAAATTAAGAATAAATAAATAAAAACTTTAAGAGGCATCAGAAGTGAAATCGTAATGGTAAAAAAAAAAAACAAAACCAAAATAAATTTATTATAGTCGTAAAAAAATTTAGTATTTTAAAATCGTAAAAAATTTATGATTTTAAAGTCTAATGTTTAAAAAAAATTATAATAAAATTGTAAATTTTTTTATTTTAGTTAAAAAATTAAAAATATATAAGTCATAATTTGTAATTTGTGTAATGAATTCTAAATTAAAAATAGTAATATTTGTTTCGATTTAATTTTTTTTTTTAAATTTAAATTGTACCCTCAAAACGGTGATAAAAAAAAAAAAAAACTGCCGGTGATAGCCGCATCAGTAATAGCGCGTTAGCAATAAGAACAGAGGGCAAAAGTGAATATCTTAAGGCCGTCCTCTCGCTTTCGTTGGTAATTTCTCTCCTTTTCAGGGTTTTCAGAAATTTTCGTGGTAAGTCAGCGTTGGAAATTATTCTTTTATGTTCTTAGGGTTTTTGAAATTCTGCAATCTGGCCTTTACTTCTCGTGTATCAATATTGTGATCGTGAACTGTCCCCGATTGCTATAGTTTTTCTGTTCAGTGCATAAATATACAACAAGAACAAAGCTTTTTCGGCTATATGAATGGCATGACGCCATTCGGCTTGGTTAAAAACCAAACTTCATCAATGTTAAAAAAAAGTGTATAACTGTGCATGTAAAAAAATTCCATTTTTATGTAGCTGATGTTTTTGAATTGGGTGCTGAGAAAAGTTGATTGTAAATTGCTACCTCTGGCTCTGCAATTATTACTGTTTTTTAAATTTCAATTGGATGGTTAGTTCTGTGTTGTGGTGGTAACTTGTAAGTGATGATTGCAAGGCACAGTCTATATTGTTGCGTAGATATTAGTTGAAAAGAATCCAAATTAATTATCATGTGCGTGCTTTGACTTCTCTGCTCACTTAATTTATGGAATGGAAAAATATAATCGCAGGGAGATTTCACAGTCTCTGTTTTGTTTGTAATTTGTATCCCCTAAGATTTGGGAGTAGGGATAATTTTTTTTCATGGTTTCATTTTGCATATAATGTTTTACATATAGCTGTTGCAAAATCAATGCCGGAACCGTTTATTTGCATTGAAGTATGTCCCTACATGATTGATCATCTTTCCTTGTGGTGTTGATTGTCCATAAAACCCTTCAAGCCTAGCCTCCAATAGGTGGTTCCTGTCTATGGACTTCACAAGTTAATCTGTATCGTATTTTAGCATTCTGATTCTTCTGAGGTTTTATTTAATTTTGTATGATTGCTCATTACTCCCTATGTGCCTTTTTCTGTATATTGGGTGGTGATTAGCTTTTGATTTCCTTTTTTTTCTTTTAACTTTTTATTATTTGATTAATTTATGTTTTATTTATATTTTCTTTTGTGTTCTACATTTTGGGGTCATTCAGTTCATGACCTGAGCGAGTGTGTGGTGTAAAAGTACTTTATTGATACATTATGAGGGAGGAAGGAGGGTTGATTGAAGTAAACTTTTAATTTGCTATACAATGTGCCAGCTACTGAATTAGCAGGTCTATGGGTTCTCTGTTAGGAGTATGAAGTTGGTTTTCTGTTAGGAGAGTGTAATTCTTCAATAAAGGCCAAGGGAGGTTAAGTCCAAGTTGCCTAATTGTCTTGATTAGTCCATTACATGAGATCTCTGGATTTCTATTATTCACTGTGTTTCAAATTTCAAGTGGTTGGGATGTCCTTGTGATGCAAAATCAACCAGTTTCAGTTGTATACATTTTACTATGTTGCTTGTTGTGGTCTTCTTAGTAATAATTTTTAAGTAGTCAATATTTTAAACTATAGCAAAGTAGTGTTGTGGCCTTAACTTGTCAGGTAAATTACTGGACTGATTTTTTACTTATGTAGAAAGATAATTGCATTCTATTTGCATGTAGAAACTCAAGTATTTCGAAAAATATCTATTTTCTTGATATTGACATGACAATGTTTAGCATGAATACAAGTTATGGCAGGAGTCTTTGTAGAACTAGTCTTGTCTCCTTCACTAATTGGAAATTTTAAAATTGGATTCTCTCTTGTATCTTGTGTATCGATTTGGTTTACTGCTGCCACTATTGGGGCTTCCTTTCCTTGTTCATATCGAGTTGCCTACATATCCATAACCTTCAATCTTGGCTGTGTGTGTCCTTACTCCTTATCCATTTCTGGTACTTGTTTGTACTTTGATTTATACTTGATACGATAACCACTAACTCTGCAAACAAATTTAGCTTATAGTATAATCTGAAGCCCTTTTTCTATGGTCAAACAATGATAAAGGAAATAATGCAATTATGGGAATCTAAAATTTGTTTTTATGCAAGGATCTACTGCAACCTTCTTGCACTAAGGAACATAATTAGATAGGTGTTTCCAGATGCAACAATAGATAGGCTGATAAGCTGTTGAAGGCATGGTGTTTTTATGTCTTATATAGTAGGTGATTGGATATACTGCTTATATCTTTCAGTTTAACTTGTGACAAATGCCTAAAATGTATTTGTTGTCTAAAATATAATTCACATCTATTAGATTAAAAAATGAGAAATATAGCTGATAAAGCATCAGTGTATGTCTATAACTTGTTCTCTTTGTGTGATAGTGACCCTGTGACATAGGAGAGAGAAGATGGCACCTCAATTGGCACTAACCCACTCTTCTCTTCTCTGTGTTCCTCCCTCTTCTGCTTCTTTTGGTTTCAGAAGGTACTACCACTAACAATTCCTTAATTTTATTTTTTCTCATCTGACACATGCTGTTGTTGTATATTTATATTTATATTTTATCATCATCATCATCATCATCATCATTATGATTATTGTTATTGTTATTGCTCTTGGCTAATAAATGTATTACATCCACAATGAATTCAAACAAGAGGAGCATTTCCTTGTCAATCGTCATGTTGGGTTTTGTAGGGAGGAGGATTTGATTTGATAGGTTTTGTGCTAATTCAGAATAAATTTTGAGTTTCAGAGTGCACTCTTTAGGTTAATCCCAGTTTTCTTATACCAGAAAGGAACTTATAGTTTTTTTTGAGAAGCTAAAGAACTTAATTATTAAGCTTTTGTGTAGAAATTTGGCATGTTAGAGTGACTTTTGTCAATGTATACATGTTTGTCTCATGCTTCAAAACTGATGAGTTGGTGCTGTTATATCATGGTCTCCCTTGCTTCTCTATTTGCATTTGGAACTCACGTTTTCTTTTTGTATTTGGTTTTAAACTAGGAATAAAGATTTGATTCCACAAAGATGCACTATAATCAACAGGAAAAAGAATCATGCCATCACAGCTTTTGCAGGCAATTGTCTTGGTAAGTTAGCATCTTGCTTTGCAACATTTTTTAAGGATTTTCTATCTAATTTAGATGTTTAAAAATTAAATAGCTTCGTTAATTTAATTTTAATAAAACAATAGACCTCTGTCAAAGTGTTTGCCGTAAGAATAATGAAACGATAGGACATTTGGGACTTGTATTGATTTGACTAATATCCTCATAACATTGTGTTTATGTTGATGCTACATGTTATCTAAATACAATTGTTTTTAGTTGTTTAATCCCCAAATTTTTTCATTTCAGGAAAATCATCTATCCAACTCACTCCTGTTTCATCTCCACTATTTACTGATAAAGAAGCTCGCCTCTCACTCAGACTTCCTATGTCTCAAAGATTCAATTCTAAGATCTGTGGACAAGCATTTATATATCATTCGTCTGGTTTCCGAATCCCAGCAAATGCTGAGAAGCCAGAATGGTGGTGGAGGACTTTATCCTGTATTCCCTATCTAATAGCATTGCAGATGTCCGCAACTGGGTTTTATCTAGATCCTTTCATTCAAAAATTTCCGTTCTTTCAGAATTTGATTTTTTATATCCCAGGAGGTGTCAACCGATTACCAATCTGGTTCCCAATGTTATATTGCTATGTGGCTATTGTATGGGTGGTAAAAAACAAGGACGTGCCCCTTATCTTCAGATTCCATGTAATGATGGGAATGCTACTGGAACTTGCTCTGCAGATAGTGTATATTTCAAGCAATTTCATGCCACTCATACACTTCCAGGGGGGAACATTGGGGATGTATTACTGGGCTGGTGTGGCATTGGCATATATTTTTACAATGATAATGTGCATAAGGTCTGCACTTCTGGGTACATTTGTGAGTATCCCTCTTGTTAGTGACTCAGCCTTCATTCATTCTCTATTCAATTTAGGAGGATTCCAACGGCCATTTTAGGATATGATCAAGAGCATATGTAGTTTACAGGTGGTTTTGCAGTTGAATGAACGATTGTCTCTATTTTTTTAATTGATTTTTTATTATTGCCTTAATAGAGATAAGAGATATAAAGATTTTTTGAAGATTGTAGTAGTTTCTCTTGTTTTTGCTTAGTCTTTCCTTGCCTTGATTAAACTTGAAAGGTTGGTGTGATGTTTAAGGTTATTAACTCTGGTTTCTGGGTTTTGCTGGGGTTCTTGGCCTCTTTGCGTTACAAATTACCTGTTTAACATGTTTTTTTTTACTGAAATTAAATGAAAAATACGTCTTGCACAATGTTAGAATATATGAATATTATCAGATAATATGTTGACTATATCTTAAGATAATTTAAAATATCTTAATTTGTCTTTGGATTTAGTTTCTATATATAATATAATTTTTGAGAATGAGTCTTGATACAACGTATATGCAAGAGTACAATATCTTTCTTTTATATTTTTGCATAACGAGGAACCTATGGATAATGGGATGTGATTTTTTTTAAAAAAATTTATATAATATAATTTTTATTTTTATTATTAAATGGATATTGTTAATTCCTGATATAACTCATAATCGTGATAAAAAAATATATACTACCTTTGTTTTCAATTCAAACATCGAACAATATATTAAAAAATTAATTCCAATTCTAAATGGAGAGATTAACAAAAAAATTAAATTAACATTGAACAATATACTAAGATTGAAGTTTCAAGAGGTGAAGATATGTTTGTTGTACTTGTGGATACAAGATAAGATCATGTGAAGTATGGTCAATGTAGATGCGTACGGTAAGTGAAGAAAGTTTAGTGAGCTAGTTATTGTGAAATGCAAACTTAAAATTATAGAACTTAATTTACATACCTTAAGAATGTTATTTGTCGACTTTGTACATCCAGAATAACACTTCCTTTCATGCCTTGTTTAATTGTATCCCAAAAATGCACATTTCTTGGCTCGAAAAGCAAACTTGTGTCTATGAGATGATAGTGTTGAACCATAGCATAAGCACATGAATACCTCGAGGGTCGCTCAGATCTGGCTACTCATGATATGGCACCTCATAAGGTGAGATATATATTACCCAAAATCCTTGTGAGTATTCTGTTGATCGGGAACACGTACAACAGTTAACTCCAATAAACTTTGGGCAATCGTGACTCAAACATAAGTGCTCTACTGACATTTAGTATCAGTTGATATCTCTTCTCTATACTTCCATTCTGTTGTACTGTGGCCACAGTTGATCTGATGTATAATGATGCTTTTGGAATCATAGAAATCCTTCAACAAAAATTCAGCCTCATTATCACTTATGATCACTTTCACTCTTTTATTAAATTGTGTCTCGATCATTACAATAAAATTCATCACATGTCAGGGAACCTTCCTATTTTACTTTTAGCATCATAACCCGAATATATCAACTACAACATGGAGAAAATATCTATATCCATATATAGATTGAGTAGAAAAAAGCCCCAAAATGTCGAAGTGAATTAATTAGGTCAAACAAATCAACAAATCTATCATTTAAATAATTCTTTTGCTTTTGCTGCCAGGACCTTCTTCCACACTCTCGTCGAAGGTTTGAGTCAGCCTTTTGTTCCTCCAAACTCTTTCAATCATGTCCAGAGATTGCTGGAACTCGATCTTGGCCTACAGTGGCCATTCTTGCGAAAGGTTTATACTCGATCTTGGCCTATTAGAATAAAGAAAAAAATAATTTCTGACAATATGATTTTAAATTTTTAAGACATATTATTAGAGAAGATAAACATTACTGAAAAATATACAAGAACCGAAGACTCGGGACGGAACTACGTACTAAGGGCATTGGTTTGGGGGCTTGAGGCCGTGACATCTCCTAACTATTTTAAATTGCTTAGTGTATATTATATTTTTTTATATAGAATGTATATTATATTTTAATATTAGTATAATTTGGACAATTATTTATATTTGGAAGTTTAGCTATGAAGATAAAACCTAAAAAAAAAAGAGATATGAAGATAATAGTATTTAACTTTTTGTTTATTTTTGTTATTCTTTTTAATAAAATATTTTATTCTCTTTTTATAATATTCATTGTAAAGAATAAAGATAGTGACATTTTTTTTCTTTTCTTTAAACAAATACTTGTAAAGAATGAAGTATAGCCTTTATTGTGGAGATAAATGCATTTTCTTCCTCTATGTATATAAAATATTTTATATTTTCTTTTTAATAGTCTTTTCTTTTATAATATGTAGTTTTTATTTAAAAGGTTATAAATAAATGATGGCAACTTTATTAGTTTCCTTTTGATATTAATTTGATCACAATTATGTAGTAGTGGATCCATCCCTGCGAGGACTACGGCTGACTATTCTCAAAGTTGGCTTAGTCAACTATTTTCTTTCTAAAAACGTCTTCAAATCCTAAACGTTATAGAGTGTATAAACTCTTTTTATTATAAGATGAAAATAGTAGTCTCTAAAATAATTATATTAAAAAATATTTTCAAGTTTATATAGTTGGAACAATTTACCACCAACGATACATAATTGAGCTTCCGCGGGTTCATTAGGTTTTTTCTATGATTTTTCCTTGTTTTGATTTTTCTTTGGCTAACAACCTTAGTTTAATGTGCAGGCCCCTCTAACTTTAGTATACTCTTTCTTTCTTAAAGTATTTTCATTTCATTTTCCTTATTTTCTAATTGTATGTGGCAGTTGTTGTTTCCACGAAATTTCTTTCAATATGGTTGTTGCTAATAAATTTTTTAATATTCTAGTATTGAAACAAAAACAGAAGTTACAAGGAATAAACCTATTACAGCCGTACAGCGCATGCCGATTACAGTGTTCAAATGTGATTCGGGAAAGAAAATGAAGCAGAAAAACCATATATTCCTCATGCAGGAATACAGCTACGTACAGACTACAGAACCTTTTTTTCCATTTATATCATGCTACGATGCAGTATTTGTTCATGTAACTGCATTAGCCACTCTTCTGATCGATGCTTTGTTCAGTGAAAAGATAAATTAAAATATACGAATTTGCAAGATTATTTTAGTGAAAATTCATCTTATTTTTCATTTATTTTTGTGGATATTGCACCCAAGTTGTTTTTATATATTTACTTAAGGACACGTTTGGTACGTGCATTGAATATTGTTAACAGTAGTTTTCAAATGGTGTTCCCTCAGCGCTAAAAGAAACCAAAGCCATCCAACAGGTCTTCTAAGTCATAATTATGATTACGGACCACAATTCAAAATCATGGGATGATTTATTTAAAAATAAAATAATAATAATTATTCATACAAAAATAAAGACATGAATATTAAAATAAAATATAACGAGTTAGAAAGAAAATGAAATGTGCACAACAGGAAAAAAGCGTAAAAAGTGCTCGGTGAACTAAAAAAACAAAAGTTAGTAAAATACAAAATTTGATAACGGCTAAACAGTTGAAAACAGTAAGTTCAAATTATAAAAACAAAAAATAGCAAAAATTAATAATAATAATAATAAATACCATATATATTTATATTTTCTCAAAGATCTGCTCGACTGCATGCACCTGGGTTCTCCACCGGCGAGGTAGTTGAGTTGTTTTTCTGCTTCCGAAATGAAGAAGAAATCAATGCAACCACTTCTCTTTCAACTTACTAAGTAAAGTAAATTACACTCGTATCCTTTATGCTTTGCTCAAATTTTATATGATATTTCTCCCTTTTTATATCCTACAAAAAATCCTTTAATTGTTTAGCTCACATTACACCTAGATCCCCTTCTTCCTAAACACCGTTTAATAATCTAACAGAAATTAGGCACATGTTGATCACATGACTTTTAATGAAAATTTATGTCTAAAATATTCTCATTTTCTTCCTCTCAACCTGAAAATATTTTAATACTCTTATTCTTTTTTATTTTTCTATGTAAACCCAATTTTGAACCCACTTTTTTGATACACAATGTTAACACATTTCCTCTCATCCTTTATTCTATTAACTTATATATGAACTAAATTCTGATTCTCAACAAACATTTTCATCCATTATGTTCCTGTGGTCCAAAATATCAACACTATTTTAATCAACAATAATAAACAGATGATTTCCAATTCATCCATTGTGTTTCCTGTAGTCCCAAATATCCACATTATTTTAATCAACAATAATAAACAAATGATTTTCAGTTCATCCACTGTGTTTCCTGTTGTCCCAAACATCAACATTATTTTAATCAGCAATAATAAATAAATGATTTCCTGTTCATTCATTGTGTTTCCTGTTGTCCCAAACATCAACATTATTTTAATCAACAATAATAAACAAATGATTTTAAAAATCATAAGTGATCTCAAACTGGTCTCCCATTGAAACCCCATTCAGAAATAAGCAACAATAAACCATCAAAATTAAAAAAATAATCTTAAAAAGTAACCTATATACAAGGTCCAGTGGTCACTTACAAACATAGCCTAGCGTGAACAAAAATTGTGGAACAGGAAGAAAAACAGAGTGCTCGTGAACGTCGAAGAGGAAGACAAATGAAAGTGTTCATGAACGTCGCGAACTAGAAAATGAATAATGGGAAATTCGCAAACTGGAACAAGAACGGTGAAGAGGAATGGAACGTGAATGTTATGAGAGAAAGAGAAACTCGCACCCCCTGGACGTTGAAGAAGAACTCGCCAACAAGAGGAAGATGAACAGTACTTACTAATGGTGAAGAGGAATGAAACGTGAATTATAAATTCTGAAACTAATTGGGAATGGATAATTTGGGTTTTACAATTAAAATATAAGGACAATTTTGTCTGCTCACATATTTCAATTGACGTTAATTAACGGTGTTAATAGAGAAGATAAAAATAATGTGTAAAAATGGAGAGATATCAGGTGAAATTTAAGTAAAACATAGTGCAAGTGTAATTTACTCTGCAAGATATGATTCTTTATTTATGGTTGGAGTGCTTCATTATGAAAAAAATAACTTTTTTTATTATTAGAAAATGTAAAATAAGTATAACAAGCACTACAAAAAAATATGAATTTTTTGGCTGCTTATTTGTGGCGGCTACTAAAACTCCCAGAAATGTTTTATTTATGGCAATGCGCGTTAGGAATGCTTACACGTATGAATGCTATCTCATCAATTCTAAGTGGCACGTGATTATTAGGATAAGCCATATATGAAATTTAAAAAATAGAAAAGAACGGAAAAAAATTAAAAATAAAAAAAATCTCTACAACCCCTCAATTAAAAATCAAAAACCCTCTTTGTAGACAAAAACAAAAACCACTCTCTGCAGAAACAATCTCTATTTGTCTTCTCAGGTTACTCTCTCGACTTACGAGTGCTGCTTTAGGTTACACTCTCTGCACTATTTATCTTCATCTTTCTCTGGTTGTGTTTGTTTCAGATGTAGCTGGAAGCGTTTCCTTACACTCTGCATTCCAAAGCATTTTCTCATTCTCTTACACTTTCACTTTCAGTTCGTGCAAGGTTTTTTTAGGTGAGTGAGTTTCTGTCTCAGGCTTTGATTTAGATCCACTAACTCTTTGTTCACATTTATCTTTGTTGGTGAATCTGAAGAAAAAGAAAGAAATGAGACATATCAGATCTAACGTTTTCTAGAGATTGTGTATTTTGACTTGTGGTATTTTGAATTCATGGTAAAGTAATTATGAAATGAGATTGGAGATGGGAGTATTTGCGGCATTCTTTGTTTTTGCGTGAACGTATTCTAGAGATGGGAATATTCTGGTTATTTTGCTACTATGCAGTTTGGTGTATTCTATTAAATATTTATCTCCTGGATATGATTAATTGAGTGAGTATTGGGATGTGATTTAGAATTTTTCTCATTTTTTTTTGTCTCGATTAAAGATCTTGATGAATTATACTTAATTGATACGGATATATTTGTTTGAATTGTGTTGTGCATACACTTAGATGTTTTTCTCTTTTCTGGAATTTTATGACTTATTCTAATATGATAATTGTGCTCTGCACCTAAATTGCATACGCATAAAGCAAGTAAAGGAATAAAAGTGGTTTTGGTATATTTGAGATTCTGTTTTTGGAATACTTGTAGGTTCTGTCTGAGCAAAGACTTGTTTTTGGCAGCTCATGGTTGTGTTATACTTGAAGTAGTGAAGCCTGCATTCTTGTTCTTGAAGTGAGTTGGCTTGCTAAATTAATTAATATTGAAGTGTATATTTGTTCATTTCC
Organism: Glycine latifolia; assembly: GCA_013407115.1. Taxonomy (NCBI): domain Eukaryota; kingdom Viridiplantae; phylum Streptophyta; class Magnoliopsida; order Fabales; family Fabaceae; genus Glycine; species Glycine latifolia. Next base: position 31,756,799 of record CM023952.1, on the reverse strand, counting down.
TAGTTCTTGGATGAGCATTCCTTATATATTAATCAGCATCTTCTTTTATGTTTAAAAAAAAATAAAAGTGGGATAGTTGTTCTAGGGATTTGCTCCTTTAGCTAGAGTCAGAATTTGACTTCTATAGTTAATTCTTCAGCCAGAAAAATGGAACCAATGTTGCAACTGGCTTTATATTTTCTGGTAGTGAAGTGCAAGTTTTGTTGGCCAAGAATGCATGTCAAGTGGTGTAGGTATTTATAGGCTCATTAATTACTATTGTATGACAATGAGTAAGCAACCAATATGCATGCAGTTAATTTGTTTTAGCATATTTTTGTACACGGGTGTGATCGTGGTGTCTAAAATCAGCTCTGTTTCACTTATTCATTTAGATCAATATTAATTTTATGTTGATTATTTTTTCAAAATAGTCCTTATAGATTCATTTTTTGTCATTTTTTCATTTTGTCTTAATTCTTGTAATAGGGAGGGAGGGACAGAGAGACATGATCTTTTCTCACATTTCTTATGCTTTCCTACTGTTATGGCTATTATCAAAGTTTAACCGGTAAAAACATTTTATTACTTTTAATTCAATAATCTTAATTATTAAAAACTATATTAAATTTATTCTTATATTATAACTTTACCTATTTAATTAGGAACTTAAATATTTTTTTAATGTTATTTCTTTATTATTAAATTTGAATCTTGCAATATCAGAGCAAATTAAAGATATTTCTTAGTTTAAATAAAATTAGTTTTATTTAATCTTGATTTAAAATTATTTTTATTTAACACATCACATCAAACTAAGAAGCAGAAAAGTATTGTATTTAGATTCAAATACTCTATGTTCATAACTTCTTTTCCTAATTTCTTAACATTGTTCTCTATAATTTATTTATGTATGTTGATTTGTGCTTAAAGTTAAATGAAGGAATTAGAGGTGACAAAATAAGCAAATAAGGTTAGGCTAAACTTTTAAATTTTAAGTTCCCCAAAAACTGGGCCAATATGGCTTGGCCAATGAGTCTGTTGAGACCGTGAAATGTAGCCCTGAAAACTGCTAATTAAGTTTATTGGTCTTTTTTGTTTATTGTTACATAACTAAGTTTATTTGGTCTAGAATTTTTAATTTTTCTGTTATAAAATTTATGTAAATTTTTAGGGAAAAAATAAAGAGCCAATTTGTCCTGTTTTGATGGTCCAACCAAGCCAACAAATTTGTAGCCAATTAGAAATTCAAGCCAGCCCAAATCGGCCTGCTTTTCGTATTGTGCTATATTTATAGAACACCAAGTATGGAACCATCCACAAGTGTGGAAATTAAGGATTGGTTTCTTTAGTCATTTTTTTTTTGTACAAAAGTTTTTTCACAAGTGTGGAAATTATGTGATTATTTGAACTAGTATCACACATCAATGAAAATATCAATATATATCTTTATCTTCTTTGTGCTAGGGAAGGATTTACATTAATTCTCACAGACCGCTTGCAATTGCATCCCAAATTTCAAATCATAAATTTCTAGTTTAACATTGCAGCAATTTGGGTTTAAATTTCAAGTTGGGTTTACAATTTGGTGGAATTTTTGTAAAAAAAAAAAAGGGTGATGAAAAGCCTTTCGATTTGGTTTTGCACAAGCAACCATGCAGGACAACCTATCCTATTGTTTACGGTTACATGATTCTAGTTCTTCTCCTTTTGATTATCTCAGGTGGCTAGTGTTTTTTATTTAGCTTTTATGTTAGTGTGCTTCTAATCTCTATTTCTTTGGCCAAGTCTTGTATTGTGATATTCCAGAGACACATTTAAGCTGGTATAAGAGGCATCAAGATTACTATCAAATAAGGCTGAAAGGTTTTTCTTTTTTTAACTAGTATCACACAACCAATGTCAGTTTGTGGCTCTACGGATAAAAATAACTTAAGTTTATTAGAAACAACTTTTAGGATTTCTATTATTTTTAGGAAAGCTAGCTAGCGTCATGGATCATGCATGTGCTTGAATTCAGACACCCATTTAGTTTTTTGGATGAAACGAGACTTACTAATACATGTTATTTATTAATTTATAAATGTTTGAATATATTGAATTTATAAATGCTTTGCAGAATAGAAGTGGATGTCGGGGTGCTCTTCTTGTTTTGAACCTTAACAAGTAAACACCTTTTTTTTATATATATTATTTTTATAGATAATATATTTTAATCTTTATAAATTTATTGGGGATTCACTCATTTGGATCTGTCTTGGACTAATAGTAATATTGATTGTTGCAGATTCTGTCAAGCTAGCTAGCTACCTATAATTTCGGCTTTCTGTTCTTAGCTGTGTTTGTATTGGCCAGGTTCAGTTCTCATTTCAACTTACCTAACTTGAAAGTTGTCGTTTATATTGGCCTTATTGTGTGTTACAATTATAGGATAGAACTACTGATAATATTATTCAATATAGTCATCTCTTTTCTTTAATGCAATTCTTAGGATGCTTCTTTGTCCTTTACTATGTTCGAATTTATAAACTAATTATTGATTTTACTAGAACAGTTGAATAATGGATAAATCATGGATTGATATGCCTCGAAATACAACTGAATATCTAGAGGGGTTAAATAAGTTCCTAGATTTTGCATTTGAGAACTGCTCTGTCAATGGTGCAATAAGGTGTCCATGTCCTAAATGTCACTGTGATAGATGGGAAACTAGAGATGTGGTGTTTGACCACTTAATTTGTAAGCAATTCCCAAAAAATTACAAAATTTGGATATGGCATGGCGAAACATATGAAACAGTGGAATTAAGGAACACTGAAGCAATAGATGAACCATTGCAAAATGAAAATCAAGTGATAGATATGATAAATGATGCATTTGGGAACAATAAACACGATGATGTGGAGCCTGATATGTATGAAGAAGCATCTGAGTTTGTAGACACTATGCCTAATGAAGTAAATGAAGAAATTGCTGATTTGCTTAGTGATGGTATCGAAGAGTTGTATGAAGGGTGTCGAAAGTACTCAAAGTTGTCTTTTCTATTAAGGTTGTATCATATAAAATGTTTGTGCGGTATGACTGATAAAGCAATGACAATGATTTTGGAGTTATTGAAAGATGCATTTTTTAAATAGCAACCCAGATGGATTGTTGAGGCATCCAAGAGATGCTAATGCATGGAAGAGTTTCGATCAAATTCACCCTGAATTTGCTTTAGAACCTAGAAATGTTCGCCTTGGCCTTGCAAGTGATGGCTTCAGCCCATACCGAACCATGAATAATAAGCATAGTATATGGCCGGTGCTTCTAATTCCATACAACCGACCTCCTTGGGAGTGCATGAAGCAATCTTCTTTGATCCTTTCTATGGTCATTCCAGGTAAAAAAATGCCAGGGAATAAGATAGATGTGTACCTACAACCTCTAATCAAGGAGTTGAATGAGCTATGGACAGAAGGTGTGAAAACTTATGATGCTTCTTTGAAAGAAATGTTTAAAATGCGAGCGGCTCTCATGTGGACTATCAGTGATTTTCCTGGACTTTGTAATTTATCTGGGTGGAATACTTATACTGGATATGCTTGCCCATCTTGTAACTTTGATGCTTTCCCTTGTCGATTATTTTCTAGTAGCAAATGGTGTTTCATGGGTCATCGACGATTTTTGGAGAGAGGTCATAGATTTAGATTGATGAAGATGCACTTTGATGGCACAATTGAAGAAAGGGATGCACCAAAATTGTTATCCGGGTTAGATATTTTGAAGCAACTTGATGATATGAATGTAACCTCTGAAAGGATCTTTGAGTCAGATGGTCAAAAGGAGCAATGGAGGAAGAAAAGCATATTCTTTAATCTTCCTTATTGGAAGGATAATCTTTTACGTCATAACCTTGATGTTATGCACATTGAGAAGAATGTTTTTGACAATGTGTTGTACACATTGATTAATGCTGAAAAATCAAAAGATCATGTTCAAGCTCGTCAAGATCTGAAAGATATGGGAATTAAAGAAGATCTTTGGCCAGATGAAAATGGAAAATATCTTCCCTTATTGTTCACAATGACAAGACAACAAAGAAAGATATTTCTCACTACACTAAAGAATGTGAAGATGCCAGATGGTTACTCAAGTAACATATCTCGTTGCATTGATGATCAGAAGTCTAGGATATTTGGGCTTAAGAGTCATGATTGTCACATCATTATGCAACATTTACTTCCAATAGCTATACGCAATGTTTTACCTGATCAAGTGACTGCAGTGTTGGTAGAGTTTTGCTCCTTTTTCAAGGAGTTGTGCTATAAAAGATTGAACGTCTCAGATCTTGACAAGTTGCAAAATCGGATTGTGCTTACACTTTGCCATTTGGAAATACTATTACCTCCATCATTCTTCACTGTGATGATCCATTTAACTTGTCATCTTGTTGAAGAAGTGAAATTAGGAGGGCCAGTGCATTATCGTTGGATGTATCCAATTGAGAGGTAAATACACTTTGTTATGCTTAACTTATTTTTTAAAAGATATATTAATTAAATTATTGTTATTTTTTGTGATAGGATGTTAGGACATTTGAAGTCCTTTGTGCGGAATAGGGCACAACCAGAAGGGTCTATAAGTGAAGTTTATTTGGCTGTAGAGACTCTCAATTTTTACTCATTGTATGAAGAGGTCGAGTCAAGGTTGAATAGAAAAAGACGTGTTGATGATCATCCTAATGATAAAGAAGTTTCTCAAATCATCTATCCACAATTAGGCAGACCAGTGGGAAGTTCATCAACTTTCACTCTTACCCCATTAGAGCTAACACAAGCACATCGATATTTGTTACTAAATTGTCCATAAGTCCAACCATACATTGAGTAAGTACTTATACATATTACATGTGGTGAAATTAAGAGTCTGGTCGTGTATTGAATTTAAAATTGGATTTTATTATGGTAGTGAATTCAAAACATACACCAAGAGGAGGACAAGAAATCGAAGACTTTCAGATACAGAGTTGGAAAAGATAGTTAGTAAGGAATTTGCAAACTGGTTTCTTCTTCGGGTAAGTTTAAAAATAGTTTCATGTCAAAATTATAATGTAATTTGGTTACTAACATGATTCCTTAATTAGGTTACAAATCCAGACATTACAGATGTAGTTCCAGATGAAATAAAGCATCTAGCTTTGGGCCCGATGTCAATTGCAAGAAGATATACTGCATATAACATCAACGGCTACAAGTTTAGGACCATAAGGCGAGATGAAGGTTTAAATACCCAAAATAATGGAATTTTTCTGACTTCAAATACTTCATATGTTGCAAGTAGCTCTGATGCAAATTTGAGGCAAGTAGATTTGCCCTATTATGGGAAGTTGGAGGACATAATTGAGATTAACTACTATAGTTTTATTCGAGTTGTCCTGTTTAGGTGCAAGTGGGCAGATACTACACGCCTTAGAGGATTTAGAAAGGATGTTTGGCAATTTACTTCAGTGAATTTTTCTCAATGTATTCACACGGGTGAACGTGAAGAACATGATCCATATATTGAAGCTTCACAAGCACAAATGGTGTATTATGTTGATGATGAGGTAAATAAGGGTTGGAGTGTTGTTGTCCACATGATGCCAAGAGATTTGTATGATATGGGAGAAGTTGGAGAAGACATGACATTTGAAAGTGAGCCGTACCATGAGCAAGATTTAAGTAATCTATTTGCAAATGAAACAGAAACAACAACCTTGGCAAGGGATGATGTAGATGATGCAAATATGTTGGAATAACTAGAGATTAATTTATTTCATGAATTAATTTATTTGGTAAGATACAGTTTCATTGATATGTTTTGTTGCTACTTTGTTATATTCTAATTTCTCTTATTAATCTTCAATTACAGTCATGCCTCCTAAACCCAAACGTCCAAAAAAAGGAGCACCTACTCAGCAATTAGATCTTCCTCCTCATATGGCTCCCAATCAACAGCCATGTATTCCTTCTCCTATGACTCTCACTCAGCAACCATATATTCCTTCTCCTATGGCTCCTACCCAACAGCCATACATACCTTTTCCTATGGGTCCTACACAGCAGTCACACATTCCTTTTTCTATGAATCCTACACAGCAGTCACACATTCCTATGGATCCTCTTATGGCTCATATGGCTTCTAATCAACAACCTTACATTCCTCCTTCTATGGCTCCTACGCAGCAGCCACATGCATCTACTCAAAAGAAAAGTGCAAGACGTGAGACTACTAAAGTATGGACTGTACAAGTTATAGGTAATAATTATTGCTATCAACATCAATTTTATAAATTCTATCAATTATAGTTATATTTACTAATGAAATTTATGTCACCATTTGATAGATGAACAAGGAAATACTAAAAAGGTTCAGCTAACAAAACCAAGTGTTTTTGTGATGCCTCACGGTGAACGTATAGTTGTACCATTTGATAGTCAACTACGAGCCTATGGAGAAGCAGCTACACTTCTTTCATCAGCTTGTGGACGTATTGCCACAGATTCAAAAAACATCCCAATTAACTTTGATAGTTGGTCAAATGTTCCAAAATCATACAAGGATGGTTGCTTTAATATTGTAAAGGTATATGCATACACCTAATTGTTTAGCCTTGTTCTCTTTAATTATGACCTGCTGACATTCTTTTTTTTTTTGCGTTGTTGAAGAATCTATTTCATTTTCAAGCACCAAAATCAGCTGCTGAGCGTTATTGTTTTCTGTGCATGTCAAGAAAGTATAAGAATGGCAAGACAAATTTGTGGAATAGTATTTATGATACTTCATTATCAAGAGAACAATTAATTGCTAATGTTCCTGATGGAATTCACAAAGATCAGTGGTCTTCATTTGTTGATTATCATCTAAGACCAGAATATAAGGTAATTTTAACAAATATTTGTTACTATTAATTTTTTTAGCTTCTATTTTAATTAATAAATTGTTTATTTCATAGGAATTATGTAGGAAAAATACTGAAGTTAGAAAAAAGCAAAAAATTCCTCATACTGGTGGGTCAAAACTTTTGTCTACAAAACAACATGAGATGGTAAATATTGTGTTTTGCTCTTGAGTCTTAATAAATATATATTTTTTGTTCTTTTGGACTTACATATGTCACGTATTAGGAAGTAGATCTTGGCCGTGTTGTGGGTCGAGGAGAACTATACATTGCGACTCACAAGAAGAAAAATGGATCATATGTCAATGAGGAAGCAAGGTCTATTGGGGTAATTTACTGTTCTTGCATGTTTTCCCCTTATGTTGTGTGTTCTGTGTTTTTTATGAATATGCTGAAAGTTTTTATTAATTAACTAGGACAAGATGACACAAGAAATGAGTCAAAGTGACAACTTTACAGAAATTTCAGCTAATGATAGTGTGGGTAAAGTACTGGGAAAGGATCATACTGGGCGTGTGCGTTGCTTAGGACTAGGAGGTCTTCACAGTGTTGCATTTCGGTCCACCACAAGCTTTAGTGGTTCAGGGACTGGTTTTTCAAATTCTGATTCAGCCGAGTGCTCTAGATTGAAAGATGAGGTTACTTGTTTAAGGGACAAATTGACAACTTCTGAAGAGAATGTCAAGACATTAAAAAATGTCATGCTTGCATACATCCAAATGAAGGAAGGACATATTCCTTTTGAGCTGGGTGCTATGTTTGGTCATAATGCCAGTAACGTAGTTGTAAGTACTTCTCCTATTCTTTTGTTAAATTTAATATATTATTAACACTTGATATGATTTGATTTTTATTTCATAGGATGAAGGAAGTGGACAAGATGGACCAACACCAAGAGGAGGATCATCATTAGATAGTAATTTCCATGCAACTTGACATATGTTGCTTAATTCCTTTTGATATATACTGTTTTGGATGTAATATATGTTTTAAAATTTCAATGATTTACTAATTACTTTGAATTGTTTGAGGTTGATACTGATCCACCATAAACTTGGCTCACAACAATGTATTAGTTTTTGGGTGTGTATGTATCTCTATTGCTTGTGCAGTAATGTTTTAGCTTAGAATAATTTCTGTTTTAACTTTTTTATACATATCTATAGGCTTTCTCAAAATTCTGATCTATAGGCTTTGAATTGTGCAGTAATGTTATAGCAATATTAGATAGATAGATATGTTTGAGGTTGATTTCTATTTTTTGGGTGTGTATGTATCACAATTATGTTAGCATTTTGAGTCCAGAAAATATGAATTAGCTAGCTTTCTCGATGGATTTTGAGTTAGCTGAGAAAGGCAGTGTGTTAACTGAAATTCCCTAGATCCTAGCTCCCAGAATCCTATGAATTCTTTTACAGGCTTTTATCTACATGATTTTACTATGATGAAAATAACAATATCAATTTTACAAACAATATCAATTTTAAATATTGCATATTTGAGCTTGTAGTATCTTATGTTTTCTGCTTGAATGTATTTCATTGTTTAATTTTTTTGTTTTAATGAATCATTACGTCAGGAATATATGTAACTACTTTTAAGCCCATTGTATTGTAAAGGTTTCTTGCTTTCAACGATGGTCCCTTTAATATTTAGTTCCCCGTAGATGAGCAATTATTTAACATTAATATACCATCAAAAGTCCTACACTAGCAACGTATGTATATCCAATAGTATAATCATTGATTTTAATTTAGCTCCAGGGACAGCCCAATTTAGACTTATGTATATAAGGAACTGCAGTGGTTTTATAGTATAAATAGGAGTTATTATTAAAAGTTCATCTCTAATTAAAACTAGAGAAATATTATTATGAGTTTTTTTAATATAAATTACATTTATATGAGACAATCAAATTCTAATTAGACAAAATTATTGTAGTCTTATTTGTTTAGAACAGAATTACCTTTCATAATATATATATATATATATATATATATATATGAGTTTTTTTATCAAAAAATATTAATAATAATTTTTATATTTAATCAAATAGGAATGAAAATAATTATAGAACTAATAAAAATAATTAAAACTAGAGAAATATTATTATGAGTTTTTTTAATAAAAAAATATTGTTTTTGGCAAAAAAAAATACTGTTTTTGGCAAAAAAAAAAAGCAAAGACGACCTTGTGGCGGTTTTTAAACCGCCAGAAACAGAAAATGTGAAAAAATTAAAAAAAGTAAAAATAAATTTTGTGGTGGCTTTAAATCGCCACAACATTTTTGACGGATTTACCAGCGTTCTACTAAAAGCCGCCACAATATTTTCTGACGTCGTTACTTCTGACAGTCAATCCTGACCGTCAGAAATTAATTTTGTGGCGGCTTTTAGCCGCCACAAAAGTATTATTTTTTTGTAGTGAAGTAACTGTTATAAGGATGTGGGGTCAGTGGTGGGGCCCATTTAGTTTTTGCCGAGGTTGAATTCTTCTGAGTACTTAAATTGAAATGATAAAAATATATTAGTGACGTGTATAAACAAAACTCACTTAAAAATCCAAAGACACATGGTACGAGAAACTCATTTTATTTTACTTTTTTTTCTTCTTATGTATTTATGAAGAAGTTTGTTTAAACATTATCTAATTTAATTTAGTCAAAAATTATTATTTAAAGATAATAAGTAATTACATTGTTATATTTAAACTATTTAATTATCAATGTATTATATACTTTTAAATAAGATATTTGTAATTAATTTTATTTATAAGTTTATATCTTTATTTGAATAACAGAACTGAGTTTGAATTTTTAATTTTAAAACAATTTAATTATATTCATTGAAATTAAAATTTTAAAATTGAACCCAAATGGTCAAAAGACCAAAAAGTCTACTTTGTTGCATTTATAGTTAAAAAAATAAGCTTAATGACAAAAGTCTGTTGGTAAAAGAATCTAAATGATGTTTTTTTAAAATAATTATCAATTTGGTATTATTTGAAAATTATTTATCAATATTGGGCGTGTTTGGTCCATATATAAGTCAAAAAAATTTACTTTTTCCACGTATTTACCATTTTACCTTTTCTGTAAAAGTTTCTGAAGTTTTTCTCTAGAGTTTGTGAGTAAGTTATCTTTGCAACGAAGTTCTATCAACAAGTAAGTGAATTTAATAATTTTGCATATCATTTAATATTTTATATTATTGAATTATAAAATTGTTAGGGCCATATTATTTTGTTAGTGATGTAGGTAATTTTTATCGGCGTAGATGTTAACTTCATAGAAAATTGTTAGAAACTGTTAGATATAATTATTTTATATGAGAGTTTACTTTAGGGTTTAGGGTTTATGAATTATGGTTTAGGGTTTAGGGTTTAGTTTAGTTTAGTTTTTAATTTAGAATTATTTTACTAAAGTTATTTAGTTTAGTTTAGTTAGAACTATTTTATTAAAGTGATAGTTTAGTTTAGGGATTAGGGTTTAGGGTTTAGTTTTTAATTTAGAATTATTTTACCAAATTTATTTAGTTCAGTTTAGATAGAATTATTTTATTAAAGTGATAGTTTAGTTTAGTTTATATTTTGATTAATAGGAAGTATTAAATAAAGGTATTAAATTATTAATTATAATTTTGATTTATTTAGGATAATTATTTGTAATGTAATTTAGTTTGAAAATTGTTTAATTATTAATTATAATATTGATTTATTTATATTAAGATAGTCATAGATGGCCGATTCATCATCGTTTGCTTCTTCACGGTTTGGATCCGATCATGAGGGTGAACCCAGGGATTCGACGACCCATGTTATCCCTACCCCGTATAAGTGGGGTGTTTTCCGGAGGTGTACCCAACGCACACACGTTTCACAGGGTGTGTGGAACGAGGACACATGTCGAGTGTTGAAGACTCGTCATGGTAAAGTCACGGGGGGGCCAGACTGTGACAATATACCTAACATCATTGTTGAGATGTTAGGACAGGTCGGATTCGTACATGTCGCACGCATGCGATATATTTAGGTATGAAATTCTAAATTGAATAAATTAAATATTGTTATAATTTAAACTACAAAAATATTTTTGTTTATAACTATACATATGAATTGATTATTGTTAAAAAAATTTAGATTGATCCTGCGCTTATTAGTGCTCTGGTTGAGAGGTGGAGACCAGAGACATATACATTTCATATGACACAGGGGGAGATGACCATCACGTTGGAAGACGTGGCTGGTATCTTAGGATTGCCCAGCGACAACAATGTAGTTAGCGTATCCACCTCTGACGACTGGGCCACCGTCATTGAGGAAGTATTTGGTCATGTTCCTCAGGCAGAGGGTGAGCTGAAAGGTGGATTTCTGCGTCTATCTTTTTTTTATTGACATTATGCGCATTGGGATGAGGTAGTTGCGGATCCCGTAGATGTTATGCGGTTTACGAAGGCGCACATTGCACGTATGATTGGAGCATGACTACTATGCAACAAATCCGGGGGGAGCACTATTGCCTGTCGCTATGTCCCATTGTTTGCAGGGGACTTCGAGACATAGGTAGCTATAGCTGGGGCTCTGCAGTCCTTGCACATTTGTTTAGACGAATGTGTGAGTGTACAGATCCACAGAGAAGTGACATTGGTGGGTGTCACGTGCTTCTCCAAATATAGGCATGGCTCAGATTCCCACCCATTGCTCCAGCTATTCCTTAGCCTACTCAGTCGAAATGGCATTACAGACACAAGTATGTGTTATTATTTTCTGTTATTAACTATGTATGAATGAGTCTTATAAGTATTCTAATGTCAGTTATTTTGAAATTAGGTTTAATGTTTTAGGCTGGTACCGAGCACACGACCCTTTGCACGCAACATGTGCCTATCAGGTATGAGAATTGAATCTTCACTCGATGGAATAACACCTTCATTACCAGTTGGCTGCCATGGCAATGAGTAAGGCTGAACCAAATTACTTAACAGGAAGACATCATCCATATATTGAAAAGGATTATGATGAACATGTAAAGAAACAGCTGTGGCGTGACTACATGGGTATTTAAAGGCCTTAAACTTGCCACAACATTATATGTGCGTACATGGTGGCCTGTAGCAAGGGACTGATTATGCCTCATAGCATGAAGCACATTTTTGCAATGCCGTTGTGAATGGTCAACTTGTGAAGCAGTTATCTGACCCTTGCATACAAAATAATGAACCAATCTGTTGTATGTGTGTTTCACTAGAGCAGTGATAGACATGTTTCTTGCTCCCTTCAACATCCTGTTTACTGATTCAGACAAGTTTGTTGTCATATGGCCATATCTTCTCCCATCTACATCATATGCACATGTCCACTTTTTCTTAGGGATGCTATCAATCCATTCTGCAACCTAAGGACTAGTATCACGAAATCGTGCAAATGATATCTCAAAATCAACCATAAAGGGAGTATAACCTGCAAAAGAATCATACCATTAACACTATTCCGGTTACAGATATATCCATTTAATATATTCAAAATAGTTGTTAAGCATACCTAAATTCATCAGGGCCTTCTTCAATTTTTCATTCCTGAATCTTTGATTAAAATTACTAGCAATATGACGAAGGCAAAACACGTGATGCGCATAAGGTGGTTGCCAACCAGCATAATTCTCCACAGTAGATAATATGCTCTGGTGCCTATCTGAAATGAGACATATGTTTTGCCTTTGGATAACATGGAAGCAAAGGTTAGCAAGGAAGTATGTCCAGGCTTCCAAAGTCTCCCCCTCAACAATGGCAAATGCTAGTGGCAAACATTAATTATTTCTATCATGAGTCGTGACAATCAACAATTTCCCTTTATACTTGCCATATAAATGAGTCCCATCAATATGCATAATGAGTTTGCAAAAATGAAATGCCTCGTAACAATGTCTGAAATTCCAGAAAATGCGATGAAACACACGCTTTGCCCTTATCAATCGATGTCTCACAAAATACTCGTTTGTTTGAATATCATAAAAAGAACCTGGTGAAAAACAAAACATGTAGCCACACCATCTGGGCAAAAATGCATAAGATTCTTCATAATCCCCATAAATCATTGTCATTGCTTTCTGCTTCGCATACCATGCCTTTCGATACGAAACTTTAAATCTAAAGGAATGGCTGACCCTCTCTTGAACCAATGCAATTGACATAGACGATTCATCCTTAATCATTCCTAACAATCATATTGTAACATTCACATTCATAACATACCTTAAAGAACCATTATTAATGACATATAGAGGAAATTAAATAAAAACATACTTGCTGCAAGTGAAGCAATAACATCAGAATTAAGCTGTCAGTGGCCCTGTGTAATATGGTCATTTAAGCAATTGTGTTTTCCACCCATTTTGAAACAAGTCACTTCTCACTGTACATTGATTTAATTACCCTAACCCTCCAGGGGCAACCCTCTTTATGAGCAATACACCTCATGTTTAATAAACATATCAAGCAATATATGTGTAATGTGGAATTCCATCCCAATAAGGAATGAGCTCACCACCTGCACATACAAAATTAGTTTACTAAACATATCAAGCAAATAAAATAATATAACATACAAATATACATATCTGACGACATTTTCATTGATTTCAGTCATCTAACATACCTTTAATAGGTTGTTCTGGTTGAGTAGATTCAACGTCCGGATGATGGTGGATTTGAAACGACCCCACATCAGTATCTTCTTGAAATTCAGTCGCATACACACCACAATTCTCATCATTATCCGACACACTAGCATCCTCCTCAAGAAGACGATCTTCCATTGCAATATTTTTATCATCGTCATCCTCTTCATCGTCATCCATAACCCAAGTTGGGTCATGTTCATCTTCCTCAGACACGTTTACAACTGGAGCAGCATATGATGATCTATTATATGCAGAATTTAATGCAACTGACCTCATGAGTAAAACAACATTCTCTGCTCTGGTAAAATCAACGTACAACTCTAAAAAATCTTTCCATGATTGGTTGAAAAATTCTTCCATTACCATTTCTATGTCTTCATCATCCAGTACTTGAAACCCCATGTATTGTTCATGTTGCCATAATCTTGTCGTCAGCAAAGTGATACATTGATTGTCTTTCAAACCTAATTTTTGTTGTATCTTCTCATGCAATTCACCCAATGTTGAGTTTCGCTTGATACGTGTCGGCCTTTTCTCCCCTTCTAAAACAACACCCTGTCGCCCTTCAACTTTCCTTCCACTAAAAAATAACACAACACGAGCACACTCACCACCTGAACTCATTGCTTGTCGTCAACAAAATAAACAATAGAATAATAGGACATTTTGAAGATAAGGTGTGAAGAAATGGGTTTGGAGATGAGGTTTAAATAAATTTATCCAGGTCAATGGAAAGCGCGAAACAGGTGGTTGTGGCACCAACATAAATTGAATTGGCCTTGGAAGCCCTACTGCAAATGACTATCTTAATATAAATAAATCAAAATTATAATTAATAATTTAATACCCTTACTTAATACTTCCTATTAATCAAAATATAAACTAAACTAGACTATAACTTTAATAAAATAGTCCTAACTAAACTGAACTAAATAACTTTAGTAAAATAATTCTAAATTAAAAATTAAACCCTAAACCCTACACTCTAACCCCATAACCCCCAAACCCTAAACCATAACCCCTAAATCCCAAGACCTAAACCCTAAACCCTAACCCCTAACCCTTAAACCCTAGCCTACCATCTAAAATAATTCTATGTAATAGTATCTAACAATTTTCTATGAAGCTAACATCTACGCCGATAAAAATTACCTACGTCGCTAACAAAATAATTCAATAATATAAAATATTAAATAATATTCAAAATTATTAAATTAACTTACTTGTTGGCAGAGTTTCACTGCAGAGATAATCCACTCACATACTCTAGAGGAAAACTTCAGAAACTTTTAGAGAGAACATGAAATGGTAAAAACCCCTAAACCCTAAACTTTTTTTGCTTATATAGGGACCAAACACGCCCAATTGTTTGGTAGTCTTATATTGGTAAATAGTTTTTAAACAACACCAAATTGATAATTATTTAAAAAAAATATTATTTAGGTTCTTTTGCCTACTTCTATTACAATAGAATCCTGATCATCTCATCAAACCAAATTGACAATTGACAATTTACAAAGGAATACAACTAAGTATGAGTGAAACTTTATTAATCATGAATAACGAAATCAAAATCAAAGTTTGATTGAATTATTTTTTCTCATGACATTAATGGTATGTTTAGATGGAAAGAAAAAAAATAGAAAAAAAATACAGATTATATGATATATTATGTTTTTTTTTAAAGTAAGTCATTATAGTCAAAAATCATAATTATAATTTTTGAGGTGTAGAAATTATTAAAATAAAATTTATCTCTCCTATTTTTTGTTTCATATGGACGATTAAATATGACATTTCTTTTAGACGAAGAAAAAAATAAAAAATGTTGACTTTTAAAAATAAAAACATTTTTTTTCCTTTAATCTTCTTTTCAATTCAAATTTTAAATT
Organism: Glycine latifolia; assembly: GCA_013407115.1. NCBI lineage: Eukaryota > Viridiplantae > Streptophyta > Magnoliopsida > Fabales > Fabaceae > Glycine > Glycine latifolia. Next base: position 31,741,330 of record CM023952.1, on the reverse strand, counting down.
CTTCTCTCCTGGCTCACTTTCTTTCCACCATACCAAAATAAACTTTATTTGTTTTTCTTTTCAAAATTATTGGAGGTTAATAATGTTTGTAAAATTTAATAGTAACTTTGATTTATAGAAAGATTTGTCATTAAATTGTGCAGTGTTGAAAATTTAAGGGGCTTTAATAATTTTTAAAATTGCAGTCTACCAAATAGTAATAAACTTTTTTTTCTCACAGTAATAACTTTTTGAAGTTGATATATATAGTAATCAATAATTTTATTCGTTACTTGCCAAAAATTGATTTGAAACTGATGACCATACACAGGACAGAGCAGGAGTGGTACTGTGTCTAATTGGCCAAGGAATACCATATTTTTTTACTGGAAGAAAAATTATTTTATTCTTATAACATATTTTTATTTAATTATAATGCTTTTTAAATTTTTTACATTATTAAAAAATTATGAATTATTGTAATAAGATTATTATCAACATGAATTAAGTCTATTAAAGAGAGTTAATTTTTCACAACATAATAAACCAAGATTTGAATCAACGTGAGTTTAGTTAATAGTATTTTTTTTAATGGATAATGTATTGAAATTATATTATATATTCTATAATGCATTTTTTGTTTGTAATATTATTTCATAATTTATTTTATCTCTTTTTTCTTCTAATTATGCAAAAAGATTATATAAAAAATAAGTAAAAATATTCAAACCTAATGAATGAATAGACCCCCTTGACATACATTATTAGTTTTAAAAAAATTACATTATGAATCAATTAAAATTTCTTTTACAGATGAAGTTTAAAGTAATTAGGATAAAATTATGAAAATCAACAACTTATTTTATATAATATTTATGTAACAAATTCAAATAAATAATGTCTTCTGTGAGATCCTCTTTTAAAATTTTCCACTTTATCTTTCTGACTGTATTTAATGTTCAAGCAAAAAAAATCCCTTTAAAAGTTTCTCATACGTGACATACTGTTTCCCTCCAACAAAAATAATCTTTACCACCTCTTTGTTCTCTCTTCTTGTTTTGCCTCTGTTCCGTTTATTATGCTTGTCCTTTTTTGCTATTCCATTCTGAAACTCTCCGTTTGAAAACCAAGTTAAGGTGGTCCTTTCTGATCCTGACACACAGCAGGACCATGATGCGGTTTGTGATGTCTTCAAGCTCCAAACGTGTGTCTAAGTTCTTCGTTTTTGTGTTCCTGGCTTCCCTACACTTTGGATCCAACGCTCAACTCTTACCACAAGATGAAGGTGCTTAATTATTTTCCATTTTGTTTTTATGTTATGGGTTTTTATGTGTTAATTATGTTTCTGTGTTGGAAATTTCACTTTTGTAACTTCCGAAACTATAAAGTGAAACTGTCTTTTGGCTTTTAACACCAACTTACAGAGTTTCAATCTTTATCCCTTTCAGTGCAAACCCATCTTCCAGAATTTAGTTCTTCAACTTGCATTGTTGCTTCTGTCACCAGATCCATAAGGAAATCGCCAATGTATTTTATTTTGTTCCCTGCTTTCTAACTTGCCCAAAAATTTCAACAAATAATAAGTTTTCTATTTGATTTTTTTAATTTTTAATTTTCTGGGATTATTTTGGTTCCCAGTGATTGGAAGGAAAGAAATCGATGAGAAGAGATAGAAAATTTTGAAATTTAAGTTGAAAGAGAGGATAAAATGAAATAAATTTTTGAAAATTTTGATCTATACCTCAAACTTTTTTTATTTAATCAACTAATACTAATTACTCTTGTTTTCTCGTCTACTTATTTTCTTTCTATCATTGAAGCAAGGGACTTGTTTCTCAGTATCTGGATTTTACTATCTTCTAATTGAAACAAGGGATTTGTATCTGAATTCTGGATTTTTTTTTTTTTGTGGTTGTTGTGACATTTCATGATTTTGGAGTGTTTTTGTGAACCAATGAAATCACGACAATTGCTCTTTGCTATACCATGTGTGATGTAAGGTAGCCTAGTCTGTAAAGAACAAAGGGGGCCCATATTTATTTTTTTATTTTATTGTTGGTGAGACCCACCCTTGGTTGTAAACTTGTAATTGCATTTTTAAGAGATGAGATATGCTGCTAACTAGCCATAATAAGAATTCTGAATACATATTTTTTACTAAGTATATTTGATTTTTACTTCTTTAATCAATGTTCCAGCATTGATTAGTATTATAATTATAATATGTTATTATAGCCAACTCTGCATCTAAGATATAAGATATTTATAGTTTGTATTCTATATTTATTTTATTATTGGGAAGACCGTTGTTTGCAATTGCCTTACAGGAATTCTGAATAAATATTTTTCACTGAGTAAATTTATTTTATTCTTTAATCACTATCACAACATTGATTAGCATTATAATTTCTGTAATTGTATCCATCTTAAGGGAACCATGCAGTTGAGATAAGACATTAATAATTTATGACTGAAATATGTTCACCACATATTACAATTTACAGCTGTGGAGCAAGCCATAAGGTTGAACAATTGTTTAATCAAGTGATGGCAAATTGGTAATATAAAGATCATGTGATAGTTGTATAGATGTGTGCAAGTCAGAAAGACAGTGTGCTGATCGTATTCGTTCCTTTTCTAGATTTTTGCCCTTTTGGGGTAGCAGCAGCAGCAGCAAGGATCGCTTAAGCTTTAGGTCCATAAAAGATTTATTAGTTTTTATGAAACAAAAAAAATCACATTGATAAAAAAAAAACCACATATTTTGACAAAAAAAAAAAACTAATATCTCTCTCTCATTTGAAGTAAAAAAAATTTCTTAAAATTCGCCTTACGTCTCACTCACTCTTGGACGCATCCTGATAGTTTTCCCAAGACATGATTTTAATTTTACTTTTATCACTATTTCAGTAGTGAGAGAAGTTTCTGTGCCTTACTAGTCACTAGCACGCCATTGACGCCAACATTAATAGGGAAATGTCACTTCTATCCACCTGCTGCATTATTAGTGTTTCCCAATTCTATTCACATTTCACACGCGAAAGAGACCAAAAAGAACTACATATTTGGCTCATAAAAATAAAGGCAAAGAAAATAAATTAAAGGGGACAAACAGAAAGTTACAAAAAATTGTGATAGTTAGATAGGTAAGTCAAATTGTGTCAAAACGCTCTAATAGTACTTTATTTTAGGATAAACATGGCATAATTGTCAATGTAATGATGTGTCATATGATTTGTACCCCTTAAACCATACCGGTTTCTCCAGCTTAAGGTTTAGTTATCTTTATTGTGGACGACTCGATGATCATGTTTTATGTATTATTGACGGTTTTTTATAATGATACTAATCTAATAGGACTAGATGGATGCCGCACGGGGTTCATATGACAAGTATTGACAATATAAAATTAGGAAAAAGATTAGCTTTGCATGCATGCAAAGTTCAATTTCTTCTTATATTTATTGCCCGCCTTGTTTGACTTAGTCAAATTAATGGATATAAAGATAGCATCGTGCTCAAATTGTTGAGGCTATTGACTAGAGTTGCAATGGGCCAATGCATATGTTTGCTAATGAAAGCTTTTGACCACGAGTTTTGCTAAAGCTTGTGCTTGTTAAAATATGAGTAGGTCACAATCTGGAATTTACCTAAATTGACATAGTATGATTTTACAGTTCTTCTTTTGAAAAGATTATAGATCTTAATACCAGAAGTATGAGATGCATGTAGCCTAAGAATAAAACTAATTAATTTATTTGCCTTCTATATGTTGCAGTGAAATTGCTACAAGCAATATCAGACAAGGTAGAGAACCTGAATTGGAAAGTTACACAACGTTCTTGCAACGGGGATAGAGGATTTGATAACAGGAAAATTTCAAGGGACCAGTCTCAAATCATAAGGAATGTCACGTGTGATTGCTCTTTCAACAATAAGACTACTTGCCATGTGACATCAATGTAAGCTTTTTTTAGGGAAACAAGAAAGAAGTTTCTTCATTCTCATGTTGAGAAGAGTCGCCACCAACATTTTTTCATTCTGTTGATGCACATTTCTTGTTTCCTGAAGTTTCTTCATTCTCATGTAGTGTCTTCTACAGTTCAATTTTGTGCAACTTAGACAATTTGTTATTGACACCAATAGGCAATAGTGTGAGAGGTTGAGAAAAAAAAAGAAGAAATTTTATAATGAAACTAATATGTTTTTTTTAAGGCATAATGAAACTAATATGTGAAAGATGTCACCTTTGGTTTTTTTTTTTTTTCATCATGACATTGGTGCGGAATATCCACCAGTTTTGTTAATAACTAATTTTTGTCAGGAAATGCTGGCCACCTTTAATGAGGTTTTCCCTTCTAAACATTTTTTATTTTATTTTTTCATCTATAAGGCTTTAACCCGATATCTTGTTTAAGGGAACCGGGCCCAATACCACTTTGGTTACTTTACATTCATTCGTATTTATTAAATTTATAAAGAATATTCATTTGAGAATTCTAATTCAACACATTGGCTATGACAGTGCGCTCAAGGGTCTCAATATATCTGGACCTATACCCGATGAATTTGGAAATTTAACTCGACTAGAAATACTGTAAGTGGTTATAAAGTCTTTTTCTCTCTTACTTTTTAGTTGTATGTTCACAAATGTTGTCATTGTGTTAGAAAATATGGATTAACCATGTACGTAACTATTGTAGTCACAAATGAGGGAGTTACTATGCTATCCTTTTGGGTATGCTAATCAGGTGGGATCAATGTTAAGCATTTATTGATACCCAATTTCATAATAAATAAATGCAAAAAAAAAAGGTTAAATATAACCAACAATTAATGAAGTAATGAAAAACTCGACCAAACAAGAAAAAAAACTATGAACACTAACCAATGAGGTATAGCTGAATTGGTTGAGTAGAATGTGTGACTTGTTATAAACCTTCTCTCGTACTGTCTTTGATTTCAACCGATAAAAAAAACTATGGATTGTAGAGTAATGCCCCATCATGCATGCTATTGTACAAATATGAATGGTGAATAAGTGAATTGCAATATTTGTAGTGTTATTTTATCATTAGTAGTATACATTCTAGTTCTTTCATATGAAAGTCAAAACATTATTAACTTAATCAAATGCAAAGGAATCTACTTAGAAATAACTAACTGAAACTTTTATACTGAGCAGTGATCTCACTCGGAATAATTTCAGTGGCTCAATTCCAAAAAGCCTTGGACGCCTCTCATCAGTTGTCACTCTGTAAGTCATCATTACCTATGCATCTGTGTGTTTTTATCTTGCTTGCTCTATTTGTGAGGCATGTGCTTCGTTTGTTAACTAAGAACCTTTACGAGTGTCTTTTTTTCTTCTTCTTGATATTGAGTTTAGTTTTCATAAATTGTAAGTGTAAAATTTTTACATTGTTAACCCATTAGAAATCACCCTAGATAAGGCTTTGGTTTTTAAGCGAGTCAAATGAGGTGGTGTGATCTATGTAGCAGAACTCACTTAGTGGGATAAGACTTTATTGTTGTTGTAACCAATTAGAAATCGCCCTGGATATGAGTTTTAAAATACTTATTACAGAAGTCAATAATTTTACCATATATGATAACCTATAATTGGATGATAATGTAAAATCTTTTATACTATTATTGCATCTTAATTATAAAAAAAATCCTAAATGGGGTTTGCATGATTCCTCACAGTACAATTGCTTCATGCTTCAGGTCACTTTTGGGAAATCGAATTACTGGTTCAATTCCCTCAGAAATTGGTGACATGGCTAGTCTGCAAGAACTGTAAGCGTTTGAGAAAACTATGATGTCAATTGATTAAAACGGTAGGTGGAATAATTATATTTGTGATCCATGTTTACAGGAACTTGGAAGATAATCAACTTGAGGGACCTCTTCCCCCGAGCCTTGGAAAAATGAGCAACTTGCTGAGATTGTGAGACTATTTGTTTCATTTTTGTAATTTCATTTGATTTACATAATCGATTTCAATCACTAATTTGTCTCCAGATTATCTACAATTTCATACTGTTTTCTCCACACATCCCTAACTCCTTTTTTTTCTCACTTTAACAAAATGAATCTGCAGATTTCTTTCTACAAATAATTTCACAGGGATAATACCAGAAACATATGGAAATCTAAAGAATCTCACTCAGTTGTAATGATTTAATGTGATGCAATTTTTTTTCCCTTAGTCTTTATTTTATGTCTGTTAAATTGTGAAATAACACAACATTTTCTGCATGCAGTAGGATAGATGGGAGCAGTTTATCTGGGAAAATACCCAGTTTTATTGGGAACTGGACCAAACTTGATAGATTGTGAGTCTAAATTTTGGTTCATCCATGACCTTTTCTCTGTTGAAGAATAAAATAAAGTTAATATCATGATTAACTTGCATTGTATTATCTAAGAAAACTTTGTTTTTATAGGGATTTGCAGGGCACATCCTTGGAAGGCCCAATTCCTTCTGTCATATCTGACTTGACAAATTTGACAGAATTGTGAGCACTTTGTCCTTTTAAGAGTATTCCAAATTATTACATTTTGTGTGCATTTTACAATGGTAATGGAATGCAATCTCCTATAGTGGAACATTTTCTTTTTATTGATGAAACATTTATATATCAGGAGGATATCTGATTTGAAGGGACCAGCTATGACATTTCCTAATCTGAAGAATTTGAAACTTTTGCTAAGACTGTGAGTTGAAACCTTCACTGCTCTTACGTGAAGAACTATATAATTCATTTAGGCTTCTATCATATTTCTGTTACTCAGGGAATTGAGGAATTGCTTAATAACTGGTCCCATTCCATACTACATTGGAGAAATAGAAAGTTTGAAAACCATGTAAGTTGCATCAAGAGTATATAACTAGCTATATATTTGAGTTTTTTTTTATCTACCTGTTTACCAATCTCATTATTATCTATTTAATTTTAGTATACAAAAACACATTCTATTTTTAGTTGAATCATGACACAATTAAGGATTTAGAAGTCACTCTGTAATAATTTGATCCTTTAAAAATCTTCATTTCTACGGTCTTTGTTTATTTTAATTTCGCACTATATTGTTAGGTAGCACCTTTTCTCCCTCTATTCTTCATTAGATTAAGTTTATCAGTATGGAATTTCTACATTATAAAGATCAGGATTTAGGAAATAATTTGAATCCAATTAATTTTGTGATTAACACTTCTTTGCCTCTTTGGTAATCAACTAATCATTGTTAGATATTTTTCAAGACTTATTTTGAGACACTCTTTTCTGTTTGTGTAATCATTGGGGGCATGTCCTTTAATGTGATTGTGATTTGTTAGTTAGTTATATCAGTATAATGACAATATGCCAACCAAGGATGTGGATATAAATGTTAGTATGCATCATCTGTAAATTATTATATGCAATATTGTGTTTCAAAATGCCAGCAAAAAGAGAAAAAAATTAAAAATTATTGGAAACTTGAAATTACCTCCATTATATTTTGTTGTTAGAATTTGGATCTGGCATGTGCCATTACTTCATCATAGTAATTTCCCATTTTCTCTTTCAGAGATCTGAGCTCCAACATGCTAACAGGTTCAATCCCAGATTCATTTCAGGACTTGGGAAATCTAAATTACTTGTAAGTGTGTATTTTCATTTGCCAGCAAGAAGATTAACTGAAAGGATGTGGATGTTCCTATTAATTTGATCTCAAGAATGTTGGTTGCTTTTACTCTGATATAATGAGACATATATTCATGACGGATGCAGGTTTCTGACTAACAATTCTCTAAGTGGACCAATTCCTGATTGGATACTGAGCATAAAACAGCATATGTAAGCATATTTCCTTGAATTTTCTCCACCCCTTTAATTGCATACTTTAGATGCACTTGGTCGAAATTTAGCTTATACTTTTTCTTATGCTTAGTCTTTAGTTAGCACTCATTGAATTATGAAATTTATTCTCACTTTATGTTCTCTTTCAGTGATTTATCTTTGAACAATTTTACAGAGACTTCTGCAAATAATTGCCAGATGTTGGATGTGTAAGCTTCTTTTTGTCTACAAATTATTTAAGCATTTCACCTATGTCAATACTAAGCATGGTATTATCATTGAACAGGAACTTAGCTTCAAGCCTCTCTCCCTCAGCAAGCACTTCGTATGTTCCTTCTTGTGGAATAGTTTTAGTTCTATAATATCAGCTTTGAATCATCAGTTGAAACTAATATTACATCTTTATATCTTGTAGAATATCTTGCTTGAAGATGGGCCAACCTTGTTCAGGAAAACCCCAGTGTGAGTGTCTAGACTTATAATCAACATTGTTTTTTTAAATTTTAAGTAACATGTATGAGAACAAGTTTTGTTTTTTGTTTTTCTTTCTTTGCCTGCTTTTTCATTAACCATATTCATTTTTCTTGATAAATTATTCACTTTCACTATGTCTCTCTGCAGTTCATTCACTGTTCATAAACTGTGGAGGACCTGAAACAAAGTTTGAGGGCAATGAATATGAAGCTGACCTCAGTCTACGTGGCATTTCAAACTATTTTCCTAGTAATAGTGGCAAATGGGCTTATAGCAGCACTGGAGTATATCTAGGAAATGAAAAAGCTGATTATGTAGCAACAAATCAGTTTTCTTTGAAAATTAATGGCCCTGATTACTACCACACAGCCCGCATGGCTCCTCTGTATCTTAATTACTATGGCCTTTGTATGCTGAACGGCAATTATAAAGTGAAACTTCATTTTGCTGAGATAGCATTCTCTGATGAACAATCATATAGCAGCCTTGGAAAGCGTATATTCGATGTATCAATTCAAGTGAGTAATGAAGCAAACAATTTGTTACATTTTTTTGTTTCTCCTAAAATTTTACTCATATTTTGTATCTGGTTCTCCAATAACACGAGTTCTAAAGGTAGATATTTTCATTACTGTACATTGACAGGGTTTTAAATATTTGAAAGATTTTAACATTGCGAAAGAAGCTGGTGGAGTTGGTAAGGGAATCACTAGGGAGTTTAATGTTAATGTTACAGACAACACCTTGGAAATCCACTTATCCTGGGCAGGGAAAGGAACTAATGCCATTCCTATAAGGGGTGTATATGGACCTCTCATATCTGCTATCACTGTGACCTCTAGTAAGTAGTTTTCATAATATTGGTGTCCTTTCTTTCAAATACCTTGTCCTTTCATGTTCTGTAAGCATTGACACTTTGTCGTAGACTTTAAAGTTTATGCACATGGGTTCTCTACTGGAACAATTGTTGGAATTGTAGCTGGGGCATGTGTGATTGTCATATTGATACTCTTTGCTCTTTGGAAGATGGGTTTCCTTTGTCGGAAAGATCAAACAGACCAAGGTAAGATTAAAGTCCAAATTAAGCAGGCAGTTAGAGCCCTTATGATTTGGTTTTTGATATTACAAAGTCCAGATTGGTTAGTAGTCAAGCATGATGCATATACATCTATTAGAATCTTTTAATATACTAATAGACATGACTTTTTTTTTTATAAATATTAATATTAGATTATATAACAACATGAAATTTATTGCAAAGATCTAAATTGTGGTAATTTTAAGGTAACAGAAAATACACACTTGGTTTCTCAAAAACAATTCTCTGATTTCTCTCTTTCTGTATCTCTATCATCTCTCTCTTCAATTATACATTTTAATTCTGAGTAGCTACATCTACCTTGTTGCAGAACTTCTAGGTCTGAAAACAGGTTATTTCAGTTTAAGACAAATTGAAGCTGCTACTAATAACTTTGACCCAGCAAATAAGATAGGTGAAGGAGGCTTTGGACCAGTATACAAGGTAAATTTGATAGATTATAATCATCTTAAGCAGTATGAAGTTTTGAAACATTGGGGTTAAGTCTTTTTATCCCCAATATTTTTAAAAATGAAAACATGGAACTAAAGATATTGCTATTCACAGGGTGTACTATCAGATGGTGCTGTGATTGCTGTTAAGCAGCTCTCCTCCAAATCAAAGCAAGGGAATCGCGAATTCATCAACGAAATAGGCATGATATCTGCTTTGCAGCATCCAAATCTTGTGAAACTTTATGGCTGTTGCATTGAAGGAAATCAGTTGCTGCTAATGTATGAGTACATGGAGAACAATAGTCTTGCTCGTGCACTTTTTGGTACATGCTTCACGAACATCTTTGGCTGTGTATGCCGCTACCAAGTTAAAATCTAACTGAAAAGGCTTTCCTTTTCTAGGTAAAGAACATGAGAGGATGCAATTGGACTGGCCCAGAAGAATGAAAATTTGTCTGGGTATTGCAAATGGCTTAGCTTATCTTCATGAGGAGTCAAGGTTGAAAATAATACACAGGGATATTAAGGCAACCAATGTCTTACTTGATAAACATCTGCATGCCAAGATCTCTGACTTTGGTTTAGCCAAACTTGATGAAGAAGAGAATACTCATATCAGCACAAGAATAGCTGGGACAATGTTAGTACTATGCCACAGCATTTCCTGTTTGAATCCTAGACTTTGTTCATCATTAATAGGCTTGCGGTGTTATCCACAATATATCTATAGCTTGCATTTATAATCATTTAAATAATAAAAAAATATACATTTCATTGATTTGTGAAATCACTGACACAAGGGTATTAAATGTTTTCTTATCAGTGGTTACATGGCTCCTGAGTATGCTATGAGGGGTTACTTGACTGACAAAGCAGATGTCTATAGCTTTGGAATTGTAGCTTTAGAGATTGTTAGTGGAAAGAGCAACACAAATTATAGGCCAAAGGAGGAGTTTGTATATCTTTTAGATTGGGTAAGTTACACTTTTGTGTTTTCAATAAATTGAAGTGGGAGCATTTGGGGTGCATAATACGCAAATTATCCCGTCATCGCCACAAAATATACCTAATTCAATATTTTTATAGTATCTTGCCTTTTTCATCTATATCCAAGTCTTCGTACCATTCATCTCCTACTATAATAAGGATTGAGGATAATTTGATACTTTAAATATAAGTAGGCATATTATCTTTAAATATAAGTAGGCATATTATACTTATCTTTTTCTTATTTTGTGCTTTCCTTTCTTGTGTCCTTGTTATTGTTTGCTTGAATTTCTAATAGTATTTGTTGCATGTCATTGAAGGCCTATGTTCTCCAAGAGCAAGGAAACCTTCTGGAGCTGGTGGATCCAAGTCTTGGTTCAAAGTACTCCTCAGAAGAGGCCATGAGAATGCTGCAGTTGGCACTCTTGTGCACCAATCCTTCTCCCACTCTTAGACCATCTATGTCATCAGTAGTGAGCATGCTTGAGGGAAAAACTCCAATTCAAGCACCAATAATTAAACGCGGTGACTGTGCAGAAGATGTAAGATTTAAAGCCTTTGAGATGCTATCACAAGACAGTCAAACTCATGTCTCTTCTGCATTTTCACAAGATAGTATAGAGCAAAGAAGCAAAGATGGTGGGACCATGGCTTGACTCCTCCATATGACTTCCAAGTAGAATTGATTATGCTTCAACCGATCAACTTTTTACATATTCGAATAATGTGTGATTTACAAGTAGGGGAAGTTAACTCATTAAATTTAAATTCATTTTGTATTAAAGGATGTAAACAGTAACCAGTCTGGGTGATAGAATACATACAAAAATGTGAAGTCAAACATCAGGTTTCAAAATGTACAGAAGATTTTTCAGGGTTGCTTGCTATAAGTACGGTGGTTTAAAGGCGATTAATGGGGGTTTCGACCAAAAGGGTAATAAATGGGAGTACTTTTTGAATTAATCCCCAAATGAGGATAAGTTGTAAATATTGTATGATTTTTGAGTATGAAATAATAAAAAAGTTCATGATTTCGATTTTTTTTTCTATAGTGAAGTTGTAAGAAATCCAATGACTTTAGTTTTTTAAAATTATTTACATAAATTTGTAATTTTTTCAGGACTTTAAAGTTGTGATTATTTTTTATTTTAAATTAATTTTGAACAACTGTTGTTTTAAGTATAAATTTAAATTTTATTGTTTAATTTTTTTAAAATTAAAAATAATTATAATTAATATTTTTTTATAACTTACAAGTCATTCAATAAGGAATTTTATAATTAATATGTTTAATCTAATTATTTTTATTTTTATTCTTAACCATTAATTATTATTTTAATTTATGTTTTCTTAACCAATAATAATTAGATAAAACGACACTTATCATACACTATGCTATGGCAGAAAAATAGCATAAACATAATAATATAAAATATAAAATATAAAATTATAAAAGAAAGACAAAAACATTCATTGTTTATGTAAATACATATTTTATATTAATTGAAAAATACATTAAAAATGAGTATGTTAAAAGAAAAAGAGATAGGAGAAAGATTAACTTATATCATAAAATTATCGCGCACAACGATATAATAGATTCAAAGTCATAAATTAAAAAAAAAAAAAAGTTTAAGTATAACTATTATTTGACCGACTTTGTCGTAAGTTTAAAAAAAATAATTATATTTATTTTTAACTTAAAATAATTAAACAATGAAATATAAAATTATATTAAAACAATTTTAAAGAAGTAAATTATAAAAAATTAGTTTAATTATAATTATTATATGAACGATTTTAAATTTGTAAGTTATAAAAAATATTAATTATAATTTTTTAAAATTTTAAAAGAATTAAAAAATAAAATTTAAAATTATAATTAAATTGATTCTAAAGTTTTCAAAAAAAAAATTTAAAAATTAATCACAACTTTAAAGTTGTGAAAATTTTACAATTTTATATAAATAATTAAAAAAAATTTAAGTTGTTGGATTTTTTATGACTTCACTATAAAAAACAAATCAAAGTCGTAATTTTTTTTATAATTTCATATAAAAAATTGTGAAAATTTTAACCACTTATTCCTATCTAAATATTAATTAAAAAATACCTCATCTGAAATATTTCAAATAGAATTACTTCCTATCGGTCGAAATCCCGCAATTAATGTGTTAATCTTACGAATACGACATTCAACTTAAGTTTCAAAGTGCCAACAACATTGATTTCTGATGCATACCTCCATGATGTCAGAAAGGAAGGTTTAATTTGCATGATACAAAACCATCAAATGTTTTTGGGTGAATATTATTGTTTATCAGACTTCCATGAATTGTTAGGCTTGGAGATAGGATCACAACCTTAAAATTTAACATCGAAATAGAACAAATAATAAATGAAGAAAAAGTTTATGTCAAACTGAAAACAGTTATTGCCTTAAAGTATGAATTCGTCGAGATTTTCATACGGATGTAAATTTATTTTCATGCGCTTTGTGAATAACATTCCAGCTTCAAAATTAAATTTTGAAAGACGAGTTCTGTCAAAGCACTAAAGTTTAAAGTTATGTTTTAGTGGTTTATTGGTCATAAGTTCAAATTCAAAAATAGCCTCGACAAATAATAGTTAAATAAACCCACATGTTAATCTTCAAGCTTTATTCAGGTGACGATTGACGGGTTCTTATTTAATATCTGATTTAGAATCTATGAGCACGGCCAGACCGACGAAGATCAAGGGATCTTACACCAAAAAATTTCTCTGCTTATATTCACTGGAACAAAAAATTTCAATGGTTCCTCCCAACAATAAAGACATTTTCAGTCAAATAAAACTTACATGACAGACAATTGAAATTATTTTTGTTAAAATCATAAAGATGATTCTAAAAATAATTAAATTAAACAGGGGTAATACGCTCTATCCCAACATCATGTATCTCATACTCATCTCAAACAAATATCTTGTCAACTTAAATAATATTTTACACTTCCAAATTATCTTGCCATAAAATAAGTCAAAATCAGCTATAAATGCAAGACTTTGGTACAATTAATCAGATTTGATAGCAATAGCATAATTAATCGGAAAAATAAATACAGCAGCCAAACCTAACCAAAGAGAAATCAAAATCAAAATCCAGTGAGAAGCATAAGCATCTCAAATTCTCAATTGATTCAACCAGAATTTTTCTTTTGGGTGGCAGGGTGGCCAACCTAGGCAAAGAGAGATTGATTATAGTAAGTGAAATTACAAAGCAAGAATGTTTTACACATGCATATATGTAATTATAAATTAATGGCTTAATTTTATCATGTAACAAACATTTAATAGACATATCTATACACTTCATATATAGATGTAGACTACCTAGTTAAGCTCTACAAATGCATATTTTAGAATCACCTCTAATTTGGCATCAAAACATAAAACTACTATGTATTCTTCTTTCTCATCCAATGGAAGAGATTTTAGAATTGCTAATTATTGAGATTTTCTGTCAACCAATCAATGGTTTTGTGTCGAAGTCTATTTTCAAGATAAGACACATTCTTCAATTCATTCTAAAACTTTCAATGACAATATCACTTCATTCATTGAGGCAACTATCCCTTCCTTCTCTCTACTCATACTTGTGCAAGTATTTTAGAACTTGACTCTTCTAAGTCAATACTCCCATTATGAACTCTTTCCCCTTCATTTGCTTCCTTGCTCATAAAAGCATCTTCATCTAACGAATTTTTTGCTCCAATTCCAGTGATTTTATCCTTGACACGTGAGTCTACAATATCATTCCAATGAAGAATGACATTGAATCAGAATCGTCTAGCTTTATCATCTGACTTGAAAACAAAAGAAAACATGTTATTAATAATAATAAATAGTTTAATTAAATAATAATTAACATTAAAAAGATTATTACCTCACCATGTTTATTCCATACATTTTCATTTTCAACATTAATCATGTATTTTGTATTATCCCAATCAAATCCACTTTTATTAAGAATATCACTAACAATTCCATATCCTTATCTTCAAAGTTTAAAGTGATTCTTAACATTATCTCTTATGATCTCTTATGAGTTAAACTTCAAAACGTTTGAAAAAAAAACTAAAAACACTTAATTTTTTATTTTTTATTTTTTATGTTATTTTTATTTTTATTTTTATTATTCTGTTGCATAAATTAAATATTACAAGTTTGGGTTCCTAAGTTGAAGTGTTCACCCCATTAAAATTAAAGTAAGCTCCTCTTGCTCAACATTTTTTTCCACCCTTTTAATACCAACAATAAGTCCATTTTAGAGCAAAAACTAATTGGATGCTTCCATTAATCGTTCCCTGTACCAAAATTGTCGCAAGCCTCCTCCTTTCCCTACTCCACGGTGATCACGTTCCTCCTATTTTATAAAACCTGTTGAAACAAAATTAAAAATTTTCAATCTCTCTCTCACTTGGCGTTGCTTCTTGTTTTCTATGTTTATTCATACATTTATTTTTTGAAATCTTCACTCAATTACTCTCTCTTTGCCTCTCACTTCTCACTCACTCATTCCACTTTGCACGCTTAACCTTCACCACCGCACTGTGAAATAAAACTTCATCAATACTGATTTATTGTAGGAACATTACTGAAATTGGAATATACACAAGAAAGATGTAAATTTCTAAATTATACCGTTTTACATAAAAACGACAACAGAAGAATTCAAATTCAAGATAAACTATCCCAGTTTGACCTTAAGCACAAAAAATTAGATTGCCTTATCCAGTAATTTCTTACTAACCCAAATACTAACTTTCCACTAATTCATTTAATTAATTAACAATTTAATCTTCATCTAATTATCTCATTTTGCTTATAACTATTTGTTTTCACACATATAATAATTCTTAACTATATTTTTTAACCAGCCTTTTTATATTTAAGACTTTTAAATTCTATTTTGATTTACACACAACTCTTCGTTTATTTAATTTTTAATATTATATATATATATATAATTGAAAATAATATACACACATATATATATATATATATATATATATATATTTATATATATATATATGTTAAAATTTTCTAAACTAGGAGAAATTTAAAAAGTAGTCTTTTAAGAATTATAAGAGAGAAAAATTATTAAACAAACAAGTTTAATACTACTATCAATGAAAAATTGGATTAATCTTTGATTTCCAGCCAAATAATATCCCAGATTCACTAATTATAAATAAACAAATAATCATTTTTAATATAATTTTAAAGTATTTATTTTAAAAATTAATCAATTTTTTTTATAAATAATTGTATAAAAAATGTATGTATTATTTATTTAAAAAATTATATAAGTTGATGTTATAAAAAAAACATGGGTAAGTATAATTGAAAAAAGTATGGATAAAAACTTATTTTAACAATTATAAATCCAAAACTTATTAGAATTTGTGTTGCAATGCAAATTCAATGAATAAAACATAATTTTGATTTATTAAGTCTTATTTTTGCCTCAAACTTAATTTTCCGATCGATTTCCAAACATTCCATGGTTAATATTACTAGATGTGTAGGATAATATTAGAAGTGCCTCAAAACATTATTTCAAGCTTTCCACAATCTCCTCGGGACTTACTTTCAAAGGAATACATAAATTCATAAGCTCTTTGCTAAGCTTGAAATAAAGTTTTGAAACAAGGTTTGAATAAAATCCAAACTAGTCAGTTTGAACGAAAAAAAAAAAGACACTCTAAATTGTGAGTGTACTTTCATTGTACCCAAAGAATGTTTAAACAAACATCAGTTACCATTCTAAAGAATGAATACAATCACCATTTTCGTACCCTCCCCTTACAGAGGCGACTACAGAATCAAATTCATTTTGTAAAGGATATAAACAGTAACCAGTCAGGGTGATAACATAAATACAAAATTGTGAAGTTAAACATCAGGTTTCAAAGTTTATAAAAGATATTTCATAGTTGCTTGCTATATGTATGGTGGATTAAAGGAGTTTCATGTGCTAATCTTACTAATATGACATTCAATTTCAGTTTCAAAGTGCCAACAGCATTGATTTCTGAGGCATACCTCCATGATGACAGCAAGGAAAGTTTAATTTATGTCATACAAAACCATCAAATGTTTTTGGGTGAATATTGTTTATTATTAGACGGATGAATTATAAGCTTGGAGTTGGAGATAGGATCACAGCCTTTAAATTTGACATCGAACTTCAACAAAAAAATAAATGAAGAAAAAGTTTATGTTCAACATAAAACAGTTGAGAACAAACCATAACACAGCGGTAAAATTGTGTCTTAATGACTTGTTAATCATGAATTTAAATTTGAAAATAGTATCTTTGTATATGTAAGGGTAAAACTTCTTATAATATCTCTCCCCTTACCCATATAGGATAAAACCTCCAGTAATGGGATAAGTAATTTTTTTAAACAGAAATCAGTTATTACCTTAAAATATGAATAACTAAGAGATTTTTCCAAGGATCTAAATAATCATGTAGAAAGTAGCCAAAAGAATATACTTTATTTCATGATAGATATGGTGTTGCTGAATCAGATGAAGATTGCAAAATTTTGATATACCTTGCATTAGATTTAAGAAGCAAAAGAATCATCTTACCACTTTCAAAATACAGTCTAGAACTCAAATACGGCGTGCGAAGAACCTTTAGAAATATGAAGACACAAGGACTGTACCAGCTTCGTGCAAGAAATAATTTGTAGATACAAAGATGAAGTAATTATCACTAATCAAGAGAAGTTTGCCCAAATTATAAATCCAAAATGCAAGGCATAATGATGATAAAGTTCATGGCATTATACTCTCTTCTCATGTTTTATATTTTTTTCCCATAAAAGTATCGTCTTTTTGAAATTTAACATTCTAAGAATAAAAGTGTTAAAATTTTAATACACGCTAAGAAATAATTTCTAAAATGTGTTGACACATCCTGAAAACTGAGTTTTCAAATGCCTGCATTTAGCAAAGGAATGTGAATCCCAAAGACAAACAAAAATGCAATGGGAAAAGAACCAAAAAAACAAGATATGCCTGTCTCAGAATTTGCAAACAAAATCAGGAACCAAAAAGAGAATAGGAACTTTCTAGGAAATCATGTGTGGTTGAGAGTTGAGAGGGATCAATCGTGTAGAAACTTTCTAAGAAAACGTTTTGATTTATATACAGGCTTCTAGAAATTGAATTTCGTAAACTTTTTACAATTTAAACATTTCTATAAATTAGTTTTTGGTTTAACACATTCTAGAAAATAATTTTTGATATATCTTAAATACCTTTTGAAAACAAATTTCCGAAACATCTATCAATTTTTTAGGAAAAAAACTAAAACATTAAGTGCATAAATAAAAAAAAGCTGCAAAATAAAAAAAAAAGTATATAAAAACGCAACTCTTCTCCGTGCTTTGGCAGGTTAATCATTCAACTTTATTTCTTAAAATTCATTTGAACTTATTTTGGTCTTCTGTGATTATAAGTTTTTTTTCACATTTTCCAAAAACAAAATCTAGAAATGTTTTCCCAGAATAAATGTCACCAAGCCAATGATGCCTATGATCCTAATGACAGATAATAGTCAAATAAATCCACAGGTTAATCTTCAAGCTTCTTTCAGGTGATATTTGACTGTAATGTTCTAATGTCTTATTTAGAAGCTATGACTATGAGCACGGCAAGGCAGACCAAAATCAAGGGACCTTACCACCAAAATTCATGTCTAAATTTCTCATTTCATGGAAAAATTGCTTGAGAAGTTGAAGTTCTCTTACAAAGGAAAGATCCTCCCCAATTAATAACACTATTAGAATATTGAATATTTATACTAATCTACGAAATATAAAAACTAGACTTAAATAACAAGTACTCTGAACTCAATTTGAATCTAACTTTTTCAAATTACGCCTTCAAAATAAATAGAAATTCAATAATAAGTACACCAGGCTCCAAAATGATTTGGGCTGTACCATAGAAAATGACAACTAAAACTAATACACTACCAGAATAGGATTTTCTATTCACATAAAAAGAGACTAAGCTTTGTTGTTAGGAGTTTTTTTTTTTTTTTTTTTTTTAAATTTCCTACAAGTACAGTCAAGGAACCAAACCTATGTACACTTCATGCAAAATATTATAAAACTGATCAGACCAAACACTAGAATGCTATCAAAACTCAATGCCACTATTTATCTGAACGGAGAAGGAAGGGCGCCCAACGGTGGAGAGAGGAACATCAACTCTTAGAACCAGACCCGAGTTCCCCACATTTCCATTCCACTTTGATCTTCCAATCTGTAAAAAAGACAAACCATTTAGATTATGATACATAAGCACTCTCCTTTCACAATGAACTTTGGAATTAATAGTCAACGATTAGTGCTGATAAAAGTCTACAATGGTAATAAAGCATGAAATAATTAATATAGATAAATATTAGTGATCCTATTGAGATTTCCAGCTGGTGTAGTAACTAAAAAAGAAGAACTTAAAAAGGTTAATGTATGCCAATTTTATATACCTACTAGTCTACTACTACATATTAGACATTTAGACTCACGTTGGATGCCTTTTTACTTCCTTTTTTTTCCTTGTTATCAGCTGAATAGTATGTTAAAAAATTATAGAAATCACTTCCTACTTTTGTTACTCATAAAAAGATAGCAATTACTGAATATATATGTTAACATTTATCAGATAGTCACAATACCATTCTAATCATATATCTATGCCCTCAGGCCTATTTTGAATTTAAAGTCAGCTATTTTCTAAAAAATACACCAACATAAACTAAATAGTATTTCATATCTCATTTCCAATATTTTCAGCCAAATAAAAACCCAAGAAAAATTATAACTGGATTATAACAAATTCCATTGTTATTGTTAGTATGTACTTGAACAAAATAGTAGGTGTGCACATGTCTATGTATCTGTGTTGACATGTATACATTCAGGGTTTATTAGATATTTTCCCCCTTTTTGGTAAATCATGCCATGTCCTGCTCTGGATCCATTGGGTGTGATACTAATATGCGATTAAACGTCACCTTGGCCCTAACCACAAGGTAATTCCACTGGGTTTCAAATCCTACAGGGCTCAGTTAGCCAACTAAGCAACACCTTGTGATTAGTGAACTGATATTTCCCCAATCAACTGATAACAGTCATTTTATAATTAATGAACAACATTAAGAATTATAACACAGCAGACTCCTCATGCTATCATAAACATGTTTTTGCAACATTAGAAAACATCCAAAATAAGTCTTGCATAATTCAAGAACAAGTTATGCTTATTCAGAAACAACTTACAGATACTGAAGCAAAGGCAGAAGGATATGTCATGAAAGCGCATCCACAAATTAGATTAAGTTTCTCTTTAACTGAATGAATGAGTTCTGTCCGCAGCCCTGGATTGCTTCCACCAACAGTAGGACACACACTAACCACATATAGAATATCAAAACAGATCAGGGTGCATGAATGAAATTGAAAATACAAGTTAACGAGAAAATTGGAGACAATAATGAAGTACACCAAAAGATTAGTTACATTTGTACTATAGATGCATTGGATATATTAGACAATTAATTAGACTGGCATAATTTGCAGGCCCAATAGCTTTTTTCTGAAAAGCTCAAGCCGTCTCAGTAAGATTTTGATCAAAAGCTATTTAAACAAAAATAAACTAATCCAAAACACTATTATGTTTCCGGAATAAAACAACAATAGTCTAATCCCATCAAGTAAAATCAGCTAGATCGGTCACACAACATCATTGGCCCCAATTAAAAACCAAATTCTCAAGGAATAATTCACTATAAAATCCCTTTAATTATTTCTGTCCATGTCCTTCTTGGTCTCCCTCTACCCCTTTACACAGGGCTGAAAATTGATCAATTATGTTATTAGAATATTTGAAACAAATAGTTTTCCAAGCAGAGGCAAAACAAATACAACAAAAACACAGTTCAGAAAACTAGAAGTTACATTACACATCCAAATTTCTCAATTGTGAAGTACATCTTAAATTAAAGAATAGAGTATGGCAGGTCAAATAGTCCAATGCTTCTTAACCAGGATTAAGATCAAGAAAACACAGCTTCAAAAGCTTCTTTTTTCTCATGAATGAAACCATCAAACTACACTACATTTTATTTATTTAGAGAGTGAACTATGCTTTCAAACTTTAGTGTACTACTCGAACACAATGTTTGAATTTTTAAGCATAAAAATTCATCCATACTTTAGAGTATACAATTTTATCTAGACTGGAGAAGTTCATTCTAAATTCAAAGCAGGTAGACAAGCAAGCAATCATCACATATAGACAACATCAACTAAGTGAAGCAGCACAAATATTTTTCTCCAGGATAACGTTATGAAAGTGTTTTAGCAACCCCAATAATAATCACAGCACCACCGTTCATTTCCCCTGCCACTATGTAACATCTTACCTAAATTGAACGGATGGCCTCACCATGAGACCAGATCGCTTCCAGGCCAAGGCTTGAGCAAGACCCAAAGAAAATGATTTGTCAGGCCATTGTACCATTGGTGTGATTCTTGTTCCCCACTTATTCTAAAAAAGTAGAAGAGTAACCGATATTAGTTCCAGTGCACAAGGAAAACTATTCAAGCTAACATATTGTGAACTTCAAACATCATTTCATCAAAGCCTTCAATAACTTGGATTCTAACCTTGCATGAAAAGCTGAATCTCATTTCCCCAGGATATTGACCCTGAGCTTGAAGAAGACCTCCACAAACAGGAAGGAAAGCACTGGTACTTAGACCCTCTCCAGATACATAGGTTAGTTGCCCATTAGGGAATTGAAGATCCACAAATGACTGCATGCAGAAAGAGGGTAAAAAATGATGATAGGAAATTTACTTTAGGGTGATTATTATAAAAATCATCATGGCACTGTATAAAAAATTAAAATTAGAACAAATGTTTTTAGAGGCATCATAACAACATAGTGCGTGTTTAGAAAAAATTAGAAAACGTGGATCATATTGTCTCTCCACATCCAGTACACAAAATACGCAGAAGCTAAGAAGAGTAGCTTCTGTTTTTCACATCCATTATGCGCATCTGTTGTGCAGGATGCTGATCCAAACATACAGATAATATATCAACTTACACAAGCTAGGGGATTCAGGCAAAGCATGGACATTAACAGCCACCTTCTGTGTTTTGACCACACTGCTGGACAAAGAGAATGCATTCCATTCTGACAAAAAAAAAATTATCACGTAAGCTAATAAAAAGCTAAATTTGGGTAGGGAGCACTACACGGAACATCCACATGCAATATAACTCCGAAGATGGAAACTAAATAAGCAATTCTAAACAATAATTTTACCAAGTATGAAAAAGTAATTTCAACAAGAAAACAAAGGCATACCAACTATACTGTAAATTGCTGCTGCCTAAAAAATACATAAATTATTATAATGTTCAAGATGAATACTTATACTAGCACGGGCATCATTTCAGCATACTTTACCACATAGCTTTGAAAGGAAAGCTGATTAACAGCTCAATGAGGAAATAGTGTACAATGATCAAATGCATATGAAGATGCTTACACAGTTGCTTTCAAGGATAAAACACAAAGTCAATGGACATGCTTTATTCACCTTCCCTATATATTACCAATTTTGTGGCAAAGTCCAATTAGCCAGCTGAACCTCATCTTTACCTTTCTATCATAGCCATACCACAGCAAGTGCTGCTTTGACAAATGAACAGGCAAGAGGAGAGTTGAATCACGGATAAAGAGAAGAGGTCCAAGCTGAACCAGAAAAAGTGATGAATTTTCATTTCCAGACGTAGAACCACCATGTGATGCCTCTACTCTCCACAAATCTCCCCTTGCAACTAAAGAACCTTCCACTTCTTGAGTTCTACTATCATAAGTTGATGTAAAATTTATGATTCCCTGTACATTTAAACATATAACCATTAAATGAAATAGATAGAGGAAGGAATCAACAGAGTGAGGAAACAGAATTTAGCCACAGAAATACAGATTCCAGAGCTTGCACATCTTTTACATATGTTTCAAAATAAATGTTGAAAATAAGAAATCTTTGTAAACAATGAAAATCTTGATAGCTAGTTGGCATATCAAATCATGAAGGAATCAATAATAGTGTCTGCTCCACAAGGTAGATCATTTTTCAAGTAAGAGATTCTAATTCTAACTGACCGTCATGATCAATAGTACTGTTGATATGCTCTTTTGCTAATTTGATCAATGTCATAAACAAATAGTAATTTACTCTGAACTAGTAAGTGCAAGTACTCATAAAATTTACAAGTTTTATGCTGCATATATTTGGGGGAGTCTTGGGCATTGGGAAGAAAATAAATTTCCAGGTACAGATTTTACAAATGATAAAGTAAGAAAGCATTTGTTCAACTCTTCCTCTTTTCTTTCTGTAAAATACGACTTGTGCAACTATACTAAGGCCCCAAGATGCCACTGCACATCACCCATCATGAATGAATCCCAACAAGAAAACTGAAGCAATGAACAGAAAAGAACTCCAATGCAAAAGGTTAACAATCCTCTGTGGTTTCCTCTTATATTAACATTAAGAAAAACATAACAAAGACAAGGACAGCCCTCCTCAAAATAATATTCAACACCACAATCCCACCTTCAAAGGCACAATCTAATCAGGATGGCAAGTTGATCTAAAACAGAATAAAGTTTTAGACATAAAAACTGTTTCTTCTGCACCTGAACACCGAAATTGCACAGTAAACCAGAGAATTACTTCAATAGCTCTTTTACAAAAACTAATAAATCCTCTCTTCCCATTGCACAACAACTGTTTATCTCTCTCCATCAATAAGCATGCATTTGAACAGCAACAGTTATCACTTCCACATCTAACAATCAATAAGCAAATAAACAATAACAAGCCTATAATACTAAACCACAGTACATAAAAAGCAACACCAACACCAACACCAAGAACGTTTACCTGTCGCCTGCCCAGAAGACCAATAGACCCAAGGTTAAACCCTCCACCACCCTCTTCCTCCGCGCTTCCACCACCACCACCACTGCCACTAACACTCTCAGCAAACCCATGATTCTTCAACCTCTCACTAAGCAATCCCAAATCCTCCTGCACAGCAACCACAACCCCTCCTCTCTGCCACCCCTTATCCCCACCCTCCACCCTCACCGAACTCTCCTCGTGCTTGAACGGCACCGGCACCGGCAACGACCGGAAAAACTGCTGAACCAGCCCGTTCAAGCTAGCACCAAAATCTGCCCCGGCCTGTCCGATCCTATTTCCGATGTCAAAAATCGCTGACACGCCATTAATCCCGTACTCCTGGGTCGCCAGAGCGAAATCCCTCCTCCCAAAGTTCTGCGAAGGGAACTCCAGATCGAAGAGCTTCGATGTCGGAGGGTTCGGCCACGCGAATTGCGGGGGGCTCATATGCGTGTGAATCAAACCGCTAAAACCCTGGGCAAGACGGTCAGCTAGGTCCTGCCCATGGCGCTGCACCTCTTCCCATGCCTCAAACGACCTTTCCACAGACATTTTCTTCTTCTTCTTCAACAAAACTCACTAACTTTCCATAAGATCTAGGGTTTCACCTATACTAGCAAATCTAACTAGAAGAAAACGAATCAAAGCTCAAAGCGTCAACGACTGAATCTGAATCTGAGACTTTCTTATCTGAAATAAAACGAGACAAGAACGGATTCTTTTTCAACAAAACTCACAAACTATTCCCAAGGTCTAGGTCTAGGGGTTTGGTTTTTACTTGCAAATCACATTAAAAAAAAAAAAGGAATCAAAAGCGTCAATGACTGAATCTGAATAGTTAACTAATCTAACGATTTTTCATCTAAAATAAAACAAATCAAAACTAAAAAAACTGATTCTCATTAAAATTGAGGTCAAGAATTTAAAAATCAACGAATCAAAGCTATAAGAATGGAATATGGAAAGGAGGGTGATGAATTGGAATATTATGGAAGCTGCTTTGATGTGCTGTGCTGAGAAGTGTAGTTGAAGGAAATGAGAAATGAAAATGGAAATGAGAAAAGAAAAAGGGGTACGCGGTGTGCGCGATGCGCACCTGGTTTGGTTTAGCGACACGTTGCGTAGGATTTGGCCTTTGTGTTGTGGATGAGGAGGACCAAGATTTTAGTTGAATGGAAAAAAAATTTGAAGTGATGAAAGTGATAAATGATTACGATGATTGAATGGGGAATGAATGGGTCGCCTGAAAAATTAAAACACAAAAAATGGCACTGCCAATCAGCCAATCAGAACACGTGAATTCTCGACACATTACGTTTGGCCACACCACAAAACCAAAGTGAATCTCTTGATTTCAGAGATTTTGTTAGAACGAGAAAAAAAAGATTTAAATATGTTTTAGATTATGTAAATTTGTGTTATTTTAATTTGATTTTTATAAATAAAAAATTGTTTTTTTATAGTTTTTCTTGTAAATTTGTATTTTTTCTATTTTTGATCAAGATAAATTTATGAGATTTGAAATGAAAAAAATATTAAAGGAAGTAAAATTAAAAAAAAACACAAGTTTACTAGGATTAAAAAAATAGACCAAATTTGAAAAAACATGAATTTATAGAAATTAAAAACAAATAAAAAATTATAGAGATAAAAAAACTGCAACTTTATATAGACTAATAACATATTTAAGTCATTATTTTAAATAATTTGAGTGAGAATTGGGGAGGATATTTTAATTTGCTTGTCATTAATAATTCAATTTATTATACACTTTTAGTATATTTTTGGATAATACTAAACACTTGTTTTCACAAATGGAGCTGCAAAAGGGAAACGAGGAACAGCAGGATGTGGTGAACTGTTAAGATGACACAGGTAAATGGCTGTGGGTTCACGAAATTCTTTGGGTAGCTACTGCATATGTACCAGAGCTGTGGGGAGCATATGAAGGGTTTCTTTTAGCATAATTGCATGGAGTTCGAAAGCTGGAACTGGAACTACATGTGGATTCAGAGGAGTTATAAGATTGATTTATAATTAAAAGAAAATGGAAGGAAAAAAGATGATGAGTTCAAATTTTTCAGATTAAACACTAATAACTAACATGTATGAATAAAAAAATAACATGAATTTAGAAGCGGATGTGCGAAGCATAAGAGATAACAAGAGTAATAATGCAACGGGGAGGACGTGGGTTATGGATTTATGATCAACCTCCTATTCAGTTAAACCAGTTGTTGATGATGATATTTTGAGAGTTCTTACTTCTCGTTAATTTCCTTGTAATCTTTGTTTTCTTGGGCCTAGGATCCTTTGTCAACCAAAATAAATAAATGACACTTGTAATCTAAAAAATTTTTTTTTTTAATTTATAAATTTCATGTTAACTTAGTCCTTATAATTAAGGTGAGAATTAAAAATTAATATTGTTATTAATATTTATAGAATCCCAAAAACCAACATGTATATAATATATAGATCGAGAATGTTAACTAATCTAAAGGAAAAGTTATTGTTTTTCATTAAAAAAAGAGTAATATTTAACCAATCTAAATCTAAATAATAGAAAAGGTAACGTCTTTCTCTTATTATCTTTTACTTATTTCCTTCCCCTAAATTTCCTAAAATAAATGGCACTTGGAGACAAAGATATAGAGAAGAAAGAAATCTAATAAGAAGAGGAATGCTAGTTGAGATATTTGAAAGCAGAGAAAAAAGGAATGTTAATGAAACGATATACAATCATACAGAGAAGGACAACATGATAAAAACGAGATTTGTCGAACTCTCGAGATATTTTCAGTAATGTGGGCTGGCCATTTCAACTTTTATTTTATAATTTTGTTTTGTTCTGAATTTGTTTTGTGCAACTTTTCCTTATTGATCTACCAGGCAGTCCTACCAATTACCATAAGCATCTTATATTTTATTAGATATAGCTTTGTATTTTGCAACGCTTAGTTTGTTTGATAGAAAAAGAAAAGAGGGAAGGAAAGGATCAAAGTATGTTGTTGGTGTCCTTCATATCATCATTATTTGGTTTTATGAAGAAGTAATGTTTGAATTGGAAACAAATGAGGTAATAAATGTTTCATCATGATTATGAATTACCATAATTTATAGATAGAATGAATCTTAAAAATAATGAGATACTTTAAATTATTTAATCAAGTTATTGTTTGATACTTTTACACATAATTGTTAAAATTGGATCGGATCGACTAATCGGATAGATTGAATCGAAAATCGATAACATAATCGATTCAATTCTGCTATTAAACCAAACATATAGTTGATTCGATCAAAACCGATCAGTCGGATCAATTGGATCGAAACAGGTAACATAACCAGTCCAACCTAATCGAGTTTTTTTTTGGATTTTTTTTAAAATTTTAGATTATTATCAATAGTTGTTTTAAATTTTAAAGTATGAATGAATTTTTCTTACTTAAATAATATTAGTTATATATTTATATATAATACATACATATATAATTTTAAATTTTTAATATATACTAAGTCAAACTGATTCAATTATTAACCCTCCGATTAAACCAATGATCCATTACTTCGACCGAATCAACCGAACCTGTTTTAATAACTTTGCTTTCACATATGTTTTCATTAAATTGAAGTAAAATACCAATGCAACAACCCCAAACACAAATACCAATCTTTCAATTTTAAGCCAAGGCAGGGGAATTGAAGTAAAATACCAATGTCAACAACCCCAAACACAAAGACCAATCTTTCAATTTTAAGCCAAGGCAAGGGAAAGAAGAGAAAATAAGAGAGACTACTCAAAACTTCAAAAAAATCTTAATTTCTTTTATCTCTATAAGATAACAAAAAGTCAATTAAATAGAGACGATCCTTCATTCAACTGCAAAACCACTAGTATAGTACATATGCTCTTGACCACATTCTAAAATGGCCGTTGAAATCCTCCTAAACTAAATAGAGAATGCAGAAAAGCTGATTCACTAAGTAGAGGGATACTCACAAATGTGCCCAGAAGTGCACACCTTATGCACCTTATAATTACAAAAATATATGCCAACGCCACACCAGCCCAGTAATACATCCCCAATGTTCCCTTGAAGTGTATAAGTGGCACGAAATTGCTTGAAATCCACACTATCTGCAGAGCAAGTTCCAGGAGCATTCCCATCATTACATGGAATCTGAGGATAAGGGGCAAGTCCTTGTTTTTTACCACCCATACAATAGCCACATAGCAATATAACATAGGGAACCAGTTTGGTAATCGGTTGACGGCTCCTGGGATATAAAAAACCAAATTCTGAAACAATGGAAATTTTTCAAGGATAGGTTCTAGATAAATCCCAGCTGCAGATATCTGCAATGCTAACAGATAGGGAACACAGGATAAAGTCCTCCACCACCATTCTGGCTTCTCAGCATTTGATGGGATTCGGAAACCAGACGAATGATATATAAATGCTTGTCGGATCATAGTATTGCATTTTCGAGACACAGGAAGTTTGAGTGAGAGGCGAGCTTCTTTATCAGCAAATAGTGGAGATGAAACAGCATTCAGTTGGATAGCTGATTTTCCTGATATAAAGGATTTGGGGATTAAACAACTAGAAACAATTTTTAAGCACTTGAACTAAACAATACACGCAATTTGAAAAAGATATTGCATTTTGATGACATGGTGAATAAAATGTCTTAGCATTGAAATAAACAAAATGCTGTGAGGAGATTATTGCCAAAATCAGCACACAAGTTTCAAATGTCACCTCTCATTTCCATATTCAAATGGCAAATATTTTTTACAGAGGTCTATTGTTTTATTAAAAATCAAATTAATGGAGCTATTTAAATATTAAAATTACATAGAAGATGCTTAAAAAAAGGGTTGGGGAGCAAGATGCTAACTGACCAAGAGAATTGCCTGCAAAAGCTGTGATGGCATGATTCTTTTTCCTGTTGATTACAGTACATCTTTCTGGAATCAAATCTTTATTCCTAGTTTAGAACCAAATACAAAGAAAATGTTAGTTCCAAATGCAA
Organism: Glycine latifolia; assembly: GCA_013407115.1. NCBI lineage: Eukaryota > Viridiplantae > Streptophyta > Magnoliopsida > Fabales > Fabaceae > Glycine > Glycine latifolia. The sequence goes on along the minus strand of CM023952.1, from coordinate 31,712,412 downwards.
ATAGAGGAAAAACAAGGGAGACCATGATATAACAACACCAACTCATCAGTTTTGAAGCATGTGACATGCCATAGTTACTACAAAAAGCTTAACAATGTTCCCTGATTTTCAAATTCGTCATTATTATAAGCTCCTTTATAAGCTATAACAGGGATTAAGCTAAAGAGTGCACTCTGAAATTCAAAATTTATTCTAAATTAGCATAACACCTACCAAATCAAATCCTCCTCCCTTTAAAACTCAACCGGCAGATACTAGAACCATCTTTTTTTTCAAATTAAAAAGTACGAACAATGACATGTGAGATAATGCCTCCAAGCTTATGCTCTACCCAAATGGCTAAGGGGACCTCAACAATCACGGGCAGCGAGAAACCATCACCACAACTCAACAATTAATAACCAGGATTTCCAAATTTAATGCTACAAATCACAAGAAGCATAAAAAAAGAAGATTGATCAATTGCCAAATTAATTCAATTGATTGTCTATCAAATGAAAAAGTCGTTGGCAAAATGCTCACTTTACCAAGAAAACATATTTCATCAAACTAATGCCATTTAAGTGATCTTAAACCATAGAATTACAAACTTGGGCCCCTCACAATAAAAGTTATACAGAAGATGGAAAACATGACAAGGATAGGATCCCCTTGTTTGAATTCATTGTGGGTGTAATATAAGTCAAGGGGCCTTATCAGATGATATGAGATAATAAATATACTACTACTACAACAACAACAACAATAAATACACAACGGCGTATCTATCAGATGAGAGGAAAAATAAAAGTGATGAATTGTAAGTGGTGGGATACAACAATACCTTCTGAAACAGAGAGAAGGGGAAGTGGGAGGAACGCGGAGAAAAGAGTGGGTTGCTGCCAATTGAGGTGCCATTTTCTCTCTTCTTTGCCACAGGGTCACTATCACCGGAAAGAGAACAATGTTAATGATGTAGGCTTGAAGCATGAAAAAATAAATAAATAACAACAACAATAAAACTAAAGTGTTCATCAGAGCTATATTTCTCAATCTAATACGCGAGTTATATTTTAGACACCAAATTCATTTTAGGCACTTCTCACAAGTTCAACGTGACCATACCCCGAAGAACAAGCAAGACGCAGATTCAATGGATTTTGAATCAAACCACACATCCGTCAACGACGGTTCAATTTCAATCCCTTTCTCAACTATTTCATAGAACTCCTTGCATGCGTAGGAAATTCAAGAACAAATAGATAACTTAAAATTGTAGGCATTTGATGTTTAAATTCAAGAGCATTCCAGATCAATTGGAAATTATCATATTTTCTTCAAAGTTTGAAGATTCACACACCGTCGTGACGCTCTGGAGAAAACAATAACACAAATTCAAACCGATCAATTTGAAAGGAACATAGCCTACAATTAGGAATTTCCGTCAAACTTACAAAATAATATTTTAATTGTTAATTATTATTACAAAAAAGAAGTCGTTAATGTTAGGGCAAAATGAGAAAAACAGGGTTGCGCAAGGAAGACGGAAAACCCGTAAAAGGCTAAACGAGAAACAAAACTTACCGGAGGCAGAGGAGAGAGAAAACAGCAACAAATACACACTTAGTATTTGAAGAGACGCGAGGGAAGGAAAACACACACGTAGTATTTGAAGGAAGAGTAAAGGGAGACTAGAGACGTTGGAAGAGAATGAATGAAATGATAGGTTATCTCACTCAACAGAGCGCGCAGGGCGCACTCATATATATATATTGGCTTCTTTAAACCGCCTTACTGTAGCACAATCCTCCACTTAACTTGCTCTCCACTCCAATGTTAAAATTGTTGCATATTCCGCTCAATAACGATTACTTTTTTTGTTTTTTATCGATAAAATCGAACTCTCTTGAGTTAGACTTTTTCTATAAATAATTATTTTATTAAAATTGTAGTATTTTATTTATCTCTTATTATAATTATCGTCTTAATTATTTTACATAAAAATAATAATACATAAATTTAAGATAATAATAATTTTTACAAAATTATTCTTATAAATATTAATTTATTGTTTCAATTTCTTAATATAAGACTCTTGATTAATTTACTTTTGTAAGAAAGTTGGTTGAATTAGATAGTAGCATTAAATCTCTCATCTCACTCTTAATATAAGGCTTTTGAACAACTTTGGCCAAAGTGGATAGCATTTGGGGAACCAATGAACTTGGAGGAGATATTGGTATTGAGGGTCATATTGATAGTATTGACAGGGGAAGTTTCTACCACTTAGTAGAAGGTAGCATATAAGTGGTATAGCTCTTTCTTCAAGTACTGTAATTGCATATTCAAGATCTAAAATTCGAGACTTTTAATTAAGTTGAAATGATTCTATGCTAGTTGATTCACATGTTTAAGAGTTGTTGGCATTGTTTTGCCACTACTATTGTTAATTCATGTAAAAATTCTCTAGCTAGAAAATTGGGCAAATAATTTTTATCTCCTTTAATGGGAACAATTTGTTTAAACTTTAAAAAGTAAGTGTGAAAAAATGACTTTTAAAATAAGCATTTTTTAAATAAGCAAAAAATTGATTTTTTTTAAGCAAGAATAATTTAAACAAGTAACTAAAAAACAAAAAACATGCTTAGGTTATTTTAAAAAACACTTTTTCTAATAAATAATTTTAAACAAACATATTCAATATGCAGCAAAAGGTCTAACCCAATTGAATAAACAGATACATGAATTATTGTAAATCCTTTAATATCTATCTTCAATTCCTATTAAAAAAAAAACATACTCAATATGCATAATGTCAAAATCAAACCATAAGAGCAAAATTGTCATCTAGCAAAAAATATGTTTATAAACTAAATGTTTTACATCCTTTTGTGAAACAAGGTGGTGCCTTACAATTGATTCTTAAATAATAATAATAATAATTCATCTTTAAATAATGCATAAAACAATGGACACAATTTTTTTTTGAGTGTAGAATATTTTTTTGAGCTATAAATGCCAGAATGGTATCTATTTGTTCTTTGAAAGAATTTTTCGAGACTTGCTTTAAGATTTCTCCCTAACTTATGTCTCAGGCATCAATTTTTTAAATTAAGGAGGTATCAAAATCTAAAATTCTGAAACAAGGAAAATATTTGATAATTTGTTTGGTTTGCATAATTACTTGAGTCATTTCAGCATCCCATGGGAGAGAATTTTTCCTTAATCTTTGTATAAGATTGCACATATTTCAAATCCCTTTTTTTTTATAACAAAAACAGCTGAAATCTGAAAATATAAGTTGTCCCAAACTTGCTCTTATAATTCTCATTAACACACTCACAAAAGTATAAAATTATTAGTTTAATAGACATTAATTGTCAAACATACACAAGTTTAAATTATGAGTTTAATAGACATAATATTCAAATTCATTGTCAAAAAATTTACACTGTAAACTAATATTTAAATATACTTTTAAAGTAATTATTATAAAGATTAATAAAATGATCATACGCAAATACACAATGGTTCATAATTTAGTAACAACGTAAAAAACATTTACATATCAATGCATATACTATATATTCTTACATTATATTATTTACACACCACTAACCTTAAATAAGATGTTATTTTTTTGGATCATGTTGTTAAATTGTAACTATATAATTATTTAAAATATGTGTCAAATCTTTATGAAAATTAATCATAAAAAAACAAACGTTATAAGGTGTCAATCCCTTATAGTATCTCAAATAATTAGTCATTCACCCGATCAGAAGATGCCCTTAAGTCATCCAACCAAAAGATAATCAAATGGTTTTTACATTGATATTTTTCACAAGTATTTATTACATTAATATTTGATATACATGAATAGTGTATTATATAATTTAAAATTAACATTATTTTTTATAAATATAATTTATATAATAGGACTTTCAATCCAATAACAAACTTTTAAGACAAATTTATCCAATAAAAAAATTAAACAGTATAAGAATGAGATGTAATTTACACGGGTATAAATCGATCTCTCCTTGTATATATGTATAGAGAGCCCCTAATGATAAGCCGGCCATAAGCCAATTACAAACTGTATATTATATGTAAATTAGCTTAATCTAGATAATACACATAACTGAAGTTGTGCAGCAGAAATTTTCCATTTGAAGGGAAAGCTCGATTTAGTTATTAGTATTACACTGTAACCTGTAATAGGCCTTTGGCGTTTAGGCCTTCTAAATGGTACATAGATGTTAAAGTTATCAAGAAAAAATTCTACTAGTTCAGTAAACAGGTCATAGTCATACCCAGATGCATATTACTATATTAACAAAAATTAAAGCCTACAAGCATCCATGGAAACTTGTACAAATGTCATCCATATCCAGAGGAATGTGATACCTCATAACTTGTTTGTTAAAACAAGCACAAAAAATAACTCATGTCAATAAAATCGGACCATTCCTTTCCACAAGGGGTTTTTGCCATTGAGTTAGGTTGTAATCTGTGGAGTTCTTTCAGTGGCAAACCAAGCCAATCCATACAATGTATACTGATGTTTCCAATAATAAGGTTTAACAACACGTACAATGATGAAATGAATGGGTTGCAAATCCACTCTACACCTAACTCAACCTGTATATTACTGGAGAACTATAGAATGAAAAGGGAAAATCACCAAAATAAAAAAAATAAAAAAAAGATAAAAAAGAAAACAACTGCTTGCACTCACCACCTCACTTACCTTCTAACATGTCTACTAATCAAAACCAACAAAAGTCAATGTTCTCATAATCACATTCAATTCCTATTTGTGACTTCATCTGCCAAAAAGTAAAAAGATCATGTCAAAAGGGGGAGAAAAATGTTTTCAAGAAAAGAGTTAAATTCTCTACACTAGGCATGACAAGTGTACCCGTTCCCATTGGAACCGCCCCGACTTTGATTAGGAAAAACCGAGTTGATCGGGATCGGAGTCAAGTTTTCCCCAATTGAGAAAGTCGGATTTGTGGATGGGATTGAGTATGCTAATCTCCACCCCTGCCCCACTGCTATTTTGATGCTAAGCACTTGGAATTTCAATCTTGGTAAACAATGTGTCATGATCACTATTTCTTTAAGCTATCCAAAATTAAACGAAATCAAGCAATTTTTGTTGAAATTTCAATTTAGTATGCTGTAATAGATTCAATCCAATTACAAAAAAAAATTGTCCTACTTTCTCCATTTTTTATAAATAAAAAAACAAGATAGGATCAAGAGCGGGGCAAGGATGGATCTAATTTTTGGACCCCAATGGAGATCGTTAACGGGGAGGACTTTGGGAGTCGGGGGCTAGGGGTGGGGAGATTAAACCTGGCCCCACTCAGCCCTGTTGCCATGCCTACTCTACACCAACAATACAAAGGGTTTTTACACTGCCAACTACTAACAAATTATGTCAGGTATGACTTTTAAGATAGATTAAAAAACCATATATGACAATTTCTGATAGGTTAATAATAATAAAACCCTTTACACTATCAGTGCATGTACTATTTACTCTTAAAAAATTCAGTTGATCATGTAATAATGCTGGAGTACCTGGTCTTTGAGTTACCAAGTGTGAGTTCAAGATCATCTGATCCAAATTCCTCATGGATCCTTTCTCCTTCCCAAGGCTTGACAAGCCCCAACATGTTGCTTCCAAATGCAAATTCATCCGAAACAGCTTCAGACATAGGAATGTCAGCATTCTGATCAGAGCCTGGTGGAATAGCAGGAGAGCACGCTCCACTCTGAGCCGGAGTCCACATTCGCGAACCGCTGCAGGCCAAACCATCTTCCTTGAAGGCAAAAGGGTTTGAGGAGACCAAGCTGAATGTTGGTGAGGTTGGACTAACATGAGGAAGCTTGATCCCAGCAAACCATTCAGGGTCAACAACCTGGCGGCCGGGGCTGGGAGGACTAGAAGATGGCAGGAATGAGTAGTGCTGCTGTCTGGTCCACCCCGGCCACGCAGACTGCTCGTCCCACTCAGCATTGATTCGTGGCGTTCTGGCGGTTGGAGAGCTCAGAGGAGGCGTGACAGGAGCACTGATGGAGCCACTGTGGAGGTAGAGGTGGGGAAGCTTGGGAGAGGATGCTGAAGATGAAGCAGTGGAGAGGTTTTTGAGCCATGGAATAAGAGAGTTGCCATCAGGATTGGGAATTTGGGTGTAAGGGGATGAGGATGGGCTTGGGAAGGATGACGAGCCAGGGCTTGGATTGTAGGAAGCACATGGACTTGGATGGTAAGATGAGCAAGGGCTTGCTGCTGATGATCCACCAGTTATGTCCATGCGCTCTAAAGGCTTGCATCCCTAATTGTACAAAAAATATATATATATTTTTTCATTAACTGATCATAATATGTAGCTTGTGGATGTGGGAACCTACCATGTAATATACATGTAGGATTTGCATGATCAAAATCCTTTCAACTACAACAAATAAATGATTAGTAAGACACTCTAATAAACTCCTTCATGTTGGTTCCAGTAAATATGTGGATCCCATTTTTTTGGTAGATTTTATTCCCAAATTAGTGGAACTCAGATGAATTTCAACCAATAAAAAAAGTGTGTTGGAAAGAGAATATTAGAGAGTATGTTACAAACAGTCATTGTGATTATATATTTGTAAAGAAGTAAAAGCACGAGTTATTTAACTCAGTATGTTCTCAGTAGATTGTTGCTATCAAACCTAACCAACATGGCATCACTAGCCAGAGCCTTAGCCCATGCAAACGGAATTGAATGAGCAGCAGAATATATGATGGCACGTTTAACTTATTTCATGCTATTGCAGAAAAGGAGAAAGTCTCAAACTAATGCACCAAATGAGTGATGAGATGATGAATTTGTGTAGTTATTTGACTGATTTATTATTGTTCTGCAATGAAATTCGGTTTTCATGCTAACAAATATCAGACAGTGTGGTTAGTTTACTGCAAAAAATCTTACACTTTCTTGCATTGCATTTACTACCAAGCCTATAATTAAGAAACAAATGCCTCTGGTTTCCTTCTTGTTCAAGGCACAGCGAACAAAGGATGAATGATGTGATAGAGAGAAAAAATAATTTAAAAAGTGTTCTAGGAAATAATTTTCATTTTAGGTTGGAACTGCTTTACTACTGATAAATAATTAGATTCAAATGGACTCAAACAGTCAGAGGTAAGAAATAGATTTAACTCCGGTAAAACCAAAATTCATGTAAAAAAAAAAGTATCCGAACTTTGTTACTCATAAGTTTTCTAAAGGCCCATGTCACCACATAAAATTTACAGTGAAGAAACTTTCAGTATGTTAATTACAGATAAAAACTAAGATGAACTCTAATGCATTTTTTATGTTAGTTTTTAAAATTAAGCAAGTTGAAAATACTATTAAGAGAATGAATTCTTATAAAAATTGATTACATAAACAATTACAACAAAAGTTGCTTAGACCATTAAAAAAACAATTTTCAAAATCAAAATGAGTTTTTGTGTGGTTGGAAAGATAAAATGAAATCCACTAAAATTTTGTTAACAGTTCAAATCAAACTGAGTTCTAGTATATTTAAAGGGATTTTTCTAACCTATGCAAATGCAACTTTGCACATGGTAAGCCTTATTAATAACTCACTTTCATTCAACTTAATTAGGTATAATTTATTGGGAAAAAAAAACAATTGTCTCTCTCCTATTTATGTTGTGGACTCATTACAATGTAATCTCTTTCTTCTCATTAAAATAAGTCAAATGTTAATCAATGTACTAAGGATATATTGTTTAAGAAACTTAAAATATAAATCTTTTTTTATTGAGACAGAAATTTATGTTGTTTATGATCTTTATTATATTATTCTATGATTTACACAATAAATATTTTATTTTTTAATTTCTTAACCAATATCCTAAGAACACTTATTAAAACCCTTAAAATAATACTAATACTATAATTAACAGTTTTTAATGTATTATAATTATTGTAGTAGTAGTACTATTTAGTTATTTATTACTGTGCATCAATGAATATACCAATATACAATATGTTTTTTTATTTATTTCAGGTAATATTATTATAACTCCTACTGTTTGTCATTTATTTTCATAGATAAAAAAAAAATCATGCTTCTCTCAATCAGGAGAAGGAAAAAGAATGAACAGTAGCAAGTAACATTGGAGTGCCCTCCACGAAAAAGGGTCAATCATATTCATGAGGCAAAAGACACTCCAAAATGGAATCCTACGAGGCCACGCTGTCTGAAAAAGTCAAAAAGCTAATGCTACCATGCCACACACCAACACGGACATTACAAAGGCAAAGCAAAGCAAGATATCAGACAAACACACCAAACCACGGGAACACCTAAGCTGGCAAATTCGTCCTCTCCATTTTACCAAAATGCCACTCGCCAGGTTCATTTCATGCAATGATTGGAGCACCCACTGAGGGCATTTTCGTCCACTGAAAATCTAAAAGACTAAAAACAAAAAATTGTCCTGGTTTCTCAGGTGATCCTCAGTCAAGAAAGAGAGCGAATCTTTGATGCTTCACTAAAATGCCAGGACCACTCCATACCGGATTCACCGTACACAGCCAATATACATATATAAAATTAAAATTTTAAATAAATTTGCTATGATTAATATTTAACCTTGATTGTATTATATTATAACAGTTGATTAACAGCTATGATTAAAATAAAATAGCATACTTATTTAAAAAATGGCATTTATTTATAAATAAATAATTACTATATGATAAAAGAGAATTTTTTTTTTTCAAAAACATGTCAGAGAAAAGTATTACAGCCTAAAATAGTTAAAAATTTCAGACTCTGAATAACGCATAGGAAGTCAAACCTGCTATCAATGATCCATCATGTCTAAGATCTCATCTTCTTCCCATTAATTATATTCTAACGGTTAAATAATTATTTTTCATTACATATATTAAAGAAAAGAAAAAATATCGCTAAAATATATTTATTAGACAAAAAAACATAACTTATTACCAATTAAAAGCATTTTAAAAACTTAAACTATTATATTTCAAAACAAAACTATTTAATATTTTTCAAATCACTAAAATAAAATGCTAACAAGTGTCAAGCAATTAAGCATGATTTTTTAATAATAAAATATAATGTTTAATTTAGCAAATAATTCATCTTATTTTAATTAAATTTATTATTTATTAATAAATATCCTTTAAATATTTGTCAATACCATCTTAAAAACATTTTTTGTTCTTTAAGACTGACTGCAAACATTTTTTTTACAAGAGATAATCCTACGTCAACCAAATAAAATCATTGTGTTAATACATTCCTCTGCAGAAAATTGCTTACATTAAAGTAGCTAAAATTGTGAGTGAAAAGAAAAATAAAAAATAAAAAAGGAAGAATTGGAGTTACTGTACCTTGCGGTAAGTGGTTCCATCGGGTTCAACGGTCCAACCAGCTTCGATGCAGAGAGCTTTGAGGACTTCATTGTTGTCGCAGTGTTTTGGGAGTTTGAAGTTCCCATACATCCTCAGACCCGCGAAGATCTTCGCCGCTATAGCTCTTCTTCTTCTCTCTCTCCTCTTGTTGTTCTCTCTCTCCTTCCACGTGGGTAGCCTCGTCCCCGACGTCATCGATCTCAAGTCTCAAAAAAACTCAAAAGGGTCCTCCTCAAACCTCCCAAAGAACACAACTTTGGACCAGATTCGACCCAACAACGTTAAATAGCCTTCTGGGTCGGTCACAAATTGAAAAGGGGGTGTGTGTAAGGTGTTATAAGAAGAGTGTGGAGAAGATGGTTGGAAGTGGAAAAGTTAGCACATTTGGTGGATATGGAAGGTGGCTTTGTGGCCGGAGAGTGATCGGAGATCGGAGGAGATCTGGGTCGGAAAAATGGGAAATGGTTTTGACGAGAATGTATGTTTGTGTATGTGTGAGAGAGAAAGGGAGAAGATAAGAAACAAAAAAGAAAAGAGTGAGAAGGCACTTGATTAGCCAAATTTGCGGATCAAATTCATGATCATGGCGTTTAGATTTTTATAGAGAGAGAAAGAGTGAGATTTTAGAATCCAAAAAACATGCCACCACCACCACCAGCCTAACCTTTTTCCCTCACTTTCTCTCCCTTTCTTCCTTGTTTATGGCAGTGAGCAGTGAGTGTTGATTTGTGAGAGCCTTCACACTTGTGTTGTGAAGTAGTATCACTCTATGATGCCTTTGATTTGGTTTTCCTTTTTTTTTTTTTTTTTTCTATTCTTTTCTGAATTTTAGCCGAGTTGGTTACTTTCCGTTAAACGTGAGAGGGAATGTTGAAGTTTCTTTTTTCTCTTTTAAAATTTGTATTGAATATTAAAATTATTTTTTTATATATGTCAAAAATTATATTGTCGTTTATTTTTATTACCATTAAACATGTGAATTAACAAGTGTAAAATTATTTCTTCTTAAATCAAAAGTCTTGGATTTGAGCGGTCTCCAATTAAAATACATATGAATAAGATGAAAAAAAATGATTGTCTAATTTGTGGTTTATGTAATATTTATAACAATTATAAAAATGATAGTATCTTTTTTATGTCGACATTTTTTTTTTTTGTCTTGTCTCTCAATTTATATTATAAAGGTTAAAATAGAAACTTTAATCATTTACTTATATCTTTGTTTGGGATTTATCTCTTAAGTTTAAAAGTTTAACTTTAGTCCTAGAGGGATGTGTTTCTAAACACGGTGGATACAGGGGAATTTCGACAAGCGATGACAATCTTTGGTGAGGAATAAGACTTGCAATCATCTAAACATACACTCTGATATCAAAGTCAAAGAGTATAAAAGATATATATATATATATATATATATATATATATATATATATATATATATATATATATATATATATATATATATATATATATATATAATGAGTTTAGATTCATACTTGTATACCTTAAATGTTTTATATAATAATAATTAACAAGTGAATCGATTGAATAGTTGCTGTGGGTCATGGACCATGTGACAAGCTCAAAGGGGTCCATAACAAATCCTAAAGTACTTATGTTAGATTAATGGACCTTGCATCAATTTATTAACTTGGTGATACATGATAAATTGTGAGAAATGTTAGTCATATTAACATTGTCACATTAATAAAAAATAGATATTTTAGGTGACACAAACAATATCATATCAATTTTGAGAAACATGACAAATGTAAATATGACATTGCATCTCTTACAATTTATTATGTATCATCAAATTAGTTGAGTTAGTGTAATAAATTAATGAAATGGTCAAGTTAATCTAACATATAAGAATCAAAATAAAATTTTTGTAATTTAAAACAACCAAACCAAAAAAATGTTAATATTTAACCTGCAGAAAAAAAAAATTAACCTATTATAAATCTTCTCCCAATTATGTTTCAAAATCTCTTACTTCAATTATTTCTCTCTCACACACTAAACTACTCTATATAAAAAAGATATGGACAACAACTACACTAACTATACATATAAAGTCCAATTCCAACAAATAAAAATGTGAACAGAGAAGAATAATAGTGCTTATCTTTCAACTAGTATTGAATAGAATAGTTACTAATGTTTTTAACGTATTATTGATATGTTTAAATTTATTAAATAATACAATATAAATGTAAATAAAAATTGGATGATAAAGTAAAAAGAATCATGCATCAAAATGAATTTCTTTTTCAACTAAGAATATCTTTTTGAAACGGCATCATATGGGCTTTGATAAAAGTGAGTTAGTAATAGTCAAAGCAGTGCTAACTTTTATTTTTATTACTGCCTTCAAAAGTTAACCCCAAAAAACATAGAAGTGTGGAGCATGATTTTTAACCTACCCCTTTTTTGCCATAGCCATGTGGGTCTTATTAATGAAAGTTCAGGAACTGGGTTCAATTAATGCAACCTTTTCCCTACATTGGTCAGGGATTCTATATTATGGAGAAAAATCTTTGTTGTGTAAAATGGATTTCCACTTGTGACATTTTCTCTTTAGATTAGTATATCCTCCCTCTTCTTTCATACCATAATTTATATCTCTTTTGTAATAAACAAAACAAAAGTGCTATTATCTAGATGAAATTTTCTAATAAAATTCATTTTAGAATTTTTTTAAACATAAATATAATTAATATATATATATATATATAGGACTCTACTAACTTACATCCACTTATCTACAATATATATAAAAAGAAGATTTTATTATATAATTCAATTAATACAGATTTTATATTTATTTTATTGTATTGTATTTTTAATAGAATCTTAAATCAATTATAATTCCTAAGAACCATATAAATTATTTATTGACATATCTATTAGCATGCATTTATTAAAATTTAAACTAAATAATTAATAATATATTAAAAATTCAAATAATTTAAAAAAATTAAAAAATACTCTATAAATTATATATTGTGAATTTAATATTTGTGTAAGACACTGGAAAGTAAGTTAGATTTTTAGAAATAAGTTAGTAAGTTACACACAGTATATTTTAAGGAAATTTAAATTATAATTTGTTAATTTATTTTTTTCTAAAAAATAAGTGGATGTAAGTTAGCAAATTCTATACACATTTGTTAACATAAATTCACTTACTTTTCAGAAGAAGTTAACAAATTACACGGGTGTATTTTAAGAAAATTCATAGTTATAATTTATTAACTTAATTCTTTTTTAAAAATAAGTGGATGTAAGTTAGTAAACTCGTTACATATTTGCTAACATACACTCATTTACTTTTTAAAAGAAATAAGTTAACAAGTTATACTTGAGTCTATTTTAAGAAAATTTATATTATATTTACTAACATGCTTCTTTTAAAAAAATAAATGGGTGTAAGTTAACAAACTTTATTTATTATATATATATATATAAAGCTAACGGAAAATAAGAGAAATAAAAAAGTAAGGAAAAAAACTAGGAGACTAGAAAGAAAGGCAATAATGGATGGGGATTATTTGATATTTACACACCCTTAATGCACTAAAGATTGGACATGTAATATATAAAGTTTACAGTAAGAAGTTAGAAAGTTGAAGAGATGAAAGAGTTATTAGTATATAAACTTTATCATCAATTGTCAATTGTGGATGAGAAAGGGATAATTCGGTGCTGCCACAAAATGAATCCTTTCAGGACATGGGGCAATTTCTTTTTACATGTCTTCCTTCCCACCAACCGTGGTACCTTTAATTGGTGTTTGGAGAAGAACACCCATGGCCTACAACACAGAAAAGAGGCGATTTTCATTGCCCAGATGGAAAAAAATAATACAAAGATATCTGGAAGAAAAATTGTAAAAGAAAAGAACCAAAAAGACCAGTTAATAATATACTCAATTTTTTTAAAAGTAAATATTTATTCCATTTTTATTAAACTTTATTCAACCGATACCATGCTTGTTTTGAAATCTAGAAGTCAATTATGATACTATAGAGCTATACCAAATGGGTTAAGGATAGAGCCAATGTCACACCAATGAAAAGATGGGTTATAATGACCGCTATGGGGCTTATACTAGGCATGCGTTTGGTTTAGATATAAACCAACACAAGCGTGAAAAAAAAATGTTCATATGAATTTGACTTCTCAATAGATGATTATAAGAAGGATTTTTTTTCCTTCTGCTGACCACCAGTTGGTGTGTTGAGTGAACACGGAAACGAACACACATTTAGTTGATGGGATCGGGATTTCTTATGAAGTATGTGAAGTCAAAATGTACATGACATGTTAAAGAATTAGTATAATAACTCATTATATGTTTTAATTACATGACAGTTAAGACATTCCATAAGAACTTGGCAAATCAGTTATTGGCTTTAGGCACAGGAATATCTTAATTCATACCAAAAAACCAAATATTGTAATAAATTATAAAAAAAATGGCAAGAAATGAGTATCATTTACATAGATATAAAGCTAATTATTTATTTTACAAAAGAGAAAAATGTAAATCACAACAGACGATTTGGATTTGATTTTATTTAAGAAAAAATAATTAATTTTGAAAATACAACAAAAATATTTTTGGAATTTTTTTAGAGAATAAAAAAACAAGAATGTAAAATAAACCAAATAGGAAAGTGTTAGGGTTCATTCTATTTTACCTAGAGACTCTATGAGTTTTAATTCAATTTGACTTCTTACTTTGTTTACCGAAATTTTTAATTTATTATTTAAAACATAAGTTCTTAGGTAATTTAAAGAGAAACAAACACTAAGTTAAGAAATCTATAGCGGTACCAAGCATCTAATAATTATTCTTAGCTTAACATATGTTTGTAGAACAAATTTTCATTTATCAAAGATAAAAATAATATCCCTAACAGTAATGAAGTCTTAAGAGGCACTAAGGAAAAAATATTATAAATGCAAAGAAGAAAATCAAACTTTCATTAAAAGACACAATTTAGAAATCCATATGGTACACAAAATTTCACTTAACCCCATCAAAGAGGGGTTTAGGACATAGAGAAACAATAAATTGTCACCTATCTTCATTAGAAATCGTAGTTTAATATATTACAAAAAGTGTAAACTTGAGTTATTTTATTTTAGGGTTGATCCGACCTCTTGGGATCAAGTTTATAGTGAAAGATAATTGCTTGAACATTTTGGTAAGATCAAAGAACATTAGTTGACAAACGTATATGTTTTAGATTTTGATTTGCTAGTTAATGACAATGATTGAATTTGAGTAGTAGATTACTCGTCAAATCAAAACAGAAATACTAGTACAAGAAATCATTGTTAACAAATTGTCTAAGGCATAGAATTTAGATTATTTTTTTTACTGTGGCATAGGATTTAGATTTATTGGCTATAAGTTGATGTTTTTTTCGAGTTTACGCAATTGAAGAAGTCTTTAATGGTTACAAGACCTTTTTTTTTTAGAAGAATTGTTACAAGACTTGATTTTCGTGAGATCCAACTTTTGTAAGGGTCAAAGTTGGAACTCATTATTGATTTTGTTCTTCATCGATATTAAAAGTTTTTTTTAATATAATTCTTATTATTATTCCTTGATAATCTGATATATATATATATATATATATATATATATATATATACGCGCGCGCACGCTTGTCAGATTTTCATCATAAAATAATTACAATAAATATTTTAAAAAATAAATTTATAAGAAAAAAAACAATAAAATATTTAAAAGGCTTAAATTAAATTTAGTCATATTTACAGTAATTAAAAAACTTATTTAAGTATTTAATATTTAATAATATAATTAAGTGATATAATATGATCGTCCAATTATAAATACACCACAAGATATAAACTTAGCATTTCAATAGTTTTTCACATCAAAGTACGAATTATTATGTTATGTCATTTTTCTTACACCCAATTAGCCCATTGATAACATTAAAAAAAATACATTAAAGATCATATTTTATAAGTTTTATTGTTAAAAAACACAATTAACAATGCATTCACGATTTCCAATAAAAATTAGTTATTATTTTCAATGAGATTACTTCATAATAATATGATAGTTATAAATTTTTTTCTAAAAAACACTAAAATGATAACATTTACATATGTTTAAAATGGATATTCATTCCTAAAAAAAAAATTGGAGACCAAATGAAATATGAAAGGTGCACGTGTTAGAGTTCGGCGCACGTGATGAAAACGGACCGTTATCTACGTTGAAGATGCGTGAGCAATGAAGGATGAAGGTCGAACGATGATAATTATTATCTATTGATATTTTTTTTTTTGTGCTTAATATTTATCTATTGATAATTTGATATATTGTTGTGGGGAGAACGCACAATGGAGGGTCCCCAATCCAATCCAAGAGCCCCTTTTACGTTGATCCCACCTTTCTTTGTCGACCCCAATGGTGTTAAACTGAGTTTGGTCTAATCAACTTACTCCAGAAACCTATAAATAAGTGAAGATTGGACTAGAATTTTGAATTTTAGACCTAAAATGAACCGGATTAAATTGATCCTACAAAGGGCATGCATGTTTGGGTACTGTTCCAAAATCCTCAAACGTAATTTGCTCACAATAACACCTTTGTATTCTCTCTATTTAGGTGCCTCATAATTTATGCAAATAAGGTTTCAACAAAACAAACATAAACTAAATGGCTTGGGTTAGACCTATAAAATGTAAGCATGTAAGCAACCAATTGATTGAGTATGATATTATTTATTACTTTAACTTTATTTATTGTAAAAATTATATAAATTTAAATTTTAAAAAAATGGTTCATTAGGCTAGGCTGACACAACAGATCTACAACTCATAAAAATTTGACCTAGTTTAGCTCACTTTCACACCTTGATCCAATAGAGTCACATGTATTTACCACCTCTTTAGAGTGTGTTTAGTGCATGTTAAAAAAATAGATAATTTTATACTATAAAAAAAGTTTGAAAAATCTGATTCTTAAAGTTTGAGTTTTGATAAGGGAATGTGCAATGAGCTTTTAGGCCATCTTTATTGCTTATAAGGATGCTTTAAGTTAAGCAACGACGTTGTTTAACAAAATTTACTATTGGAGCACACGATTTGATATTACTTATATAAATATATTAGTTTATATAAGCAATGTTGTTTAAAAAGTTGTTACGAATAAAAAAAAATTATATTCTGAATAAGAGAAATTAGCATATTGTAATATTTCATAAAATTAAGTTAATGCATGTAATCTAAGCAATGGAATAATTTTTTAAGTAGAATACTTCAATCTGTGTGACATTATATTGTATATATTCAGAGTATTTTTAACCCCAAATATTAAACAAGATCTTGAGTACGGATATTGAGCTCAAGATCTATTTTTTATCAAATCTTCTACTAAAGGATGAAGCAAGATCTCTAGCATGGAGAATTGAATCTTCTACAATATTTCTGAATATCTGCACATTTATCAAAAAATAAAATTTTACTCTGTCCCTAACAGCAAAACACGGGAGGAAGAACTATCAATAGAAGGAGATGAAGAAGAAGAAAGGAAAAAAAACCAAAAATAGAAATATAAGCAGGGGGGTCGTGCGGAGGGCTGAAAAAGGGAGAGGGGTGGTGACAAAGGGGAAGGAGGGGTCGCGGCGGAGGCCAAGGGGGAAGGGGGTAGGTCGCGGAGGAGCGGAAGCGGTAAGGGGGAAGGGGGTGGTTCGCAATGGATAGAAAGGGAGAAGGGGGTGGGTCACCACGAAAGGGAAAGGGAAAGAGGATGGGCTGCAATGGAGGAAGAAGAAGAAAGAAGAAAAATGTCAACTTGAGAGGAGAGAGAGCAAAGGGGGGAGGGGAGGGGGAGAAAAGAAAAAAATAAGAAAAGGAGAAGTGTGAAGAGAGAGAGGAAAAATAAATATTTAAAAATAGGATTCACATGATGTTTGCAAAAAGTTATTTAAGATTCCAAAATGAAATCTATCACTAGTGTTATTTGATAAATTTTTTAATGTTGTATAATCAAAGAAGAAAATTGCTTAAAATTTATAAAATAAAAATACTAATTTAGTACTTAAAAAATATTAGGAAACATTTGTTTCACAAAATCTTTATGAATTTTCGAAAATAAGAAGAGGAAATATATTTTCTCATTGTTACAAGTTTTTAAAATATATATTTATGGGTATTATTGATTTCGGTTAATGTTATAATTTCTTTTTTTATCATATTTTCTTATATTTATATTCCCATTAGAAGGGTGAAAAAGTGATATTTTCATGAAATTATGAAAATTTATGATTTAATATACATGTAATTTTCTTTTTAATTTAAATTATTTTAAAGTTTAAAACTATTTCCAAAAATTTTAAAATATAACCAAACATATTGTAAAATTATTTCTAAGAATTTTAAAATATAAGAATCAAAGAATGATATTGAGAGTTTATAAAACTCACGCGCATCCTCGACAATTAACAACCAAACTTCACCCCTATGTTATCAATCTTATTTAGAAAAACTTTTAGAATTGTTCTATTTGAAGAAAAGATATTAAAAGTGTAACAAGTAAATGAAAAAAAAATGTCATTGTGAGACTCATTCAATAATTATTAAGTCAAAATAAATTTAATTAGAATGTATTGATATTATAAAGCTAACTTACACGGTTGTTTAATCGTCAACTTTAATTTTATATTAGATAAATTTGATTTTTATAATAATTATTTTAGAAATTACTAATAACAATACATTAAAATTAAACATTTAAAAAAAAAATGGAGAGTATCACCGTTGGAATCGTCCAAACATCATAACTTCTATTTCATTATGTGGTTTGCACGTGAACGGTAGGCGACCTTTCCATGTCATGTTGATGGTTGATCTGGCGTTTTTGGCACAATCCATGTTGTTGTTTGATTGTATTAAATTTTAATAAAATTAATTTTAAAAGGATTTCATTAAAAAAACATTTTGAAATAATTTCTGTATGGGAATGCAATAACTTTTGAATTATTAATAGGAATGTTTTTTAAAAAAAAATGATGAATTTCATGCTTAAAATTAATTCTTCTTATATTTAACGTTATTTTTTTTTACTCCTCTCAAAATTATTTGACTTATTAATTTTGAGAATGAAATATTTCAATCAAACACAATTAGTTTGTTCCTCAATTAGGCTCACCGCATAAGTGTTTCTTTGACTGAAGTCTAAAACCAACATGCACAAGAATGAATAAAATATTTTGATTTTGAGGTTAATGAGCATGAACATCAAAATTTGCTAGTTTCTAACTCATAAAAGAAAAAGGAAAGAAAGAAAGAAAGAAAAATAAGATTGTAAGAAATGACTTATGATAACAAGAGTGAAATTAACTCTCTAAGCATCATAACATAGCCAAACATTAGATATGAGCTCCTCCAAACCAAATATTGTCCTACTTTTAGATTTTTTAATTTTGATTTAAGAAAAATTGTGGATGCCCTATTAATTAGTTTATTAAATATTAAATTTCTTATGACAAATTAATTTTCTTAAATAATTGTTAGACTATTAAATTATTATTAGGTGTTATGTTTTAATATTGTTAACATAAAAATATATATTTTACAAAATCTTATACGAGTATTAAAAATGTTACATTTTGACAATACATCAATTGACTTGTAGAAGAAGTTCTACAAGTAAATTAACTTTGTTTGTTGATATTTTAGATTAATAAAGATTTATGTTCTTATTAAATTTTGGTGATTTTCATTGAACATAAATAAATATATATTCCAATCACATAATAAATTGTTCATTAATAAAGACATAAATATATTTTTATTATTCCAAATTTGCTTGTAAACTTTATATAAAAAAAAATTGGTTAAAAATGGTTAAATTAGATACATTTTCAATATTCTTATTTTATGAAAATAGAAAATACAAGTAAAACCAAACATGTTTTCTAAATCTTAAAAAAAAAATTTAAAAATGTAAACATAAAATAAAAATGGATTTTTTATCAAACCAATAAAAGTTATCAAAAAGAAGTTTAATATTTCATGAACTGGTAGTGCATTAAAAAATTATTAAAACTAAGATTAATGGAAGAGACTAATTGTGTTAATCGAAAACTAATAAAAAAATTCAAATCATAAAAGAGTTAGTAGGGACTAAAATGAAAATGTACTAAAATGTAAAGACTTAAAATAAACCTATTGACAGAAAATTAACGTTAGGGACTAATTATATTAACTGAAAATCAATAAAGGATGTAAAAATTTAAATATAAAAAAAGTCCATAAGAACTAAACGCATAGAAAGTGCTGAAGTTCGTGTAACTAACTGTATACTAATAATGGTCATTGACTCATTGCTTAGATGGATCAGTATTATAGGTGATTCAAAATGGACCATAATTTTTTACCATTAGATTAATCTTACTACAGTATATCATTTTACACTAAATCCCCCATCTCCTTCAAATAACTTCATTTTCCGTCGCCGGCGGCAATTTCTGGAGGTGACGTTTTTTTCCCTTTCCACCTCCACCCTCCTTTCCCGTGATCTTTCTAGTGTCGACGAGCTCAACCTCGTGGACCTGCAACCTATGATAGATCCATGGAATGGACTCCTTCAAAAACTACTCCAATGACATCTTCAAAAAACCAGTGAATAATTTTCGTCGACTCAAACTCTCTCTACATCAACAATGGACCCTGGAAAGTTATTGCCATTAGCCATGAGCTCTTCCTTTCGTGGTGGTGACACCAAAGACTTCAACGAGTCCACCATTGGTGGCGACGACTCCAAGGTGTCGTTGTCTACTTGTCTTCGTTGAAATCATCTGGTAGGATTCACTTCCAATGAAAACTATGATAAATGAAAACCCAGATGAAAAACAAGGAAAAGATTACATATTTAAAAATTTCAAAAGCAGTGAAAATTGAAATTGATGTCTTCTCTATTATACCGACGATCATGGGGTTGCGTGCGATGTGGTCTCCAACGGTCCTAGCTACGCGCGTGAGAGTGAGAACAAAGGTGGTAGAGAGAGATTCGTTGGTGGCTTTCGGCGACGCATATGACACGTGAGAGAGAGATCCACGTCAAACACGGGTTAGTTTGTGGTGGTTCGTGACTCATTGTTGTTCAACGTGGATGAACAGTGGTGGCTAGGGAGAGAGTTGGGGGATATAATCTGGCGTATAAGTCCATAGTATAACCTATTGACATAGATTAATTTAACGATTAAATTTTATTGTACATAATGGACCATCTATCAAGTGGTCTACCTTAGCCTTCACCACTAATAATATGCTCTTCTCTTTCTTTCCTTCTCTTGATGTATCATAGCCTCATTACATATAAAGCCTGTTGAAGACCTCATGTGGTTGCCCAGTGGATTTTGTGGAAGTATGGAATGAATTTTGTTTTTTGTTTATTTTTATTATTTTTTAATTTCTTATCTAAATTATGAAATTGAAAAGCTTCACAACCTATGTATGTTTTTCTCTTTTGTATGTTCCTTTTTCTCTATTGGCCTCACCATATATCCTTGCTCCTTTTACTACATGAAAATGACAGTCACACTCAAGAAAAAAAAAGAAAAGCACTTCCTGCACAAAGTGATTGGATCTCATTCAAAACCCTGTTCAATTGTGATCCATTATTGACTAGAAGTACGATAGGAGTAAGCACTTTGCTTTTTATTTATTTTATTTTTATTTTAATTGGCTAGTTAGTGAGAGCTTTTCGGTGACAATGAGTGTGTGAAGGACATTGCTCTTTCACACTAGCAAGGGCTGCCACTCAAATTTGCGTAGTTAGATTAGATCAAGTATTGACTGGAACCAAAATGGCTGCTATCAAACATCAGGGTCAAAGGAAAGCAAAAATTGTTCGAAAAATAGACCCATCCTAAGAGGACAGAGCCATATTCCTGTTTCAGGAAAATCTGTGATAAGGTAGTTAAGTATTGTATTTATTGTAGCTCACTGCTCCACCCGTGATCATTATAAACTAGTACTAAAATTTTACATTTTATTTAAGGCAAGTTCAACAACACCTAAATGGCTACATTATAAAATGCATTTTAAATATTTACTTTGAGTAATATGAATTATTTGTTTAGAATTTTTTTACTTTTAGTTGTTAAATGACCTTTAGATTATTTTTGTTGCCAATTCCATCTCTACTTGCATATTTTTTTCATGTTTAATATTTAATTTGTAAAAAAATGAAATGAACCTTAATTTGACAACTATAAAATTTAAAATACCATTAAAATTAAATTCTAACTCATTTATAATGTGATTTTAACATACAAATAAATTATTTCTTATTGATTTAGAATAGAAAGATACCGGTAGCAAAGCAATCATATTTATTTTATCAAAGTCTACAAAAAATGATAAGCACGCCTACAAAATGATAAAATCTGTCGCCATATGGGGAGAAACAAAATCATAAAAACATAAAAGTGAGAGAAGAGAGATTTTGTTGGCCCATTCAGTTGGAATTTGCATAAATTTCTTGATCATTCAGTTACAGTTGAAATCGAGTAATTTTTCCCTTTCAATATCAAACCAAGCCAATCCATACAGGTATATGATCTTTCCCAGAGTATTAAAAGTTTTAACAAGACATTGACCACATGAAATGGTTGAAAACCACCCGAGACCTAGCTAAAGCTGTATATATAACTTAGGAACCAATAAAACCTAAGAGAAAATAAAAGAATAAAATAAACTGCTATTTTTTGTTTCTGGTATGTAAGAGCAACTACTTGCTGCTCATCTTAATTCCCTCCTCTAGCCTTTCTACAGAATAAACAGAGTCAAAGTTCATGTTGTTGAAGGGACCATTGATTATTCACTTATGGAGTAACCTGCAAAAAGAACAAATTTAGGTTCAAATTTTGTTTCAAAAGAATAATAAACAGACATGAAATTCCAACAGATAAAAAAAATATGCACAATTTTTGCCCTGTTTAATCAAATATTCTTGCTACCTGGTTTTTGAGCTCCCAAGAGTGAGCTCAAGATCATCTGTTCCGAAAGAAGCTTCATGGATCCTCTCCCCTTTCCAGGCACTCACTAAACCTAATGAGCTGCTTCCAAAGGCAAATTCATCTGAAACTGCTTCAGCCATTGGAATGTCAGAAGTGTTTTCAGAGCCTGCAGCTACAGCTGGAGAACATGTTCCACTTGCCCCTGGTGTAGTCCACATGCGGGAACCACTGCCACCCATAGCATCTTCCTTGAAGCCAAATGGGTTGGAAGAGACCAGGCTGAAGGTTGGAGAAGTCGGTGTTAGTCCTCCCTGAGGAATCCTGATCTTGGAAAACCAATCTGTTTCAGCAACCTGGCGACCGGGGCTTGGAGGAGTTGAAGAGGGCAGGAAGGTGTACGCCGGTCCACCCCACGCTGCCGGACGAGTGGACTGATCCTCCCAGTCAGCATTGATTCGGGGCTTTCTAGACGATGGAGAGCTGATTGGAGGAGTGACAGGAGCGCTGATGGAGCCATTCGGAATGTACAGCTGCGGAAGCTTGGAAGAGGATGCTGATGATGATCCTGATGAAAGGTTTTTGAGCCATGGAATGAGAGAATTGCCATCAGCATTGGGGTTTGGAGGATAGGGGGATGCACGAGGGCTCGGTAAGCAAGAAGAGCCTGGACTAGGGTTGTAGGAAGCACAAGGACTTGGATGGTAAGATGAGCACGGGCTTGCTGCTGCAGAACCACCTACTATGTCCATGAGTTCAACAGGAGGCTTGCATCCCTTCATATAAAAAATCTTTTTGTTAATAATTCAGTTAACATATACAATAACAAGTCTCCAAAATAACTAACATTTGTAAAACTATGATATTTTTACCAACTAGATGGATTCACTGGCTATACAAACAACAATCTAGCCATTTTTCATTCAACAAGGCATCAATTCTGTCTTTAAATCTCTGTTTCACACATATAAATGTATTACACAGGACTAATTTGAAAAGCAACTGCTTATTATTGGACTTTGTAGCACCCTTACTATAAGCCAGTGGCATGAAACCCATAAACAACAAAGAAAACAAGCCTATCCAACAAAAGTAATTTTAAATCATGAAGTAAATTTTTTCAGTGGAAAATTATACCATTGCTTAAATTCCACCAGTGAAGGTATAAAAATAATATAAATGATGGAGAGAATTAACTAACTGGGGATAAAAGCAAAAACGTTGTGGGGCAGGATGCTTGTTTGTTAGTGTAATTTGCTTTCTTTTCTCTGTTTGTTATTTTCCCATGTTACAAAAAAAAAAAAAAATAGCAAAAACGTTGGTGACTAACATCTTTTTAGCTAGCTAGAGAACAATCACTGCATAGAAACAAAGAAACGGACTTAGATGGTTTATAAATGGTCCACTAATAATTATACATTTGTGGTAATTAGGAAACTAAGAGTTGATATCTCTACATAAGGAATGAGGTTCTTTTCTTTTAAATGAATCAGTGCATTTTATTAAACATGCATCAACAAAAACAACAACCAACCAACAAATCAGTTACTAGAAACAGATATCAAGCCATCTTTACAAATATTCCTACAGCTGTCAGAGTTGGAAAACGTTTACTCTTTACACTAATTTTGCCTAATCCAACACATCAAATTTTGTCTGTCTTCAATTAAAGCCATTTTGCAACCTAAAACTCATCACAAAAGTGTTCTTACTTCTCAGAATATCAATATGATCTCACTTTTATGGTAATGTGCATTAAATTAAAAGTATAGTATAATCCAACTAGATATCAATTCTGTAGGAAGCATCTAATACAGCATTTAAAACTTGGAACTGACTTAATAAGTTACCTCTAAGTATTGAAAAAAGTTGATTGCTTTCTTTTATATGAAATTGGATTGCTTGCCATTCTCAATTAATTTTTGTATCCACTTTTACCAAAGATAGAATAAGCCCCTTTACACACACGTAC